>CM060963.1:105552167-106152167 GCA_030765045.1 Tenodera sinensis
CCTTTTAGGGCGTTAAGCCATACCTCCAATGCCGTCAGGGTGATAAAACACTGACTGAGCTCTTCCACCTTTCCACGTCCTTCGCTCCGGCCAGGTGTTCGCCAATTTGGGTTGTAATCTGGAACATTTCTGACTCCCTTTCTCACATTTCGGACTCTATTTTCCCCTCCGCCTTCTCCGTAGCGTTTTCCATGTTGTCCTCCGTCTTCTCCATTAGGGATTCCACTTTCTCATCCATCTCCGTCGCGTAAGGTCTGGTTCACAACCATAGTGACGGTAACCAGAACGGAAACGACAACGAGAATCTAGGCAATACTCAACATTTTGGTTCACAACCGCCCGGTAAAGAGAACGGGAATCTATATTAGCGATAGCAAATTTGAGGTCGATATTGCGCATTGGGAGTACATTTGTTTCTAACGGATCACTTATATTTTTCTAGGATGCGACTAGAGAGAGCAAGTGGCTGTTACATGGCATGGCTGCCTCGAATAATTTATATGGTAAAACGTCTAATGTGCGCAATATGAATCTAACATGCCGTGTCCAGTAACGAGAAAGTTAACACTTCGCCAAGCATTCTTTCCCATTCCTGTTGCCCAGGAAAGCTCTGCGTGTCCTCTCAGGATCTGTTACGGTAGATACGGGAAATGGCTCCCCCGTGGTCCCGGGCAACGCACACGATTGGGTTCCTCTAAGGGGTGAGAAGTATGCCAAACACCCAATCAACTTTGGTCCACACATGTTTGTGGCCTTGAAACATCCGTCCCGCATTGTGGTCAGTTTGTAGCAACGTACATTTCCGCCGACGATGCGTACTTTCGAAGTAATTCTCTGATTCCCGAAGATGTAGTATTCTGAGCACCAGAGGACATTAAATCCACAATATCTATGCTCATGGTTGTACCTGGCCTAGCTTGAGCAGTGAGATTCTTGACTCAGGGTATGTGTAAGTGTTTAAGGATTAAAGATAACACAAGCTCATAATATATATAAATCCTTAAATTCCTGAGAAATTGCCGACCGATGTAATATAGTAATACTGAACATGACTTATAGACTGATGGATATATGCAGGCTTACAGTTCTGCACGTGGTGGGCAGACAACTGTGATCGTTCCCTGAATATCATGTGGGTATATACATGACAAATATCGGAGAGCACATCGGACAGTTTTGCTATGAATGAATCAATCATTGGTCCGATGCAAACTAGACTATGGGTATATCGTTTATTCCTTAGCACGACCTCGGTACTGAGAAGATTAGGCACAGTCCAAAATCGAGGCATTCGCATGGCAATAGGAGCTTTTCCAACTAGCCCAGTTGTGAACCTTCACCCCGAATCGGCAGAACCTCTTCTGCAATATCGGCGTGAGATTCCCTAACAAATTATGGCTGTGCGCTTAGATGTATGCTATGCACCCAACGTTCGTTTACTTTTTAACACCATGCTAAACGAGTGATATAGCAAGAGCTCTCTTAGTCTAAGGGCAGCAGGTTTCCGTTTCCGAGAGCTTCTTAAGAAGCTCGCTATTGAGAGGGAGAGAGGCTCTAGCCCCCTTGGTTGTGTGAGACGTCTCATATGTAACCCGTCTTCCTAGCGTGGTAGTAGCGTCTCTGCCTCACGTCCAAGTGGTCGTGATGAGTGGTCAGGTCCCGACAGAAATAAGCTTAGAGCAGTGAAGGAAATTCCGAAAAAGTAATTTTATGTAGGCGCTGATGTCCGAGTAGTTGAACGTCCCTAAATATACAGCAAATCAAACCTGCATTCGTTTTAGATTTCTGTGTTATTTTTAAGTGATTTTTTCTAAGTCTGTATACTGCATTGTGCAATCAACATATAGAATCCTGCAGATGCTCAATTAAAGTGAGCCTTTTGAGATAGGTCTTTGGAAGAGAAGGCGAAAATTAAAGAGCTGGGTAGTCAAAAGGCTATAGGTAGTGGTAATAAAAGCGAGTATGCGAGGAAGTTTAAGACGAAAGTGTATAAAAGCCTGTGGTTCTGCGCAGGGCCTTCATGCAATGACACTATCTTAATAAAGCGACAAAATACACATGTAAAATTATTTTATACCCCACGGTTACATCGAGAATATGAGCATTAATCGTATTACTTTTAAAGACGCAATGAAATGGCTTCTGTGGCAATGAAAAACCTTAGAAAATGAAGGAAGCGTCAGCGAATTGCACGTTTGCAATCATATATTACTATTCTATGGGTCCGTGCCACTTCATGTCTGGCTCGGATTTACAGTGTTGCAGTGTTCTAAATGTCAAGTCTGCACGCTAGCAGGGTTTGAAGGCAAAGGGAATTAACTCATAGTCGTGCCAGTTAGTAACTGTTACGACTACCCTTGGCAGCATATGCAAATTATTTGTAACAATATACATGCATAGGCCTTCACGGCCGGCGTTAATCCAATATATGGTGTATTTTAGACTTGTAGGCCGTGGTCCAGTCGATGAATTGTCTGACTCTAGTTGTTAACTAGCCAGGAGTCACTCTGAAGACGCCCAACGCAGTCTTGGGCGAAACGTCAGTGATATTCCCAGCGTCTTCACAGTCTTCCAACCTCTCTCCTACCAGCTGGTTTGTACTTAAGGTCTGTTTGGTTAGTTTTTCTTCTGGCATTCGGGAGATATGCCCTTGCCAGTTCATTTTGTATTTCCTGATTTTGCTGTTTAAACTAAATATTTTTAGTTATTCTCCTATTGTATCATTCTTAATATGATCTTTGAGACTGCAGCCAGCTACTGAACCACGGTCTATAAGCCCGAAATCTAGTATCTATTGTATTTGCAACAACTTTATCATACGCTTAGCAAAATGTGCTGTATTACGAAATGAGAAATAAGCCAACAGCCACCACTATTGCGTAAAAGTAGAAAATCGTGTCTTATATCATTAAGTTTTCGTTATTTATACTTAAAATTGTATGAATAACTGTTTTCTATAAAGTTGGGTGCACTGCCAGTAATCCCGTACATTTGAAAGAGAGGTGTGCTAGGCTGTAGAAACAGTAAACAAGTGGTAAATGGTGTCACGTGCATGGGTGATTACGTGTGCGATGTGTAAGTTTGCTTCGTTTAAGCAAAATGAATAAAGTTAGTTCTTTAATAAATAGCCCATTTTCTAAGTTGTCGTTAGAAGGCAAAGTGAAAGTAAAATCCACGGGAAGAACTACTCCTAGTCTGCATGTATACACAGAACAAAAGCGTGCAAAGGTTAACCGCGTTAGAAAATTCAATAGGGACATTTACACACACACGCGCGCGCACGCGTACGCACAAACACACACTCAAATGGATCTGCGGAGTAGATGTGAGGTCGAAAACGTTTTATTCTGCTTTCCATGCATTCTATTTGGTGGCAATAACAATTGGTCAAAGAAATATGTGGTGGATTTAGTTCACGTTTGGGAAAAAATTAAGACCCACGAAAAATCCAAGCAGCATATAAACAATGTGATGAACCTAGCTGTGCTAGGTAGCACAGATATCCGAGCTAAACTTGACTCCCAGCTTCAGAAAGCCATGCTAAAGCATAACCAACAAACAGATAGAAACAGGTGTGTGCTAAATTTAATAATCAATTGCATACGATACTGTGGAAAGTTAGAATTAGCATTACGCGGTCCCGATGAGTCAGAGAACCCGAATAACAAAGGCGTATTCCGAAATTAATCCAGTTCAGTGCTTAACTAGATCGGGAATTAAAGTTACACTTGTCATCTTTCATTGCACTAAAAGGAACATCCAAAACCACACAGAATGGTAGTTTGGAATGCATGTTACAAGTATATCACGATGAGGTCATTCTAGAAATAAACAAAACTGATTACGGTGCCATTATAGCCGATGAACCTACAGATGCATCATGTCAATCACAGCTAATAGTGATATTGTGGTACGTTGTTGAAGGCAGGCCCATAGAAAAAAAAAGACATCTATTATGCCAGAAGGACATGATGCACGTATACCTTTCCAGGGCATTTTTAAGGAATTGGGAAACATACTAGGTCAAAATACGAAGAAAGTAATATCACAAAGTTACGACGGTGCATCAGTTATGAGTGGTAGCATTAATGGCGCACAGAAAATTGTTCGTGGCATATTCATAGGCAAATTTCGTACATTGCTACGCTCATCAAATGAACCTCGTAATGGCCAAGACATCCTCAATAAATAGCCAAGCTCGCACATTCTTTTCACACTTATCTGGTATCTGTGCATTTTTTTCTAACGCTTCACAGAGATCACAAATACTGGACGAAATAATACAAAAAAGATTGCCTGCACCATCCCAAACAAAACGGAATGTTCATTCTCGTGGTGTAAACACATTGTATGAAAATGGAGCATAGCTTATTGTCCTTATGGACAAAATAGCAGAAAATAAAAACATTAGGTCAGAGACCGCCATCTCTCAAGTGTCGTTCTACCGCTATCTCCTGAGTGAACCAAATTTTCTCTTCCGGCTAACATTTTTTTTTCCATAGAATCATGTCCCATGTTGAAATTATTTTTTGTCAAATGCAAAGTAGAAATTTAAATTCACCTAAGGTTAAGCACAACATTGAACATTTTGAAAAATGCATTCAATGCGTCAGAGATAGAGTTGACGACATTATTAAATAAGTAAAACCAGAAGTTGAAAACGAACCACCTGGTAAAAGAAGAAAGGGGCGATGTGATCTAAAGAAAGACGCTTTAGAAATTTGCAACACAGTTCTCCTGGAAATCAAAACAAGGTTCAAATTTTCAGGTCACATAATAGCTTCCAGGTCATTTGACGTTGCAAATTTTGATTTGTGTCAAAAAACTTTCCCGGAAATGTATCTAAAAGAACTACTGGAAGTATAGCCGTTCTTTGAAGAAAATATTTTTAAAAGTGAACTGCAAGTTTGTTTTTCAAGACCAGAATTACACTCTTTGACTGGAGTTGTGCCATTACTTGTATTTATACAGACTTAAGATTTATGCGACACTTTCCGAGAGACAGTAAATCTTCTGAAGTTGTTAATCATGATGCCGAAGTCATCATGAGAAGCCAAAAGATGTTTTTTCAACCCTTAAACAAGTAAAAGCATTTCTGTGAAGTACAATGTGTGAACAAAGACTAATGCTTTAGCCATACTTTCGTGTGAAAAAAAAATTTGTAAGCAGGATTTCAAATTTCAATCAGAAAGTAGTAGCATTGTCCACGGTAAAGGAGAGAAGACTAGAACTCAAATACAAATTCTCAAAAATGCTGAGGAATTGTGATGGTGGATCACAATACAGTCATCATCACGAAGAAAAAGAAAGTATTGGCGGCGTCATAATTTTCTCCTCCAAACTCCTAATAAATGGGAAAGAGGCTGTTCACTACCATCTCGGCTGTCAGGGAGTTCAACTAGGTAAGTTTAGAGAGCTAGTTCAACCAACTTGGTTTAAGGTAATCTATTTGTGAAATTACGAGCTGCCACTGAACGAACTGCTGCGGTTACTCACTAAGTATTCTTATTATTACTATTATAATTAGTAAAATATGCTTCCGGCTAAAGGGTCGTGGTCCATTGGACTTCTTTCCACTCCCAAACGTTTCGCTTGCAGCTGCGGCAAGCATCATAAGCAACATTGTAAAACTCTCGCAACTGCAAGCGAAACGTTTGGTAGTGGAACGAAGAATGGGCTTCTTAACCCGGAAGCTAATTTTACTAATTGTTTTCTCTCTTTTCAGATTCACACCCGTCAAACTATGACTACATAAACCCGACTTTCCAGCATCGATATCAGTCGCTGAAGATAGCCATGGAGCTACACTGACCGAAAGCTCGACTCTATTAATTTCTCATGGCTGATCAACCGTGAATCCATCATCAGTAACACTCGCCGTGAACTCCTTCCTGCCGTGAAAGCTTCAAGTTTAACATTTATATGCATAAACCTAAAAATCGTCGATTTGATAATTTTTTTCAGCATGAAGGTCCTTTAACCTCTCTCGCAGCCCATTAAAATTCCATTGTCAAGGCTATATCACATTGAGCGCTTTTGGGCGACTTATAGGGAAAACGTGGATGCTAAGTTTACCTATTAATCTGGCGACCATGTACCAGTGTTAGCATACGTACGGTCTGGACCGTACAAGTACGGTAATTTGCTTAACCCGTACGGTAATCGGTCCAACTCTTGGACCGTACGCCTAAAATACGGTCCACAGATGGAAAGCTTATTTCTTGGCTAGGCTGAACCGTAGGTATGTCGCAAACACGTATATATGATAGGCTATGATAAACAGGATGTAGATAAAGCTGCGTAAGCGTAACACGAGATGATGACTGTAAACAAAAACAAACGTTATTTCACTTGGAACTGCTGTGGGGTATCACAAACGATAAATAAGAACCCAACCTGTGTCAACATAATACGATATTTCATAAACTGAGTACAGTATCGCTTGGAATCGTATCAGGTCACCTTCGGGGCATTAACATTTTATGCAGCAGTTTTCAGTATCAGTCCGTGTAGACATGAAATTTAGCGAACGGCACAGTTAACGACTGTTCGAAAGTAGCACTGAAACGTGGAAGTTATTTAATATCGGTGTTTGATAAAAGTTAGACTAACTATAACTTCTCTGTCATTTCAATAGGATTGACAATAAGCGTATGGTTGCGTCGCGACCCTACGAGTGATGAAAAGGCGAGATGTAGGATTTGTGAGGTCTTACTCGTATCAGAACTTAGTAATGTATAAAAGCACAAAAATGCGCGGGTCATTTGAAGAAAATGAAAGGAGTGTCTGTCGCAAGCCAAAGCAGCTTGAGTGGCTTTCTTAGTAAAGCGGCCGGTAATTTGAATGTTAATAAAGCAGCTCATTTAGCAGAAATAATATTGGCAGGATTTTTTGCGGAACACAACATACCGTTTAGGGTGATGGAACACTTACAGGGCGTTTTGAAAGATTTGTTTCCTGACTCAAAAATCGCCAAAGCAATGCACATGAAACGCACGAAATGTGCGGCCATAATTAAAAACGTTATTGGTCAAAATCACAAAAATGACTTAGCTCGGGAACTAAAGCCGGTCAAATTCAGTGTGTTGACGGATGAATCAACCGATATAGGTTCGGTGAAAACTTTGTGTCTCGTGGTTAGGTATTTTGATAACACATCAAACAAAATCGTTAGTAAATTCTGGAACCTCAGCAATATTTTTGAACCAGGAGACCACGTTAAAGCCAATGAGGGTACAACAGGTGAAAATGTGTTTCAAGCTATTGTTAATTCTCTAATCGAATATGACATACCAGTAGAAAATATAATTGGTTTCGCATCAGCTGGATGCTGTGGGGTGATGGGGTCTAAACACTCTGTGATGATATGATTAAAATAACTGTCCTGGCATACTTGTTTTAAAATGTATTTGCCACTCCCTTCACCTATGTGCAAGTGAGGCATGTAAACGCCTCCCTAAGCGATGTGAGGATTTAGCGCGCAACATTTTTAATTATTTTGGAGCTAGTGCAAAAAGGCAGCCACAATTTAGAGAGTTTCAGATGTTCACTGATTTACCGATTCACAAAATGCTTCATCCAACACAAACTAGATGGTTATCCTTGCATGCAGTTGTAGCTAGACTCGTGGAACAATGGGAAGCTCTAAGACAATTTTTTGACTCAAAATATTTGGATGAAAGACTAATAGCAGTCGAAGAAATTCGTTGCTCATTGAATGATCCATTATTGAAACTGTTTCCTATTTTTGCTTTGGGTTTTACCTAAATTTACTGCAATCAATCAGTACTTTCAAAATAGTAAAGTGGTAATAGTTGAACTTCATGACAGAATGCAAAGCTCATATAGAGACTTATTGTTTTGCTATATGGATCGTTCTTATGTGTTGAGGACAAATTTGTCAGAGATCGATCCTATTAAGGGCGAGAATTTTGTTCCTGATGCGGAAATGTATTTAGGAATAGAAGTGCATAAAGAGGTTCAAAAACTGCAAATTGCCCAACAAAATAAACTACTCAAAGACCTTTACGGCAGATGCAGACAATGTTTTCAAATAGGATGCATAGAATTGAGAAAGAGATATGATTTTGGTGACACTCTCTTGCCATTGCTTTCTTTACTAACACCGAAGAAAGCTTTGTCTAATGAGGAAAGAAAAGCTACGCCGTCGCTACTCCCTCTAGCCATAAAATTGCCCAGGATAGTGTCGGATGAAAACTCAGTTTTGTTGCAGCAAATAGATGACCAATGGCGAAAATTACCGTTTACCAACCTCCCTCAAGAAATTACCACGTGTACTGAACCAGACGGATTTTGGGGCCAGATGTTGCAGTTCAAAGACAGTGTCGATATTCCATTTAAAGACATTTCTCAATTTAGCCTTTCTGCGTTATCTTTACCGCATTCCAACGCTGACTGCGAGCGCGTCTTTAGCAAAATGAACCTAATTAAAGTGAGACGCCGAAATCGACTTGCAACATCTACAATTAATGCTTGTGTTTTGGCCTGTCAGTGTGTAAAACATAATGGATCCACTTGTGAAAGTTTCACACCTACCGAAAATATGCTAAACTCCATGACACACAGTACTCTCTACGGTTCAAGCACTAAGTCACATTCAACACAGAATGACAGTTCTTCGGAAGAGGAAGATGCTGACGACAGTTTCATTTTTAGTGACTGACAAATCGGTGAGTGTTTATGCATGTATTAGTGTGTTACTGTGGTATTTTTCTAAGTTGCAATTCAACATTCATATTACATATTTTAATATCATTCTGCTCTAATATTTTCCCAAATATATGGTATAATGATTTTAGATCTTTTAGATTCTTTACCCAAATCCTCTTTTACTTTCATCAATAGTTGATTACATGTATAACAATGCCATAAGAATTTAGGACACACCCCAATATTTGCATTGCTTATTTGAATGAAGCACGATATACTAGTTTGAATTAAATTCTCTTGATCTATTCTGTATATTTTCAAAAGAAAAACGCAATAAATACACGAATGCGACCATTATATGCATATGGCTATATTAAAAGTTTTGATTCTTTATATTAAATCTGTTGTACGGTCCTGTGGGGGAAAATACGGTCCATTTCTAGCGTGGGTACTGTCGCCCATCGCATTATTGTCGGCACTACCGCAAAGGAGCCGAAGGAAAGAGACAGGGAATGGCCGCATTGTTGGGGCGCTTGCCGAAAGAGAGAAAGGGATAGAGACTTCTGGAATTTCCTGCTTTGTATTTCACCGCAATAATAACTGAACTTTCCTGAAGTTTCCAGAATAGTGCCTGGGAGATATAAATAGCGGTAACGTGTGAGAAGGGACAGTTTTTGTATTACTAATTCGGAGCCGTGCTGTTGGTGAATCGGAAAAGACTTTCTTGCTGTTGCAACGAGTGTATAAAGTTACTGTTTACGGAAATAAAAGTGTTTCTTTATCTCGACTACATCTATCTTCTTTACTTTACACCCACCAAAGTCACAGTACGGTTTCCACGTTTTTTGAATATGGCAACACTGCCCTGTGCTAAACAATTGCATCACGTAATATGGCGGTAACTCAGCAGACGACATTGTAAACGTTTGAAAATGTGTTTCGAATTGTTTCAGTTTCTTGTTGGTTATCTATGATTTTATCAGTCGTTTGATTATTGATGTTGATGTATTTAACAGTAATTTTATTTTGTAATTATGTGAAATTAAAAGAACATCGGACACTCTTTTAGCATAGTTTTTGTTTATTCTGCTATACCTACAGTGTAGGGAATGTAGTGTATCGAAAGAAAAAAATTCTGAAGCAACATTACCAGGAAACGTGTCTCATCCTTTATCAATAATCGCTAACACATTTATAAAAACTGACAAAACTAGCCAGAAAAATAGAAAAAGCAAGTGTATATCTGATATATCCAACATTATATTAAACTGTTACTCTCTTAAATACTACAATGAACACCTTGCGGTTACTTTCCATAGCACATGTGCAAATTGTGAAACGGCTCATAATTGAAAACAGAAAGTGTGACAAAGTAATAGTATTATTCATGAGTAAGGCACATAAAAGTGTATGTAATTTCCACACCTGTGTCACAGCACTTCCACAATGTCTGCAGGCAATAGAAATAACTAATACCGAAAATCCAGGATCTTCAGTTTCCGCAGGGTATGTGGCATCATAATTAAAATTAGAAAGAGAAAAAGAACTCGGGCCCTTAACAAGTTGGGACAGATAATGGCCAAACTTGTGCAGACCAACCAAAAATAAATAAAATGGCATTGAAACGATATAAAAGTTACTCTAGAGTGTACCTCTTACCTCGAAAAGTTCCCCAATATTGCTTCAGAGAAAGATATTGTCGACTTTGGTCACCAGTAGTACAAGATGTTACGGCTGGTAATGTTTGGGAGAGGTGAGGGACAAATAGAGCGTAGAGGAAGAGAGAAGAGGTGAAGTGTACAGAAACTGTGTTTCAATGTTTCTTTTTTTTTTTTTTTTTTTGTGAGTGTTCTCTCTAAAATTTTCGGTTTTTTGCGGAACTTTGGGATTTTTTTTTTTTTTTTTTTTGCATTTTTTTTGCATTTTTGGAAACTAGACTGTGGGTATATATTTATACACGCCTAACGAATATTTTGGGGTAAAAATTTTTGTCTCAAACGGTGTTGGTCTGCGGAAGTTTGTCCCAGACATTTTCATTCATACATGAAAAGTTGAAATTGAGTTTAATTTATGGACGACCTTAGCTACTATAGATCTTAGCATCCCATTGTATATTTGTTTGTTTGGTCCCAGAGCTCAGCGATGTTCAACATGTCATACAATTGGAACTCGCGTCATGACTAGGGCCCGGATTTTTAGATTCTTAAAATTGACTTTTTAGTTATTTTTGTATCTTAAAAAGTTTTTTTTTAGTTCTTTAACCTCCTGAAATAGTTTTTATATTATTATTGTTTATTAATTTTATTATTAATTGTCCTCTTTTTATAGCAATGTTGCTGGTATGACCTGTAGATCCTTTGTGCAGCTCAAAATGCAATTTTTGACCAGAGGGCACCTGGAAAATACATAAATAAAATTATAGTTTATACGCTATGTGAATTATAACAGGTGTTTAATCCTTACCTGCATTCCAGCATTCGAGATCAGGTCGTACAGGTTCTCTTGTACAGTATGTTTATCTGCACAGCACCTAGCCACTTAATGCGACTTTATCTGTGCAGTATACAAGGTGTTCATATTTGTTCAAGCTTTTGTGTCTGTGGGCATGGTTTCTTTCACTTTTGTCAGATTTGGCAAACTATTACTTTGCCATCTGTGGTGAAATTCGGATCGTTACCTATCCACTGACGAATCAACCACCTTCGAGATGAGCTGACTTTAGGCATGACACTAACTCCTTAAATTACCTGCCTAATCTAAGGAAAATTGACTTCTAACGATGCAGTAATTGTATGCATTAACAATACACGATAGTCGACTGAACACAACGGATACTGTTTTTAAACTAATTGGTTTGAGTTTATGGCGGGTTCTCCTAATGACCCCTTTCCCCTCGACAACAATCTCCGCATTCCTTGCGTGCAACAATACAGAGCTTGGTCCCATACAGCTAAATACAAGTTGCCTCTTGCATTGTTGTCATTACTTCTATAGGCATACATAAGCGAAAAGACGTAGCAAAGATGTAACAGTCAAAGTCCATTCATAATTTCATAAACATTTCATTTTTCCATTTTAAAATAAGGTTTTTTGTTTTCATTTTAAAATAAATAGGGGATTTAGCCTCTTTTAGGTTTTAAAGCCTCATTTAGCCATTGTTAGGTTTTATAAGATTTAAGCATTTGGCTTCGATGATCATGAAACAGATAATTAAATTAAACCACTGCAGTTAACTATCAAGGAATAAAATAGTTAAACTTAGAATCCGGGCCCTAGTCATGACTAATAGAATATCCATCACCAATAATACTATTAATTTCCTGTATCTTTGTAAGAAGGAAAATAAAAAAAATTTTTCTTTTAAATTTTAAGCCACCACCATTGCATGAGTAAGCTACACAACCTGTTATAAATCACCATCATGTATAATATTTGATATATTTAATATTTACCTGTTGATAGATAATAAAGAATTCCTCAACAGTATATGGGGAGTGAGTATATATGAATGACTAGATTTTTCTTAAAGATTTTATGTTGACTATGATTGCTTAATAGTGTGAGATAACATGGAAGGTTGTTATATATTTTTATTGCAGAATAGTAACATCCTTTTTGAAACAGCAAGGCTTGTTTGAAGCTTTCATGATTATCTGTGAGATAGTTCAACAGAGAATATATGTAGGTATTCACAAGCAAGAGTAAGAATTTTTTGGGTTCTAAATAATAGCTCACAAGAAGATGGGAGGCAACACCACAAACAATACGTATGACCCTTTTTTGTAATATAAATACTTGCCTGCTGTGTGCTGAATTACCCCAGAATATATCTCATCAGCGAGTGAAAGTAGGTAAAATATGCTGCACTTAAGGATTTTCATTAAGCAGATTCTTTAAATTTCTTAATGCATAGCATGCACTGCCAAGTTTTGTTAACATTACTTTTATTTGATTCCTCCAGCTGAGCTCTTCATTTATTTGGAGCACTAGAAATTTAGTATCTGATACTGTACTTATAGTATAATTGTATGTGATTGTTGATTCATGTACTTGCCTATGCTTTGTTTTAAATTGAATAAAACTTGTTTTATCACAGTTTAATGATAGCATATTTGCCTCAAACCAACTGTTCAATGGCTTTATTGACATACTCTCTCAACTGCTGATGTGACTGTTCAGATACAAGCACACCAGTGTCATCTGTAAAAAGTACAGCTATTGACTCCTTGCCAAGATTACTTGGCAAGGCGTCATCATCATGAACAATACAGTTGAGGGCATATGGCCTGTTCCACTCCACACATTAATTGAACTGGTTATGCCATCATCTTCTTGGTCGGTCTATGGTTCTTCCTTGTGGTTTATAATTATATGATATATTGGGTAAGCGAGTTGTATCCATTCCAAGTACATGATCATGCCATGTGTTTGTATATTCAGCTCCTCCCTTATATTAACCTTACAGCTATGGTACAGTGAATTATATCTTGTAACTGGCCTTAGAAGTGTCAACTCAGCTGCTTCCAATCTTGGTTTCTGTTGTGTGGCCAAGGTTCATATTTCCGACCCGTATAACAGCATTGGCATGGCCATTACTTTAGAGAACTTCTGTATGGTCTCCTTTCTTACTTTTTTGCATAAAAATCTTTTTATTGTCCTCAACTAGTTGTTGGAATTTTGGGAGTTCTATTTCTGTATCATTAATATGTCTATATGTAATTGTGCATCCCAAATAACTGAGCTCATTGACTTGCTCTATTGGCTTTCTATTTATTATTATTTTTGCTCTTAATGGTGTATTTCCTTTAAAAACCATTACCTTTTTTTTTACTGTAGATATTGTAAGGGGCAGCAGTTGTATTTAAGCTGAATAAGGTACATTGTAAATTGTCTGCTGTATCAGCTAGAAACACCTGATCGTTAGCAAATAATAAAGTATTCAGAGATTTCTGGGAAAGTCATTTATAAATATTAAAAACAGCAAAGATCCAAGTATAGAGCCTTGAGGGACCTCTTTGGTAATATCACCTTGTAATAACAACTTAACTGTTTACCATGGTTTTTTGGATTCCATCTGTTAAGTAAGATCTGAATCAGTTTGTAGTGGTCTCACTGGAAACATAAAATTTGAACTTTTGCAATAATAGGTTGTGATCAATGCTGTCAAAAGCCTTCGCTAAATCACAAAATATTCCTAATGGTAATTCTTTTTTGTCCAGGGCTGTTACTACTTTAAAAGTGAGCCAATATGTGGCATTGGCAGTTGACATTTTTTTTCCTAAATCCAAACTGGGTTGATGAAAGAATATTGTTTAACTCCATGTATCTTAAAACCTGATTATATACAGCTTTCTCCATCGTTTTAGAAAAGACTGTTAAAAGTGAGATGGACCTATGTAATTGGTGGGCATCTCCTTTTGTACATAAAGACTTAACAATAGTGTATTTAATTTTTTCTGGAAATATTCCTGATAAAAGGGAATGATTACGTGACTAAGCAGCTTGCTCAACTCTGATGGGCAACATTTTAACAATTTTGTACTTGTCTCATCTCAACTATGCGAGGGTTTGCTTTTTAGCGTGGTAATAATACTTTCTATGTCTTTGGGATTAATGTGGTCCAATTTCAATCTACAATTGACATTGGGATATGCTCTTTTTAGAATTTTTAGTGCACGGGAGTTTTTGTCAGACCTGTTTGCTATGTTTTTTGCTACATTAAGGAAATAAGTGTTGAAGGAAAAAGCTGTGGCACAGTAATTAACTTCTTTATTTCCAATAGTAAGCTATATCATTGCTTAAATTTCCTCTCTCAGTTTCAGTTTTTATGTCCCACATTGTTTTAATTTTATTATTTGATTCATCAATAACTAGTGAGTAATGCCTTCTTTATGCTTCATTAATTACTTTTTTAAGTATCTTACAATATGTTCTGTAATATGCTTTAATGTTTGGGTCATTACTTGTGGGTATAGTAAGAACAAATTTCTTTTGTTTGCACAGGACTTTCTTATACCCTAGGTAATTCAAAGTTTGACCTTTTTAACCTGTGATGAGTTTATATTTTTCTTAGGAAACAAATGCTAATAGCACACTTTTGAGAAATTCATGTAATTTGTGATTTTTTAGGTCTATTTTTCATTTTTCAAATTAGTTCAACATGTTTAATGTACTTATCATTAATTATTCTTGTAATTGTATATTTCCTATTATCAGTCTGTTTGGTTTCTGTGGCAGCAATAACACTGTCCTGGGCATCATGATTTGACATGCCATTTACAATAGGAGTTACATATAATTTGGAATCTTTTCTGAATTAAGAAAAATATGTTTATAGTATTGATATGTGTTCTAGTTGCAAAGTGAACAATGTTTTCCAAGTTAAAAGTATGTAGTAGGGAAGTGAGCCTGGTCTTAATTTCAGTGTCATTTAGTGTGTTTACATTAAAATCACCTCAAACTATTATTTTAGTATTTTCAGTGGGAAGGTATGAAATGGTTCTTTCTAATCTGTTTATAAAACCTTGGAAGTTTGCTGTGGGAGCTCTATATACTGCTAGTATGATATGCATGCTACCAAACTCTAATTTTACAGAACTGCATTCAGATTCTTTTTCTTTACAAAACAAAGAAACGTTTATGTTGGTGAACTTTATAGTGCTTTTGGCAAATATACTCACTCCTCCACCATTCAATCTACTTCTGCAAAAGCTGGAACATAATATGTAGGTTCTTACTGAAATTCACACTTTTCAGCTCTGCTTCTGTCATCTGGTTCTCTGTTAGGCAAATTACTGAAGTATCATAATTAAACTTTTGAATATGTATACTTGACTCACCTAATTTACTTTATAGCTCTCCAATACATTGATGAAAGAGATCAAATGAATTATTTGATATTGGAAGCAGGTCATCACTTTTTACATATGAGATACATTTTACCTGCAAGGGTCTCTTTACCTTCTTCCTTAAAAATGAGATATGTCTCCCATAGTGACAGGAACAATTATTTGAGGCTGGCACAGTGGCTTTATTGGGCTTGAGGTTCTGTTACATGCCACAAATCTATGTCACAGGACCACTGGCTTTACTTCCCTTCTAGGAAACCATGCTAAGGACTTTTACGCCAAAAAGATCCATTACCCTTCATCGGATGTGATCCTGCGACCTCAGGAATCACAGGGTAGCATATTCCCCCTGGACCACAGAGCAGGACATTCTTATATGTAACACGTCCCATTTCCCATCTCATTTTGTGCAAAAAGAAAAAGATGGTCATCATTGTCCTCGTCATCATCATCACCATCATTACCCTCAAGATAGGCCAGGTAGACCTGTTTTGACTCAGAAGGGATCTTCCCAGCGTCTCCACAGTCTTCCAACCTACCAACTGGTTTGTACTGCAAGGCCTGTTTGGTTAGTCTTTCTTCTAGCATTCGGGAGATATGCTCTTGCCAGTACATTTTTTTCTCCCTGATTTTGCTGTTTAAATTAAATATTTTTAGTTGTTCTCTTGTTGTATCACTCTTAATGTGATCTTTGAGACTGCAGCCAGCTACATATCTCAAAAATTTCATTTCAGCCATTTCAATTATTCTTTTATTATTTCTGTTTAAGGTCCAGGTCTCAGCTCCATAAGATATAATTGGTACTGCCATAGTTTTATAAAACTTCAATATAGTATCTCTTCTAGTTTTGTTTTTCAATGTTCGTTTTATACTGCCAGATATGTTTTGAAATTTATATACCTTTTGTTTCAAATCCCCAACATATTCATATGAAATATCACATCCCAAGTAGCTAAAATATTTCACTTGTTCTAGCACTTTGTTTCTCAGGAGCAGTTTTGATTGCATTGGGTATTTACCAATGAAAGCCATTACTTTTGTTTTCTCTGCTGAAATCAAATTGTACTTTGATATTATTTTGCTGAAAGGAAAAGGTAGTGAACAACCCAATTAAGGACACCAACAGAGCATGGCATACTGTGGTAAGTGGTTGTATCACGTGTTTTGATCTCTTAATGGCTCAATCCTTAGGAAACCTGACATGTGTCTGCTCTGCCCATCCTGCACCCAATCCTGCAGGTGAGGTAGAAAAGTTTTGTATTTGTCAGATTTACAATGAATTGTGTCCAGCGCTATGTTACTGCTGAACGTTTCTCTTACATAAACCCACAGTAAGCTGTGAAAACAGCTATGTCACTGTCATATTGTTACAATTACGATGGCATGCTTCCTTCCTCCCTGTGAGGACAGGTACTCAAACCTATTTTTATACTTATATGAGCTGTGCTTCCTGCTGCAGTCCTAATACATTGTCTGCGCATTTAGTGCTGTTGAATCATTATGCTACCTAAAATGGCAAAAATAGCACCATCAGGGATTATTTTAGCAGTTAGACTCATTCTTTCTTTTGTAAATGATTTATTTATAGTAGTTTAACTAATTATTACATTTATTCATGTTCTTAGCATTTACACTATTTCTTTTTATGTATAAAAGTTTTACAAGTCAGTTTACATTCTTTTTTTTTTGTTTCCTTTTTTTTATTGCTATTCAGAATGTTAAAATTGCTATGTTGTATGCAGGTATCTGTGGATGTTTCAACTTTTATAACATTTGTCATTGAACCTAAAACAAAATTGTAATATTCAAGCCCCACTATCGATTTTTAAGACTCAAGATCACTATAGGTTGATATGTTTCAAATTTGGAAGTAAATTACAACATGGATGAGCTGATTGCCAAAGGGAGTAATCAGTTCAGCATAAGACAATGCATGGAATATGACCTTAGTCTTTTACTTAACTTTTTTATGGAATCACATGATACAATATCAAGTATTACACTTACTTCATTGTGTTGTAATGTCACTAAATTAATGGAGTTGATTTTTAAACTATTAAGCTTCAGGTATCGTAATTTTTTTTGGATATGCTCAGCATGAATTGATGGTATTTTCAGCAGATAGTCAACTGACAAGAGTTTCTGGTGGTAGCTGTAACACTCTTTTAGGACACCTGGTGGAGATTTTACAAACTTAGTTTAATTCTGTTTTTCAGCAGAACATAGAAGAAAATTTACATGAAATTTGAAACTTGGCTAGTGAATTTTGATATCCCTGTAGAAGATAATGTAATATTAATTCATAAAATCTGCACGAGATGCCTCCTGAATGTTATAGTTAGCTTTGAAACAAAACCCCACCTCAGTCTTAAAAACAGTGATATTCACACCTATTTTACAAGAAATAGGATATCAGCTAAGAAAACATTGATAACAATCCCTATATTACTGGCACAATTATGTATAATAAATTACTGTTACGAATTAAAACAACAACAGAAAAAATATTTAAAAAAAGACTTCAGGAATTTTTAGTCTGTAAATTCTTATGCTCACTAAGTGAAATGTGACAACAATATGGATGAATTCAACAAACTGACTGAACTTTTTATTTTTGAATATATTTATTTAAAATTGTAAAATAGTATAATTTTGCTATAGCATATTATACTTGTGTTAATAGCTGTGTAGAAAATATTTCCATGATTGTAACCTAATAACATACAAATTATGCAACTTCAACCATGTCAGGTAGCTGTATTAACTGCATCGACAATAGTAAAGATGAAGATGAAGCTTCCTCAGTTAACTATTTGCTGAAGATACCATGATGAAACATTGTATGTATGTTAAGGAACATAAGAATATTTAATTTGACTTTAAAAGGTGTTAGATAATTATTACATTGCTTCACAGTGTTAGTTCCAATATCAGTTATTGGTTAATGTGACTTATTTGCATTTAGCGGACTCCAATATTGGTATATGCTTTCCGTAACATTTTAAACTCAGAAAGTTATTTGAAGCACCAGGCACTTATGCAAACATATATTAAACCAGTATCACCACTGAAATAAGCATAACATTGGATTTTCACTCACATTGCATTTAAAAATGCTTAAGAGCAGAGGTTGTATCTTATACTAAATGTAATTTTTAAACTTTTATTTAATACAATGCTCTGGATGATAAAACATTTATTTCAAAGAGGTCTGCTGAATTTTAAATTAAATTGCACTGGGAGTGTGCAGAAACTATTAAATGCTCATTCATGTCAGGTTTCGAGTTATTTCTCATCAGACCCTAATGACCTTGTGAACAGGCCCTTAAACTCACTCACTCACTCACTCACTCACTCACTCACTCACTCACTCACTCACTCACTCACTCACTCACTCACTCACTCACTCACTCACTCACTCACTCACTCACTCACTTATTCCTCGTATTACACTGGTTATTTTTTATATATAAGATCAACCCTAGCAATGCCAAGCCTTATTCCAGAATTTATACTACAAACTTATACTAACAAAATGTCTGAGCAATTTTTAAAATATTTATTTTAAAATTGGGTAATACATCTTGTCATATTTATAAAGATAATTTTTAACACTGTGTAACCATTCCTTTTATACATGAATTACATTATACTGATGGGGCAATACTTTATGACCACCTTGAAATTTCTTTGTTTCTCAAAAAGACCAACAATGGAAACTTTGAAAGAATTATGCAATCAAGTAATAGAACAGTGATTGGCAATAGCTATTAACTGCATGCCTTTAATCAAAAGATTAAAAGACAGACTTTAAAAAATTACAGAAGGTGGGCATAAAGTACCCCCCCCCCCCCTCCCCTTGGTAATACAATGGTTAATACTATAAATTCTGTCTTCCTTCTAAGATGAAATCTCTTAGGGCAGTAATTATGTTTACAAGAATATGTGGTCCTTCCATGGTTAATATTTGTTGCTTGTGAAATAAAGGTAATATGTGTTTTTAAATGCATGCGCTTGATACATTTCAGCATATTTAAAGGCAGCATTGGCAACAACAGTAACAGACGATTTGAAAGGGCTTTGCAACTTCTAGACTCTGATGTGCATAAACTGAACAGAGTATTTAGAGCTGATATTGAGCAACTTTTGCTTTGTCAAGGTAGGTATTGTCATATAGGCTATGTAGCTGTTTATGTTTCAAAATAGAATATGGAATATGACTTCTTCTTTACTTGTTTACCCTCCCCTTATGTAGGACTTACATCCACTAGAACTTACAAGCCGGTACCTAGGGTCAGACGACACCTGTCGGGGAGCAGAGAAATCTTTGGACCAGACAATGCAGACCTGGGAGTGGGTGGTCATCCAAGCACCAGGTATGATAGTGAGGAAGAGGATGATATGAAATGCAGGCAGAATTGATGAATGGAAACGTGATGATGGGGCAATTGATGGAATGAGTGGCGGGAAAAACTGGAGAACCTGGAGAAAATCCGCCCAGACACTGCTTCATCCATCATAAATACCACATGCAAGTCCCTGAGATTGTACCTGGGTCGCCTTGGTAATAGACAATGAGTCTAACCGCTTGGCCATGATGCCACCCTTAGAATATGACTCCATAGAGAAACATTGAGTAAAACTGAAATCGAGTATATGACCACTGCATTTTCTGACTTCTCAAGAGCAGATGATTGTTATGGAAGATGGTATGTGATTGGCTTGCTGAAACTTCATCCTCTTAGTGCTTTAGGTCAGTTCTCGTATCATTCCCTTTCTGTGTTTAGAATGCTTCTGTCTCGAGTGATATTCACCTATGTTACAGGTTAAGAATGAAGGAGAGTTAGAATTTTTGTCCATAAGTATTACAGATGCTGCCTAAGTGACAGTATTGTCCACTCCAGCAATGACCTTTTTTTCTTGTGGTGTTTAACACCCACTTTGATTACTACAGCACCACAGGCAGTGACACTGATTATCAGGGCTCGGAAGTTCATGCCCTAAAAAACACTGAAATATGCTCTTAAAACCTTCAAAATATGCCAAGAAATATGCACTATTGCATTAGAACAGTTCATGTCCCTTTGCAGTAGACGAGTTAGTGTAAATAATAAAGTTACCTTATTCCTTAGAGGTTGAAGCAGAAGTGCTGCTAGTATTAACTACTAAATTGCAGTTCACAACCAACACTACACAAATTTTCAATAGTAAAACGTCTTCTATTGTATGGCAAAACACCTTTGTAACGTGAAAAACTTCTTTACACGTCACAAGATGTTATAGGGGCATATTTAAATGTTTCACAGAGAGAGTCAACTCTCTTGGAGTGACAGATGGTTTTCTTTCGAGGATGTCTCAAATATCGCACATCTGTTTATAGCCAGAATTTTTTGAAATTACATAATTCACTTTCTCTTTCACTTTTTGTCCTATGCTACCAGGAACCAAACTTAGATCACATATTGTTTTTTCAAGCACAGTAAGTGATTCATGCAAAGGAAATCCTACAGCTTCCAATGCCGTTATGGCTGTTGGTAAGAAAGAAGAATGGGGAGATATGAAACTAAGATCCTTCTTTAACCCAGTGACTGACAGAATATTTTGCACAGTTTGTATTGATGAAGCATCGTTCGAATCCAATGAATTAACAACCTCTTTGATTATTTCTATGTGCTCAGCATAATATAAAACTGCATCGACCCATGTTCCCCATCGAGTTAACACTGGTGCAGGAGGAAGTCGGATATTAGGTGTTGCTGATCTAAACAACTTAACTCTTTTAGGAGATTTAACAACAATTCTCTTTGTACTGGACACAAATCTATTTACCAGTGGGAAAGAATCGCGTATTGTCTCAGAAATTCGATGAAGAGCGTGTGCCAAACAAGTTATATGAATTAAGTTAGGAAAAATACCTTTCAGAGTTTTTCCTGATTTTACCATATAAGGTAACAAATAAAAGCAACCAGTTGTATTCGATTCCACATGGGCATTGTAATTTCTAAGAGTCCATCACAAACTGTGTCACAGTTACGTTGTCAGTGAAAATTATTTTTTTTTAATTATTTTTTTCTTTAATGACGCTGTCAATTGCCAGAATCACATCAGCGTCGCCGGTGTGCCGGAATTTTGTCCTACAGGAGTTCTTTAACATGCCAGTAAATCCTCTGACATGGAGCTGTTGTTTTTAAGCACACTTAAAAACCATCGGTCTGGGCCAGATTTGAACCCGCGACCTTGGGATCAGTAGGTCAGCATCTAACCAACTGAGCCACCCAGACCGACACGTTGTCAGTGGCTGACAATTTGCACATATTAAGGAGATAAGCTGTAGTCTTTTGTTCATTATTTAAGGCACCCACGATTATATTAGCAATAGAACGGCGTTCAGAATCAGAGGTTGCATCAACAGGCAACTACACAAACTGATCCGCTAAATTTTGTATATTTGACAATACGTTATTGTAATAATGCCCTACATAGGTCTTACGCAGTGCACTTTCTTCAGGCACATGTTGTTGAGTACACTTGGCAAGAAAGTTTTTAAATATCGGATTATTAATTTTGAACAAGGGAATATCAGCAGCTAAACATAATTGGCACAAGTCATAGGAAAATTCAGTAACCCTACTTCCTAAACACTCTACTAATTGTTTTAGAACAGGTTATTTGTTTGCGAGTTTTCTGATTAAATTCTCCTTATGTTTTGCTGTGTTTATGCGTTGAACTATTTGAAATCTTTTCTCACTCCCTATATTTTTGTCACACGCTCCTCAAAACAGTGCCCTATTATCTGTAGATATTAAATCACCCGAAAACCCTTTCTGTAAATTAATTAATCTAGCACTCTAGCACTCTCTAGTTGGTTTTATTTTTGGCATTTGAAGAGCTTTTTAACATTTTATACGCCTAATTTAATTTGGAGGGAACCAGTTCACAACACTGTTACGTTTGAAGACCATGCAGAGGCAAGCGTTTTATATAATCGTGCTGCTCAAAACGTTGACCTGCTCTTTATCTTTGTTAATATAAACCTCTCAGATAACGCACTGATTATTCTCTACGCACATACATATAATGAAAGGATGGAAACAGGGGATTCACTCCAAAACAACATGACTCAGCGTTGCTTCTCGCCACCTCGCGAGTTACATCATCATACGCAATACTACCAATATGAAAAATATTATCCAGGTGGGGAAAAAAATCACAAAAATCGTTAAAATATGCTATATAGAGGCCATAGTAGTGAAATAATATGCATTTATCAAAATCAAGAAAATATGCAGTTATATGCACCATAGAATCATGTCCATATAACTTAAAATTCCATAATTTGTGCACTTAATGTTGTTGTTTTCTAGTGCCTTGCATCTGGCAATGAAGCCATTAATGCACATAATGTAAAAGCATACATTTGTAACCCTTATGAAAAAACATGCAGCGGAAGGTCTGTGGTTCAAATCCCAGTTGTGGCATTGAATTTTTAAGTTCCAGTTCTACCTCTCAAACTTTGCCCACACACGATTTGTGTGTTTAAAAACACCAACAGTAAGTTTGTTGGCATAAATAAATAATAATTACCATCTTAAAACACTTGTTGACATTTAAAAGCACTTTTTGCCCGCACATGGGTTGTGTTGAAAAACACCAACAGTAAGTTTGTTGGCATAAATATAATAATTACCATCTGAAGGTTATTTAATCCTGGGACATAAAATACTTACGATAGTAAGTTGCCATTGGGTTAATTTTCTCTGATGTGAGACTCCCTTTGTGGTTTACAGGGAAAAATATGAATTGGTTGGAGAATGCAATGCCATTCTGGCAGGTTGTTACAGAAGCTTAATGGTTAGAGCACCTAAATGGTAAACAGGGTCTATGGTTCAAATCCCAGCTGTGGCATTGAATTTTTCAGTTCTGGTTCTACCTGTCAAACATGGTTTGTGTGTTTAAAAACACCAACAGTAAGTTTGTTGGCATAAGTAAATAATAATTATCATCCCTAAGACTAGTTTCACAGAGGCTCCTCTCCATCCTCAGCTGATTGGCTGACTGATTTCCTCATCGGGCAAGTGTCTCTTCCTTCCCTTGTTCCCTGTTTTGCTCCTCTCCCAGTAGTCAGACATAACACATCTATTACTGGTACTCCAAAATTTATTCATACTCAATTCATATTCTTATTGAGTAAATATTTTCCCACACTGTTAATTCCTAATTACCTTTTGCTGATTTTAAAACCTTACTTTCTTGCCTAATATTATGGTTGCTATGGCTGATTTATCTCTCTGTTTATATTTTATATTTCTGAGGTCTTCCTTCAATCTAGTTTATAAGTCCCCCTTTGTTTTACCAATATCTATTTTATGATGGTCTTCGTAACTCACGCAATAAACTCTTGATAATTTATTACTTGGAGTGACATTTTTTAAAGGATGGTTAAACAAATTTCTCAAGCAAAGTTTGTTTTTTGGACCCAATTTTATATTATAATTCTTGAAAATCATGTTGAATTTATTGAACACTTTTGGATGATATGTGAATTTGCAATATCTTTCCTGTGTGTTTCCTGTGTTAATTTACTAACATCCCTGATAATTTCCTTCTTTTATGTTTATTAATCAAGCTGTTTATAAAGTTGGATATACCTGTAAACATGATCATCTGGAAGCAAAATTTTGCCATTTATTATTAATATTTATTATTATTATTATTATTATTATTATTATTATTATTATTATTATTATTATTATTATTATTATTATTATTATTATATTCATTGATTCATTAATTGTTGATGCATTCATTATTTTATTTATTTATTTTTTTGGTAACAAATAATTTCTTCAAGATATCCTGTCCTCTAAGGTCAAGTGGTTGCCTTACAATCTGGATCACACACCCCCCCCCCCCCATCCCTAACCTGCACTCCTCCGTGGCCTTGGTTGCGGTTGGAGGACACAGGGGCCGGGCGATGAGGGTAACCTCTGAGAGGAGATGTTCTAGGGATTATATAATAATAATAATAATAATAATAATAATAATAATAATAATAATAATAATAATAATAATAATAATAATAATAAGAGTAATATTAACAACAATAACAATAATAACCATAATAATTGAAAAATATAGCATAAGAATGTGTCTGATAGTATACGTTGAACAAGTTATGTACAGTTATTGTCAAAGTGATATAACTGCAAATGTAATGGAGAATGTTATTACATAAATAAATGAAAGGGAAAACTACCAAAAAAGTGGAAGAAAAAATGAAGCAACAGACCATATACAATACACTAGTGTAAACAGTCTCAAAACATGTGGAACAAAGTAAACTCGTGAGGGGAAAAAATGGTGAAATGGAATTCAGAGAATATTTTGGGATTTGTTATATAGACCAGCTAATGTGCTAACAGAAAGAGAGAATATTTTGTTTGTGCTGTAGAACTACAAATTTAGGGAGTTAACAGTGACAAATAAGGTAAAGGTAATTCTAAGCAAAACTACCACTTCATTAATTTTCATTTTATTTTCTCTCTCTCAATAGTTATTCATGTAAGCCTTCATGCATTCTTCAACAGCTGTTCATGATTTTCACTGTATCTATGAAAATGGCTTCTATTTTGTTTCCATCTCTTTGCAGGGATTTCAGAACCCAGATATGGTGTTCTGCTACTGCAGTGCTGTGGAGACCTCTTACCAGATGAAACTCCTAGCTCTAGAATGCAGCTACTGCAACGGATATGTACAACTCTACAAGAAATGAGTAAACATCCTATAGTTTTTGAGGGAGCTTTAAGCATGAAAAGCATTTTTAAACTAAAATTTTTCTTCTATTAATTGTAGCCAATACTATAGTGCATTTACTTGAAAACTTGGCCTGCAGGTGCATGACTCGTATGACCTTCATTACATTTCCCTGTGTGCATGTGCTGATCTTCGCACATGCATCAGTCTTTCTTCTGTTAGGAAGGTGTTTTGTGCTGTTGCAGTCCAGTTCACACGTGAATAACATTAGGAGTGTTTAGTTTTCCTTAAAGTGTTTTCAAAATGAATTGATTGCAGAATACAGTGCAACAAAGAGTATTTATGTACAATGCATAAGTATTTACATCATCTTGTAGGGAAGTTGTAAGGCAATTTGAAACCAAATTTCCTGGTGTACGTGTTCTGACTAGAGACACCGTTTGTTTGCTTATAAATAAATTCAGGGAGGTGGGATCAATTCGTGATAGGGAAAGAAAGGTAAAATGGCTTCTGCTTATGGAACAGAAATTAGACAGAATTGGAGATAGGTTAGAACAGTCATCTTGAAATCTCTTAGACGTCTTGTACAAGACAAAACTAAAACAAAATATTAGGGGAGAAATTAACATTATAATAGAAGCTGAACTAATGTATGTGAATGAAAATTTCCTCAGAAGATGCCGTAGATGTATTGATGCAGATGGATGGCATTTCCAACATCTCTTGTGACATGGCATGTTTTGTGTTTATTCTGATAATTGTTAATGTGAATTGAGATTTTATTTGATGTGCATGTATGTGTGACCAGGAGACAGGCCATGTGACTGGCAGCCAAGTTGTGCAATATTTGCCCGGGAGACAGGCCGTGCGACTGCTAGCCAAGCCATGCAGTATGTGTCTGTCAGATGGGCCTTGTGCCTGTTGGCCAAGTTTTGTAGTAAACATACTGTATAAACATAAGAAATAGAATTATTTAGCTGTCATAGCTGCTGTGTACATGTTTTTTAAGCATAAAAATAGGCAATTGTATGAAACACTATTAAGAACAAATTGCAGAAAGACAGAAACACATAAAAAACTAAACCAAAGCAGTGTTGCAATTACAATTAAACATTTCAGATGCAAAAATGAAATGTAAAATGCTTGTTAAGAGAAACTTAAAGACAATGGTAAAGATAAGCAGGGCGCTTATTTGACAGACAAAAATTTCACAAGCTAAATTTTTCTGGTACCTCTGTTATACATGCTCTAAGGTTAAAATTGAAGTCTTTATTCCTTTATTTCTTGAATAATCATTTAAAAAAGTGTCTTCCGACAAGGTAGTTGATTTCTCGCTTTTATGGTAACTGTTATTGTTTCCTAATATATTAAATGTAGGTGAATTATGGATTGAAATGCAATTTAGAGTTTAAGCAAGCATTTGAAGCATGTGAAGTTCCACAACACAGTTCATTTAACATCATGTATTATGAAAACATTATATATTAGTGGCAACTGCTATGTAAGACCACAACAGCACGTGAACTTCTTAACTCCTGATACCTTGTGGATTTATTAGTTATTTTTACTTACAAAATCTTAATATACAAAAAATGTAGATCTTGCTAAAATACACAATTTATCTCTAAATTTTTTTTTGTAGAGTGAACCTTTTGGAGATATTCCTTGTTATTTGTGTCAGTTTCGGAAAAATTAAAACTTTTGTGAAATAGAACATCGTTGTTCATTTTTTTGTATGTTAAACATGCAAAGAGAACGGAATCCCAAATCTTTAAAAGATCTGACTACTGCTCAAAGCCCACTGTATTCTAATATTCCCCTTGCACCTACAAGGAAATAAGCAATAAGATAATTTGTACAAATGTTTATCTCAACTAACACGAAGATATAGGTATGAGTTTGTAAGAATGGTTAGTACAAGAGTAGAGAAAGTCATGTGAGTGCAACACATCAGATTTTTTATTTATGTGCTGTTAAACATAACTATACACAGTAATTTAAAATCTACTGATTTAAATCTACCAAGCTAGTTTAAACATGGAAACAGAGTTGTTAGTATATCTTAACTTGTGCATTAAGTAGTCTGCACATCGCACCAAGCTTCTCCGGCACTTTGTTACCATATTCAATTTTATTCATCCAATTTAACATATACATGTTGTGGATTTGTCCAGTATTTTAAAAGTTCAATTTTAATATTCTATAAGTTAAACAATAATTACTTAAAAATTACATTATACATGTAGATTAAACTTATACATTGTTAATAAATACAAGTGAACACTTTATTAATGCAAAAGCTCATCAGTTGAGTAATAACACTTTTCAATTAAAAATTGCTTGAGATATTTTTTGAAACAGTGAATGGAATTAATATTTTTTATTTCAACAGGTAATTTGTTGTAAAATTTAATGCCTCTATAGTAAAAACTATTTGCAAACAATTTTTTGTTATCTGGGGTTATATGTAATTTTGCTTTATCTCTTGTGTTATGACAGTGAATTTCAGAATTTGTTGTAAAATCTTTGATGTGTGTTTGCATTAGTACAATTGTTTCATATAAGTATATACAGGGTAATGGCAAAATGTTTAGTTCTTTAAAGAATGGCTTGCAGCTGACAATAGAAGGTAAACTGAGAATAATTCTAACGATCCTTCTTTGTAATTTGAATATTTTAATAGCTTCGTTACTATTTCCCCACAAGGAAATACATGACCCTAAGTGTATTTTTGCTCATCTGATACTGACACTATCATGAACTGCTACTGGGTATATTGCAATTAAGATGCAGGAAGTGAGTACTAACAGTATTAAGAAAGAATTTGAAAAGAAAGAAAACAAGTGCAAAAACAATTTGTGAAATTCTGTCTTACACTTTATGGATTAAGTATTGCACAGTACTTGTATGTTTACATAGATTACCTAGGTATATTATATTGAGTGAATTGTAAACAAGAGTTTTTTATGGACTTACTAGTAAACTTTTTTCTTAAAAATCCATAATTAGATATCCAAATGCATACACAAATTTTAAAAAATGGCTTAAATGGAAAGGAAATATAAATGAGAAAATCATGGTTGCACATTTTATTCAAAGGAGGAAACCATTACATTCTCCAGGTACCTGTTGTTGCAGTTTTCAAGTGTATTTTAATTCCCATATTTTCTTGATTAAGACGTTCCATATAAGAAGACACCAAAAGTTTAAGCATTGAATTTGATAATAATTACCGTATTTCATCACATAATTGTTGCTATCGCATAATGGTCGCTTCTTGATTTATAGACAAGCAATCAGGACTTAAGCATTTCGCTGCATAACTGTCACATTAGTATTTCAAGTGTTCACTATCAAGAAATATTGAAAAATAATGTGCCACCACTGTTAGGTATAGGAGAGAGGGTACAGAATATGCAGCATATTACAATATATTCCTAATTGTCGATGACATCAATTTACAGACTACCAAGATGATGGCTAGTCATCAATTAATCTGATTGGTTCAAGTACGTAATGGTAATTAGTAGACATGACTAAGCAGTAAGCGAATGAACTGGCAAGGCATGTGAACCATTTGGTTAGCACACACAAAGTCAATAACCATCTTATTCTTCAATTGTGTACGGCTATTTGTTTCTAATGAGTGCATATTTTGTGAAACAGTATCTATCATAAGTGCTTTTCTAAATAATAGATGAGTATTAACTCAGTAAATTCAAAGTCACATTTTTAAAAAATTATTTTTTTTTTTACTGGTGCTTGCATTGCAGTGTCAGGTCACTTTTGTTTTTGCACCTTCCCCTGTCCTTTCTTTCCAACTATGAACAGCATACTGTGTCTGTGCTTCAATATGCTGAGGCTCACTCTTACTCCTGTAATGTACACTAGTTGCTGAAAGTTAACGTGGCCAGTCTTAAATAATTTATTCTTCGCATAATGGTCACACTGTGTATTTTTACTTTATGAAGAAAGCATTAAAAGTGTCACAGTTATGCAATAAAATGAGGTAATTTGGAAAATTCACATTGAAAAACTCAATGTATGAACAGATTAAATTCACTCAAGCTTGTTGCAACAAAAAATGGGGATCTGATATTCATACTTTACATATTGCTTTCATCAGATTAAAATGCTGTATGGCTCTGAAATATGGGGAGGCACTGCTAAAACACATTTAAAAAGTGTCTCCACTTCAGAACTCAGCTATGAGAATATGTCTAGGTGACCCTAAAAATTCTGCCATTAGAATAATGGAAATTGAGCTATCTGCAATTTTAGTTGAATTCTTATGTACAAAAAAATGAATTATATAGATTGCAACAAAATTAAACTTCCTTGGCAATAAATTATAAAAATATTAAAAAAGTTCCAGTTGTGAATGAAATCGCACCATTGCTATATTAAGTTCCTTCAGCTAATTAATATTCTAAAATAAGTTTTGAATTCCTACTTTTAACCAGGACTTTGGAATTAATTTCAGAGAAATACAAAGGTTACATACATACTGTGACACAGTAGTTATGGTCCAAGGTTATTAGGAGGTAGGTGCCAGGATGTTGAAATAGTAAACAGATAAACAGCACACTCACTCAGCATAAACAGTGGAAGCATTTAAGCTAGATAATCATAATCCTCTGGAAGTTTCTCCATTTTGAATGTTCTGGAGCTTTGTGAAAATTTCAAATGGCTATGTAAGTGAGTGTGCTTACAAGTTCAGTCAGCAAGGAAGCAAGTTAGTGAGTCATTCCAAAATTTGATGGCACTTTGTGGCAGTTTGAGGCCATTCTACATAAAATGGATGGACCTCGGCAGAGAAGATGACATAGCTCTTGGCTGCTGTGCAGGGGCAAGCAGCAGAAACCCTTCCCACTTTGTGTGTTGGAGACTGGCCCAACGACATGATTAATGTTGAAGGGGAGTGAGCAAAAATATCATCTGGCTGTGACTTATTGGGTCTAGTTGAAGACAAGGGTACAATAACTGAATGAGACCTTAACAAGAATTCGCAAAAAAGGTTGAGCAGCTAATGCATCGAGCTCTGGCAGATTTACCGCCAGATTATATTTCTGTAGATGCAGCCAACACATTCACCAGTGGAATGAGAGACAAAGAGGTGAAACAACAGCTTTTCCTTGTGGAATATTGTAATGTCAACAATGCCCTGGTGGCTATGCTCCCCATTGAAGTGGTAAAGATAACAGCTGGTAAAGGCATACTGGTGTCGGCCAGAGCTGTGATGGCTGAGAACGATTACCGACTAGGCCCACAGCAGCCTCACTGTTGTAGAACTGGAAGCAGGAGACCAATGTGCTGTAGTTGTGGAGAAGCCGGACACCTAAGGGCAGACTTAAGAGTACTCCTACCAAGGATCAGGAAAACTACTAGTAGGAGAAGTACCTCAGCTCGAATGACTAAAACTGATTGGAAACACATTTTAAATGTAATGTTATATCTGTTCGAATAGCTATGTCATTCATTTGTGAAACTACTACATGTGTAGCTGCTAGCACATCTGAAGGTCAGCTTACTAGCTTCACTGCACCATAGCTATACAATAGATAGTTTGAACGTGACCATTGCGGTGTTCGGTAGTGAAGTGCACGTACTGGAGTCAAACATGAGTAGGCTGAAGCCAGTTAACCCTGTGAATGTGGTTAACCTGTTGCACAGAAAGATACATATTACTTAAACACCAGGTAATGAGTATGTAAATGGAGTGGAGGATGAGCCATGTGCATGCATGTTGTGTGACATCATAATGTAAAAATCCTAGGGGTATTTAACAGAAATACATGCTGACACATTGAATAGGAATAGTGATTGTGAGTCTGATGGCGAAGAAGCTGCACACATGTATGAAGAGATCCAACAGTTCTGGAACATCCTCTCCAGCAAACGAAGGAAGTGCAAGTTAAAATGAATAGCATCTTTACCCCCAAAAATATCACTACCCAGTGTGATATATGTATTGATAACCGAACATTGGACAATGTTTATGAGTATTTTAATTATGTTTACCATTCTTACAGAAAACTTGTTAAACATTATAGCTGCATTCATTCAAAATCCAACTGCAAGATAATTTTTGATTATACACACAAAGGGCAAGATCTTGTCACTTCAGTGAAAACAAAGCATCCGAGGTCTGTGCAAAAAGTATCCGACCTTGTGCCGGGGAAAAAAAATTATGTACCTGAGTGGATGGGACTCTTAATCCCCTTCAAAGTAGGCCCCTTCTTAAAGCACACACTTAGTCCAGCGGTCCTTCCATCGCTGGAAGCAGTTCTGGAAAGCTTCTTTTGAGATGGTGCGCAGACGTTCCGTCGCGTTGTGCATTATCTCCTCACGGGTCTCAAAACGGGACCCTTTGAGCGTTGTCTTTATCTTTGGGAACAACCAGAAATCACATGGGGCCATGTCAGGTGAGTAGGGAGCTTGACGAACCTGCGGAATGCCGTGCGAGGTCAGGAAATTCTGGATCAGGTGTGACAAATGAGCTGGAGCATTGTCGTGATGCAGCTGCCAGTTGAGATAAAACAGTTGTATATGGTTATATCTAGTTGGTGCAAAAATACATTTTTATACCACTTCTCACTTCAGCTACAAGCAGGAAAGTATATGTATGTATTTCATCAAAGAAAGAAACGGAGTCTACTAAAGTTACGAAACGCGCAAGCCAAAGTTGCAATGTAGTTGTATTCTGATGACTCAAAAGACCATGCATACAGTAGTGCTGTATTTCACATTATGCTGTGATTTGCTGACGCATAGGTCACACATATAATGGGTGGACTACTGTTTCTTTCAGAGAACTTATATTAGATGCGTTCGACAGAGCAAAGTTAACTTTTCACCACAGTGAAACAAAATAGTGCCATTTCAACATTTTGTAAATGCAACTCAACTTTGCTGATGACGTACATGTATACTACATATAACGAGTTTTATACCAGTTTTTGTTTCATTAAAATAACTTAATATTTACACAAAACACAGCTGTGTATATACGAAGCACTTTAAATGCCCTGCGCTGGATATTGGGTAGCAGTTCTCGGCTCACGGTCGTTTTAAATGGCCATCGCTCAAGAGGTTAAGGATGGGAGTTCCATCTCTGAATGGATCATTCCACCCTAACATGGCTGTTGGATTTTGGTAATTTGAAAAAACAGACAGCTGGGTCCAATGGCTGGAGGAATATAACTTCACCTTTGAGCACCAGGGAGGAAGGCATTAGTCTAACACACACAGCCCATGCCAAAGACTGTGCCAAGAAATCTGCAATCACTGTGTGATGGTCAGTGTAAAGGGGAGTGGTGCAGCCATACTCATAGTTGCAGTACAACCTCAGTCAGTTGGGAAGAAGAGACTTTGACAGCTGGAGGATCAAGACATAGGGCCAATCCTGATAATTAAAGAATTTGGAGAATGATCTTGTGGGCTGATGAACCTCCAAAGGGCCTGATCTATAAAAGTTATTGGGCCCAGTGGGACTCTCTGGGATCAGAAATGGTGTGCTGAAGAGAGTGTGAGAGTTCACAGACAGAAAAAACTAAGGTGGAACAACTAGTACACCTAGGTGAAAGGAATAAGTTGAAATTTCTCAAGGAGTTCCATACTGGAGGATACCCATGGTTAAATAAGACCTTGGAAAAGCTACCTCTGTAATTCTGTTGCTTGCATTTTCAAAGTGACTTGGAGAGGTGGGGCCAACAGTGCAACATTTATGCTGTAAATTGTGGGCCTCAGACTTGCAGTTGGGATCAAATGCAATAGTATGTCAGAGTGCTATTCAAAAGGATTGCCATTGACATGGCAGAACCTTTCGCACGAACAGGCACAAGAAATTGCTACCTGCTGTTGGCTATGAACTATTTCACCAAGTGACCAGAGCTTTACGCGATTCCTAAAGCCAGAGGCTTTAATCGTGGCTAATACACTGATGAACAAATTCTTCTGCAGACTTGGGACATCCCAGAAACTCCATACTGATCAGAGGACGAATTTTGAATCCAACCTTATGCACCTCAGGATCTACAAGACCTGTACCACTCCCTTTATCCACAGTTGAATGGAATGGTGGAGTGTTATATTAAGATGGTCAAGGACCACCTCCAAAAAGTGGTAACTAGCCATCAGCAAGATTGGAATATGCATGAGCCATTATTCCTCCTGCCATTCCCAGCATCAGTACATGAGTCCACTGACATGATACTGGTCAATGTGGTATTCGCATGGGACCTATGGCTAGCTTGTGATCTGATATTTAGCATACCTCCTTATTTTATTTTATATTGGGTAGATTTTTGAATCTGCATCATTTACTTTTGTAAAAATCTGATGTGTTGCACTCACATGACTTTCTCTACTCTTGTTCTAATCATTCCTACAAAGTCTTATTCCTATATCTTCTTCGTTGAGATAAACATTTGAACAAATTATCTTATTGCTTATTTCCTTGTAGGTGCAAGGGGGATATTAGAATACAATAGGCTTTGAGCAATAGTCAAATCTTTTAAAGCTTTGAGATCCTGTTCTCTTTGCACACTTAACATATAAAAAAGTGAACAACATTGTTCCATTTCACCAAAGTTGTAAGTTTTCCGAAACTGAGACAGATAACAAGGAATATCTCCGAAATGGTTCACCCTACAAGAAAATTTATTTGGACATAAATTGTGTATTTTAGCAATATCTACATTTTTTGTACAGTAAGATTTTGTCTATCTCTTACGGTTTAGTAGTTATTGAAAAGTCATCCAAAGTAAATACGACTACGGCGGCTATAGCCAGAAAATTCAAGATATACATTTCATTTGTTATAAAAATATCTTAAACATGACATTTTAATCAAAATTGTTAGAGCCATTTTCAAGAAAATCAAAATTTTCGAAAAATTTTCCATTTAAAGGGTAGTTTAGCGTAGGGCTGTTTTCTTCAAAATCTTTGTGTCTCATCCATGGAAGACATTAAACTTAAATACCAACTTTGGTTTTAACCTACTTTTCGTTTTTGAGTTTTGCTGTCCACAGACACACGCACGCACACACGCACCCACGCACACACACACACACACACACACACACACACACACACACACACACACACACACACACACACACACACACACGGACCTTTTTCTAAAAATGCTTTTTTTTGGATTCAGGGGTCTCAAAACATATTTCTGGTGAAATCTCGACATCGAATTTTTGGGTGGAATACAATACTTCCCCTACTTACCAGTAGAGAAAGCAAAAAGGAAAACATGTTTCAGGAGCTTGCGCTCTCATTCTCAGTTCTTTGTGGACTACCTGCATCATTCATTGTGGTGGTTGGCTGAACCTCTGCATAAGTATGTTGCTTGGCAGGATTTCAGAATTAAAAAGTGTTTTCTGTTTTTCCAAACGTAGATGTTTTCCCAAACCGTGTGCTCCATTTTTCCCAAAATGTTCATTTTGCTGTGTAGATCACATAATACTTTAACTAGCATACTCCCTGTTATAATTTAAAAAAATATTTTCCTCCCATTTTTAATACTTTTCACTGAAACATGCCCTTGAAGCTCGTCATTAAAACATTATATTAAATAAGCATCCAAAATTGTTATTCTTTTATGCCAACAAACTTACTGCTGCCGGCACTGTGGCTGAGCAGTTAGAGCATTCGCCTGCCACCTAGGTGGCCCAGGTTCAATCCCGCATGTGGTATTCGTGGTGGACGAAGTGGCTTTAGGTTGGGTTTTCTCCAGTTTCCCCTGCCACTCATTCCAGCAATTGCTCCATTATCACATTTCCAATCATTGATTTCACCTGCATTTCATATCAACCTCTTGGCCGACCACCCACTTCCAGGTCTTCACTCTGTCCGGTCCATAGGTTTCTGTGCTCCCCGACAGGCGTCTGACCCTAGGCACTGGCTTGTAAATCCTAGGGGATGCAAGTCCTACATAAGGGGAGGGGAATCAGGTAAAGAAAAAAAAAGAAACTTACTGCTTGCAAGTGCCAGTGGTTAGAGCAGCCATGTGTGAGGCAGAAGGTCCACAGTTGAAATTCGGGCTGTGGCATTGAATTTTTCAGTTCCGATTCTACCTCTCAAGCATTCAAAATTTTAATTCTCTTGAAATAGTTAATACACAGCATGATAATAAACAAATGACATAACTAAAATAAATTGCAGCATATATTTACTGTGCCTTAAACCTCGCATTACTAAGGGGGAGGGAGTTTACTTTATGCCCACTTTCTGTAATTTTTTAAATTTTCTCTTTTAATTTTTTGATTAAAGGCATGTAGCTAATAGTTATTGGCAATCACTGTTGCTACTACTGAGTTTATATTTGTTTCAAATTTTTCAATGTTGGTCTTTCTGAAAAACAAAGTACTGCCCTGTCGGTATAATGTGATTCATGTAAAAATGGAATAGTTAAATATTTACCTTTATAAACCTGATGAGTAGAGCCCGGATTTTTATGTAACTACATATTTTAAATCATGCATAATATTTCAATGAGAAGTAAAAATGTTGGTGAATTACATCATTTGGGACTCCCTTACAAATGTTTATTTTACATTTTTTTTACAAATTTTGCACATTTCTACATATTTTGACGATGTTACATAAAATGTATATATTTTCTGGGTTTCGTTAAAATTTTATTATTTTTTAAAAAAATATTGTAGTCACACTATAAACTACTGCCAGATGCAAGGCACTAGAAAACAACAACAACAACAACAACATTATAAACTATGGTTTTCACAAGTTTTGCTGAAAGCAACAAAAATCAATCTGCGAAATAGGATGCAAGTTAATTTAAGAATGCAATAATAATCACCTCGCCACATTCTGATTGTTGTCCGTTTATATCAAAGCAGGTGCCGCTCGACAATGTTGACCTCTAATGTCACGTTTCTCATAGCGCTTTGGGCATTTACAATTGATTGTTATCATTAAAGCCCGGATTTTTATGTAATATCAAGGTGTGAAATATGTACATATTTATGTAACAAAAAACATCAAAATATGTAATGAAATATGTAATATCAACAAAATATGTAAAATTATGTAATAATCTAAATACTAAGATTACCACCTCAAATCTAAATCCAGACTGCAAATTACACAGAATTTTGTAATTTGATGGGTCTCTAAGTACATAAATTAATTACTATGAGTTAAAATTTACTAAATATAGAATTAATTATAGGGAAAATGTTTTGTTTTATGCAGAATTTACCTAAAATTTGTTTTCAAGTAGGTAATCACGAAATAAAAAAATATGTGTTTTGGATTATATTTATTAAACTTACTCATTTCACATAATTAGTTTACTTACATTTTAGATGGTAAAGCAATGTTGAAATACTGAACCAATTTATCAATGAGTGAAACAATCAATTCAAAATAATTAACTTTTATAATGTGAATGCATTTTCAGTTTTCTATCTCTTGACATACAATGAACAACCATACATTTTTATTTTGAGTCTTTGGCTTCTTTCAACTTAAAGTGAATAACCATATACCTTTCCATAGTTTCGGGGGTCATTGTTTGTCTCCTATGGGTTACATCTCCTGCAACTACACTAAGCTTCTGTGATATACGTTCTATTAAATCCATAGATTCGTGAAGAAGGGAACCTGATGTTTCCAACTGCTTGATGGTGCTAGGCAACCAGCCGAAGTTACTTTTGATGTAAGCACAGGAGCTTGCCACTTTGATGTCCTGAGATTCACGTATCGAAACAACTTTTTCTGAAGAGAACATGTTCACCACTGACTGGACCCCTTCAAAATGTTCACAATAGAAGTTCACAGCTTCTAACCATGTACCCCATCTTGTAAGTACTGGCTCAGGAGGCAAATGGACATGTTGGAGATGATTTTTACAGCACTGGATTCTGTGCGGTGCTTTCACAAAGACCTTTTTTGTTGCTGATATCAACTTATTCACACAGGGAAAATTACTTCTTAATACTTCAGCAACAGGTTGCAATGCATGGGCCAAGCAGGTACATTCGGGTAGAAAACCTTAAGGGCAGCAGCAGCTCTAATCATGTACACTGTGGCATCTGAATACATAATTAAAACCTTTTCCTCACACGCATCCTCTGGCTACAGAATCTTCATCCCATCATTTACGAACCTTGCAATTGTAGAATTATTTGTTTGTTCTAACACCTTGCAACAGATTAGAAATGGTTTTGCTGGACTTTCTGAATCTAGTTTTCCTACTATTAAATTTGCTATGTACCAAGTGACCCATGTCGTCTGTAGTTTCATCGACGGCAAACCAAATACAGGAGTCTCCAATTTCATTCCTTATAAGAGCAACTGCTTCTCCATAACACACATGGAGATAGTTTTTCTTCAGAATAGATTCGTCAGGAATAACTTTCTTGCAATATTTTTTAGAAAGGAACGAAATTTAAGGAATTTAAGTTTATGCCACAGAATATTAGCTGCAACCATTGCACTGCACAAGTCTTTACAAAATCATTTCTGGGCAGTTCCTGTTGCATTTGTGTCAAGAGAACTTGCTTTCTAGAAGACTGTAGATGTTTGTTGCATATGTGAAGAGCACTTTTGATGTGTTGTTCCAATTGAGATTTCATGGAAAAGCCAATTCTTTCACCGCATGCTTGACAGACTATTAATTTTCCGTCGGTTGTAAAGGCGCTATCCAATTTCACCCATGAATTCAACTTGCAGGATAGCGACGACGCAACTGATGCCAATTTACTAAGACTTGCAAGAAACTAACTGCAATATTATCGCCTCGCTAAATTGATGGTTGTCCAGCAACTCACTTTGTTTCCTCGCAGCTATTATATTACAAGATGCCGACTACTGCAACAATGGTAACAATCAATTTCACAGTCCTTGTAAATGCCCAAAGCACTACGAGCAACGTGACACTGGAGGTCAACATTGTTGAGCGGCATCTGCTTTGATATAAACGGACAACAATTAGAATGAGGTGAAGCGATTATTATCGCATTCTTAAATTAACTTGCATCCTATTTCGCAGATTGATTTTTGTTGCTTTCAGCAAAACTTGTGAAAACCGTAGTTTATAATGTGACTCAGGGGTCTCCGTCTAGGGGATATGTGAATAGCGAGCACAAGGTACCCAAGCTGAACAGAACATTACTTCCACTTACTGGTGTTTTGCTCCTCACTGTAGCTTTTCTATCTGATCTTACCTTGGTCATCTCTTGTTCTCTTCCGACCCCGATGCTATTAGGGTTCCCAAGGGCTAGGGAGTCTTTATTTTTCCAACCTCTCCATTTCTATACTTTCTCTATAACCTCTTAACCCCTAACATGCTGACCTGTCATGGCATGTAATATGTCCTCTGATTGGTAATCCGAGGATATGGTCAGTGAATTTATTTTGATAATTCTCCCGGCCAGGTCGGTGAGACCCGTAAACCAACGACAGGTGTGGTCCTCCAGACATTCTGGGGGTTGTGAGAGAGCGATGTGACCGCCAAAACATAAAAATATGGTGCTCTTTAAAAACCGGTTACTATTACTGCTATTGCTCTCTTCAATATCATCAGTGAAAAATATTGGAGAGCAAGAGAAATAATGACTTCATTGTCAGAAATCCAGCATTAGCTAACACAACAATATTTTTTAAAAAATAATAAAATTGTAACGAAACCCAGAAAATATGTATGTTTTATGTAACATTGTTAAAATATGTAGAAACGTGCAAAATATGTCAAAATATGTAAAATAAAAATTTGTAAGGGAGTCCCAAATGACGTAATTCTGAACATTTTTACTTCTCATTGAAATATTATGCAGGATTTAAAACATGTAATTACATAAAAATTTGGGCTCTAGTTATCATTGTCGCGGTAGTCGGCATCTTGTAATATAATAGCTGCAAGGAAACAAAGTGAGCTGCTGGACAACCATCAATTTAGCGAGGCGATAATACTGCAGTTAATTTCTTGCAAGTGTTAGTAAAATGGCATCAGTTGCGTCCTCAATATCCTGCAAGTTGAATTCATGGGTGAAATTAGATAGCGCCTTTACAACCGACGGAAAAGTAATAGTCTGCCAAGCCTGCGGTAAAAGAATTGACTGTTTCATGAAATCTCAATTGGAACAACATATCAAAAGATCCGGAAGTGGTAAGCTCCTGTGCTTACATCACAGGATGGTTGCCTAGCATCATCAAGGCTTCAGGTTCCCTTCTTCAGGAATGTATGGATTTAATGGAACGTGCATCACAGAAACTTAGTGTAGTTGCAGGAAGGCAGGTGAAAAATTCAAAGCTATGCTAAGCAGGAATCCAGGGTACTCTACGCTTGTATACATGTCTAAAGTACTAAATGGTGACAATGTCGATTTACCAAAACATTTCTCTGTAAATCAGATCCCTATGCTAAAATATGCTCCTGTTTCTTCGTGTGACGTGGAGAGAAGCTTCTCTGCTTAAAAGAACATTTTATCCCATAGGAGACAATGACCCCTGAAACTATAGAAAAGTATATGGTTATTCACTGTACGTTGAAAGAAGGAAAAGACTCAAAATGAAAATGCATCCTCATTATAAAATTTAATTATTCTGAATTGATTTTTCACTCATTGATAAATTGGTTCAGTACTTCAACATTGCTTTACCGTCTAAAATTTAAGTAAAATAATTATGTGAAATGAGTAATTTTAATAAATATAATCCAAAACACATTTTTTATTCCGTAATTACCTACTTGAAAATAAATTTTAGGTAAATTCGTTGTTGTTAGCTAATGCTGGATTTCTGACAATGAAGTCATTAATCCTCTTGCTCTCCAATATTTTTCACTGATGGATGGGGCACTAGAAGTGGCCGGGCATATTTGAAGGTGGTCTCGATCCATTTCCTCTTGCAGATCACATAGAGGACAGAATGGTGAAGAATATATCCCAATTCTGTTTAAATGTTTTGCCAGACAATCATGTCCTGTAATCAACCTGAAGAGAGCAATAGCAGTAATAGTAACCGTTTTTTAGAGAGCACCATATTTTTATATTTTGGCGGTCACATCGCTCTCTCACAAACCCCAGAATGTCTGGGGGACCACACCTGTCATTGGTTTACGGGTCTCACCGACCTGACCGAGAGAATTATCAAAATAAATTCACCGACCATATCCTCTGATTACCAATCAGAAGACGTATTACATGCCATGACAGGTCAGCATGTTAGGGGTTAAGGTTTTATAGAAAAATTAGAGAAATGGTGGGGTTGGAAAAATAAAGACTCCCTAGCCCTCAGGAACCCTAATAGCATCGGGGTCGGAAGAGAACAAGAGATGACCAAGGTAAGGTCAGATAGGAAAGTTACAGTGAGGAGCAAAACACCAGTAAGTGGAAGTAATGTTCTGCGCAGCTTGGTTACCTTGTGGTTGCCATTCACATATCCCCTAGACGGAGACCCCTGAGTACATATTATATTGAGAATACTAAAGTGTACCATTAAAGTACAAAGTATAAGCATAATAAAAGATGCAAAAAGTAAAATTCAAAATGTTCTACAATTTTCACCAAATTTCACCGATGCATTGCCTTAACAACAAAAAGAAAACTGTATTTGTGATAAAATTTTGGAGGGAAAATAAAGTGATAGAAAAGTAACTGGACTGGATTTTGTTGTTTTGTCACACTGGTGTCAGAAGCGGGATTCGTCCAACTGGCATTTGTTACAATATTATAACTGCAACAATTTATTAAAGGGAGTGCACGTTTATTCTTGAAAGCAACAAGCAACATTAATGACAAACATTTTTTAGGAGGGCCATGGAACAAGTATAATACTAGTTACAACATATTGATGCACTTAAAAGTAGAAATATTCATCAATGAGCCGGTTAAAATGTTTTATGTATTTTCCCTAAATTCATAGGTTTTGCAAAAAAGATGTTTAAACTATTATACATTTGACAACACTGCACTTCGGTGATGTCACCGACATATGCTCCCTCTCAGCCAGCCAGTTGTCAACAATTCTGCTGAGCTGGGAAAACAGAAGGTCACATGCACATGTCTAATGTAAACAGTTTTGTTAGTGTTGAAGCATTCTACCTAGGCAAGCTCATTTGCAGGGGTGAAGCATGGGTTTGTAAGATGGGTATGATGGCTGAATTTCTTGTAAATGTACAATTAACAGTTTTACTTATATTGGACCTTTAATTTGTAATTTATTTTAAGTTGGATCTCTTGTTAGAAGATCCACAATATTCTCTGATAAATCCATTATTGTGGAACTATCATGATACCTTACAGTCACTAGAAATACAAGTATACTTTACTCTTCTGCTAACTATTGAAGTCAATCAGAATGCTTCACTTGATTGGGCTTGCCTTCATGAAAGGAGGTTGCAGCTACGAACCCCTCACCCTGTCTCCTAATCACAAAAGAGCAGTCGGATGAATGCGTGAACAAGGCAAACAACACTAAAAGAATATAAATCTCATTAAAAAACACAATTTATATATGATAAATTTTATTTTGTATAATTAACCATTTTCAAGATATTCCATGTTATTGGTTTGAATTTTCAAATATGCTTTTCTCAAATGGGAAGTTCTCATTCACTTTATTTGTATTGGTCATGCAAAGAGAATAGAATTTCAAAGCCATCATATAGCAACCAGCCCTTAAAAGATCTGACTATTGCTTAGGTCCCTTGCATTCCTCTACTTCCATTGCACCTACATGGAAATATTTAGTAAAACTATTTCTACAAATGTTTATCTTGATCAATTATGTAATGTGGTTAGTGTTAATCGGGTTTCTAGGAGAAGGAAATGTATTAGGAATAGGAGCTGTATATAATCCACCCTGTGGTTTGGGTTTTCATAATCAAAACTTGTTGAATAGTTTGAAAAGCACCCTTCAAACACTATATAGGTTGACATGCTTGATTTTTTAACATAGCAATACAAATAACTTACCAATTCTGCATAAAACAAAATATTTTCCCTATAATTAATTCAATATTTAGTAAATTTTAACTCATTTTAATTAATTTACATACTTAGAGACCCATCAAATTACAAAATTCTGGGTAATTTGCAGTCTGCATTTAGATTTGAGGTGGTAATCTTAGTATTTAGATTACATAATTTTACATATTTTGATGTTTTTGTCACATAAATATGTACATATTTTGCACCTTGATATTACATAAAAATCCAGGCTCTACTGATGAGATATAATACCAAGTTATTTTAAAGTAAATTTGCTTTGCAAATTGCTGAGATATGTTGTTCAGTGGCAGCTGGCAATGGAGGACTCTAGTATGGCGCCCTCCCAATAAATAAAAATAAGAAAGAAAAGGTAGCATTACATCAAAAGCATTACTTCAAATATCCTTGACATCAGACGTCTTGCCAAAATACATTCGCAAACCACCTGTTCTATTTACCCATTTACACTGCTAATACATGGAAGGGCGCCAATGTTTTCATTACAGACACAGTTTCAGACTGTAGGTCATCCCTCCAGGAAAAGTTCGCATCTTGTAGATACTGCCAGCGGTGAGGGGAGGTGCAGAGATGGCTTGACTATAGGTGGAGGAGTGTGGAGAGGCATGACAATCTGGACGTCACCTGGGTGGAGGGGGAAAGTGCCTGCAATAATTTTTCTCGGAACTGTCTGACTGCTAACAGTGCTGCCATTTGCATACATACTCCTTCCTCTTAAATTTAATTATGTAATTTAAATTGATTGTAAATGAAATTTTGTTGTTGTTGTTGTTTTCTAGTGCCTTGCATCTGGCAATGAAGCCATTAGCATTCGTGCTTTCCAATACTTGTATGTGGCTTTCATGTAACTGTTAAAATGAAATTTAGTTCTGAACTAAATTAGCTCTATCTGTACCATTTGAGTTACAGTGTTGAACATTTAGGATAAAACAATACCAAGAAAGTATATTAATGCTACATTCATGTTGGTAATTATGGTAGCATGACACTTTGAATATATATCATAATATAATTCACTCTGAAAGCAATGGTGCCAACCTCTGAAGCTCAAAAGTCCCAAAGTGTACTCAGAACATCCCTTTTCTGTATAAAGTGTCCCATGTTAAGAAAAATATGTGATTGCTAGAGTAAAAAAGAAGAAAAACACCCCACATGCAGTGCGGTAAATTATTGGTGGAGTTTAGGGTGTACTCGTACAACTACAATATTTACTACCGCTCTTGCAATACTAGGTTAGGTACAAATAATGTAAAATCAGGACTCATGTTATTGAAGTGCTTGCTGCTCCTATCAGTAGATAAAGTTTTCCTTTTATGAAAACATTACTCCCCAAACATATACTTGAATCTCACGGGGACTGTGAAATAAATTAGTGATCCATCAACAGTGTAACTAGTGTACCTAATGCGGGTGTAACAAGTTTTGTGTCTTGATGGAACTTAAGAAGCTCGGGGCTGCCAAGACCAATGCTGAATGTTGAACAAGTTCAAAATCTGATTGATGATCAGATGGAAGGTCATGCATAACAATTTTTCGATTTATATGATTCATTTTCTTTTCACATATCTTCGGGTGAAATTCAGAATTAACTGTCATAACCATGTGCTAATTTTGAAAATATATTATGCTGCCCTCCCAAATTTACGAGCCACGAGCTGCCACTGATGTTGTTACCAGCGATGGTCACCTCTGTTGGTAGTATAAGCTCTGTAATAATAATTAATTGGCATAATATGTAGTGTAATTCATGTAAATTAGAAAAAAGTAATAGTTAAACAGTGTTAAATATTACCTTTTATAAACATGGGAGGATATATAATACCCCATTTTAAAATAAATTTGTTTTAAAAATTGCTCAGACATTTTGTTACTAGTGGTGGTCACAAAGTACTCCCCCCCCCCCCGGTAATCTAAGTTATGAAATAAGGGTAGGGTTAAGTTTTGATTAGGGTAATGAAACTAATTCTATTGTTTTTACACAGATGTGACTTTCACTGTGGAGCACTATAATGCACTATTGGCAAGCTATGCTGAGAATGGACATAAAATATCTGTTTCGGAATTCATCAACAGTATGCATGGGATTAAACCCAATGAGACTACATACCATCTGTTGCTGTGCTGTGTCTGTGAAACAGGTGATATTGATCAAGCAGTGGAAGTAATAGCTCAGATGAAGGCACAAGGATATCCAGCTACTGAACATGTTTTTAACAGTTTAATACTTGGACATGCAAGAAGAGGGTATGTACCTGCCATGTTGTATAATTCTATTCACTACGGGCCGGTTTCATCAACGGCTATTAAAAATGCTCTACTACCTGATTTAAAATTTTAACTCTGTGTGATACCTCTTGCATTTCATTAAACTTTTCCAGAGAAAAGTTAAGTAACTCAGTAAAGGAGAATAACGAATAACCACGAGTGAGAAGATGGTGAACAAATTTGACTGCTTCTGAAAGCACTTTGTGCGCTTTTGTCTTTCCTTTCCTTTGCAACACTATCTGATTGGTTCCTGAAAAGCAGATGAAACTTTTTAGATTAGAGTGAGGTTAATTTTTTTGTTCCCTGATCACGACATATATAGAATTGAAAAATCTGATGTGTTGCACTCACATGACTTTCTCTACTCTTGTACTAACCATTCTTACAAACTCTTACTCCTATGTCTTCTTTCTTGATAGTTGAGATACACATTTGTACAAATTATCTTATTGCTTATTTCCTTGTAGGTGCAAGAGGAATGTTAGAATACAGCAGGCTTTGTGCTATAGTCAAATGTTTGAGATTCTGTTGTCTTTACACACTTAACATATAAAAAATTGAACAACGATGATCCATCTTACGAAAGTTCTAAGTTTTCTGAAACTCACACACATAACAAGGAATATCTCTGAAATGGTTCACCCTACAAGAAAATTTATTGAGACATAAATTGTGTATTTTAGCAAGATCTACATTTTTTGTATAGTATAATTTGGTCTATCTCTAACGGTTTACCAGTTATGCAAAAGTCGGCCAGAGTAAATACAACTACAGGGGCTATAGCCAGAAAATTCAAGATATACATTTCATTTGTCATCATAATATCTCAAACACATGACATTTTAATCAAAATCGTTAGAGCCATTTTCAAGAAAAACAAAATTTTCGAATAAGTTTCCATGTAAAGGGTAGTTTAAGGTGGGGTTATTTTCTTCAAAATCTTTGTGTCGCTTCCTTGAAAGACATTAAACTTAAATACCAACTTTGGTTTTTAATCGACTTTTCATTTTTGAGTTATGCTGTCCACAGACTGACAGACTGACAGACACACAGACACACACGGACCTTTTTCTAAAAATGCTTATTTTGGATTCAGGGGGCCTCAAAACATGTATTTCCAGTGAAATCTCGACATCGAATTTTTGGGTGGAATACAATAGTTCCCCTACTTACCAGTAGAGAAAGTAAAAATTAAGAAGAAAGCTGGAAACAGGGTCACAAGCTTTTCATCATTGGAAAAAGAGTTAGTAGTTGAGCTGGTAACAATAACAGATCAATTATTGACTGCAAAAAACGGATGGTCTATTTACTTGTACATTAATTGAAAGTAACCCCTGTGGTCATGATAGATTTTTTGCCCTTTGGCCACTGGAAAATTGAATTCTTATATACTTATAGGCCATTGCTCCCAGAATGCCCTGAGTAGGTACCTTTCATAGAAATTGTTTATGCTGGCTACACGTCCCTCTACAGAAGGAAGTTTATGTATTCTGCAGAGCATGAAGCAATTGCTTCAAAAATCTTTTATAGGAGTTTTCACGTTATGAAGGCACAATGGCTCTTATGGAGAATCAGTGCGGCATTGCCACGTATGTTGCGCCGCAGCGATTACCGTGGTTTTGCTAGTTGATTCCTGAATCACTGTTCAAATCTATCGCTGTCCATTTCATCATGATAATCAGCAGAACCTTTTTTCGTCAAGAAAACAAGTTTTGCATCCTGTACAAATCGTACCATCCACATGCAATATTACAAATCGTGGTCCACGAGCAGTAGGTGATTTAAGACCAGTGGATAATCTGGCCAAAAGCACTTCCTATCCTTCCAAACTTTTGATACAGTCTGCCCTACATTTACCTAACTTTCATCAAGGTACATGATTTTCCTTACCTCTTTGCTGAATTGTTTTATTTTCTGTAAACAGGAATGTCGCCGCACTATAATTTGTCTCAACCATAAATGATTTGTTTCCTCTCTTTTCAAAATGAAATCCCATTTCCTCCCTAAGCTATAAAAGGTTGAATATTTAAAATTTGGCAAATCCTCATCTTCATTGACTTTTTTCAACACGGTCAGGGGGAGTACTTTGAAATAGAAATTCAGGAAGTTTGTGCCATATTTGCGTTCAAAATGATCATATTTTATCTTCTGCTGGTTTTGCATGTATGCCGCAGTGTAGTGATGGGACCCTCTTTACATTCTTTTCTTAATATAAAAAAATGTAGGCCTACTTACACCAGTCGTCTTATGAAGCTCACTAACAATAAACAAGTCACTGTGTCCAGGGTTCTTTTTCTTTCAGTAATCATACACTCTAAGAATTGATTTCCGGTTGCCACTTTTAATAATTTTGCCTTTTTTTTTCTGTGATCCATTCCGCACTGATCGCTTAACTGCAATGCACATAATTACCAAAGAGCTTGTAAAACTTGCTCACGCCTCAGATTCCCAAAACCTATTGAAAAGCTGCGCTGAAGTACAATGCCTTATCAGCCCTTCAACTGTCTTACCACATCTGGTTTTCATAATCTCCAAGACATGAGGACCGGCTTTCGTCTGGCACGCCGCAAACATTTGCCTTTAAATGGTGATTCATGGATACTTCGGCACTGGAGACGTTCTATATGTGTATACAAAATAATTTCGTTATTTCCTTGACAACTTTGTCGCTGGAAGTTTTTACATGGACATACAGAACGAGAATTAGCCAGCGACGACATTTTCTACTGTATAAACGAAGAATCTTAACACTTTGTTTTAAACATTATTTTTTTAGAAAAATATGTTTAGACATATTGATATAATCTAAATACCAACGTGGCCTATAAAAGCAAGCGAGTAATCCAGATTTTTTTCATTGCAATTATTTCGATTTAAAACCATCTTTTGACGTTCAGAGCGAGAAAGATGTTAAAAAATCTCCTTTCAACAAAATTTTAGATTTTATTATTCTAAAAACTATACATTATATAAAAGGTTTATCGTGCATACCATAGTATTCTTCGACACATTTCACACCGAAATGTATGTTCATACTTTATCTTAGTACCATTTGAAAACACGCACATTTGGCAACAGCGCACGTAAATCTTCCATAATAAAAAAAAAAAAACCTAGCCTGCGCAACCACAGGCTAGAGGGCTCCTGTATCTTTTTAGTTCGATGTCTTTTTTATATTCCAAACTATTTGCACATCTTTATTGGTTCCTCAATTACGATGCTGCAATAATTTATATGACAGGAATGAATATACTAATACGTACATAATGTCTGCACATAACCTAATTAAATGTTATCCCCCCCAGTTAATTTCATATTTATTCCACGAATTCAGTGCTACATGCAGTTTAAAATATGCAATATAGTTACATTGCCAATTCATATATTAAGGATGTATAACCTAATTACATTTCACATAACTTATTATATGTTATCCCATTTATATAGCTACATGTTATGCCCCAGTTGATTTATCTTTATTGAACAATACCACAATTTATACAATTATTAATCTAAACTAATGTTTAACCTACGTCCTAACTAAGTTTATAACTACGAATGTCATGTCCAGTAGATCCAATCAGGTGAATGTCAAATCCAGTGTTGTCTTCTCTGTGGTCATAAGAATAGCATGGTCCATAAGAGCCTGTTGTGCCTTCATGACGTGAAAATTCCTATAGATAACCCTAACACATCGGCTTTTGAAGTGCCCATATTGTCCCCACCATCAAATGAAATGTGCTGATAGCTTAAAATTGCTGGGTTATTAGTACCTGCAACATCAGAGAAAGAGGAAGGTTTCTGTTGGTAGCAAATTCTAAGCACTCTTATATTTCTTCTATGCCTCTGTTCAGCATCACTTTTGACAGTCTGTATTGTTCTAAAAATTCTTCTTCTCCCAGAATGTTGAAATAATTTTGGCACACAGCTCTTCTCCGGTTCAGAACGGCAAAAGCTTCTAAATATGAGTGTGAGGTTAGTTTCATTATTTCCTGATCACGATACAAATAGAAGTGAAAAATGAATAGAAATACTAGTTACAGGGGTGCAAGTTTATTTTTATATTGGAAAAAAGAATTAGTAATTGAGCTGGTGACCCAATACAGATAAATTATTGAATGCAACTAAAAAAAAAATTGATTGTCTATAATTATTTGAACATTAATTGAAAAGTAACTGTTTTAGTTATGATAGATTTCTGCCCTTTGGTCTCTGGGAGATTGAATTCTCATGTGCCTGCAGTCTATTACTCCCAGAATCCTTTTAAATACAATTCGGTGTCTACTGCTTGATTTGCAACAGCCATTTTTCAACTTTAAACTAGTGTTAACTCCTTTAACTCAGGGGCATTGGGAAGTTAATTGAGCACGAGTTTTAACATTGAGTTAAAGCTAACACTGATGAAGACAAATGTTCTTAACTTTAGTGTTAAATCACTTTAACTTGGAGTTAAAATTTAATACCTGTCAGTGAAACTGGCTCTAAGAGTGCTAAACTTAAACAATTCATGAGACTTATGAAAAGCTTATACATTTAACACTACAAAGAAGGATTTTGTTCTTGAAAGACAAGCTACTTAATAGTGAAATTATATGTTGTAACTAGGGCAGCAGTGGTAGTTCAAATAGCTTTCAGACTTGGCCTCTTGCTGTAGGCGCAATTGTGGGTTTACTGTTTTGGTTTCTCCCATCCCTTTAAGTTGTTTCACCAGTTTAAGTGCATCTGTGATTGTAGTAGCAAGGCTTCAGTTGGAAAATTTGAACTCTTGTTGAATAAATTGCACTTAAATGAAACGAGTACAACTCTGGAGATACCATTTCATTCAGAAATAAAAACAATTAAAACAGTAGGTGCTTGAACCTTAGTGAAAGTAAATTTAAACCCATTAACATTAATTTCAAGACTTTTTTTTTAAATCTCAAGCTATATAAAACAATACACGAAACTCTGTCATACTACTAGTTTCTTGATTTAACTTTTATTTCCAGCTTTATTTATAGACCAAACTGCTTTCTTCTTGGCCCAGGTAAATTCGTTCCTTCATCATTCTTGGATTGTTGGTGAAACATTTTTTAAATTATTAGGATTCCTAACTTACAGGAGAATTCTCTCATCTGTAAAGTGGTATTAATAGTGAAAGTAAAACTATGTATTTCTCCGTATTCATTGCTTTAACTTTATAAAGTGCTTCACCCCTTTTGTTGGCTCTACATATTAGCAATGTGATAGTTATTTTGGGATAACAGTAATAACTATCAGAATTACGTTACAAAATCAGCACCAATGATTAAGTCATTGTTTTCATGGTTATTACATTCACAGTTACATTATATTAATGGTTACCAGTAACAATGTAACTACATTTCAATATTAATAAAATGGATGCAGATGTGCTTTTTTATTTTTGCGATCTAAAAAGAAGTTTCTCTAGCTGTATCAATTCTTTGATTCTACAGCAGTTCATAATCACAAAATGTATTCACACTTGCTTCTACTACATTTGTACACACATACACTGTGCAGCTGAACTGAGTTATATGGGGTCCTAAGTATAAACCTCACATGATGCAGACATTGCAAAGAAAAATAACTATTGCCAACATCAATATGACTGAAATTAAGCATATAATAACTTAAATATTCTTGTAGAATAGCAGATAAAATATGGCAAAGACATTTTGAAAGTCGATGTTGCTAGGGAAAAGAAACATTAATGCCCAAACACACATTATTGTCCAACACCACAAAAGATGAAAATTATTTTGTTTACCAGGATCATATCAGTGCTGCCAGTAAGCCAGAATTTGAGCCATGGTAGTTGTTTTACATGTCAGTAAATCTACTGATATGGGGTTTCACTTTTAAGCACACTTAAAAATCATTGATCTGGGCTGGGTTTGAACCCGTGATCTCAGAACCAGTGGGTCAGCACCTAAGCAACTGAGCCACCCAGAACCGACATAAAAGATGCGAGTAATCTCAAATGGTTACATAGGTATATGTAACAAAGTGGATAATTAGTAGGTGTTTACCTCCTAGATGCTACATTAGATCAACAATGCTATTCATGATTTCTTACAAAGGAATTCCAGCACTATGAAAAAGTGAGATAACTATAATCGCTCCACCCTTAGGTCTGCACTTGATGTAAACACCAGCCATCAACAACTAACTCGCGATACACTGAAACCAAAGTACACCACAAAATATAGTACCTTAAATATTGGTGATTATCTGTGAGTTTTCAGGATGTACATATGATAACCCCAGGTGTATGGGGTAGTGATGCGCCTCCTATAGCCTCTCCTATCCAATTCCCATCCTCATCCTGCCCATGGTGCACCCTGCTTTTAACAGATGAGGCTCTGGGGACCGAATCACAGCGGTATAATTATTTCATCTAAAATGGAGGAAATGCCATTTACATATGTGCTGGCCTATCACAGTGCAACAGCGTCCCTCAGAGGCACATGAGGGGAAGGTCAGTGGATCTAAATACCACCTATTTAGTCCTCCCGGCTAGGTCCGATGGACCCATTGACCAACGATAGGTGTGGTCCCCCTTGCAAAATGGGGGTTTAAGTCGGGTGATGTAACTGCCACATTGTAAAACTGGTGCCCATTAAGAAAACAGTTACATGAAAGCCTCGTACATGAGTATGAGTCCTAAAGATAAACATTCCGGAGTTAAAACTGTCCCCCAATCGGATCTCCTGGTGGGGACATCTTTAGGCAAATTTCATCACAACAATTCCAATACTTTAAGGATTCTACAATGGAATGCAGGAGGCATGTCCCAGCCTATAAAACAAGAGCTAATGAAAATATTAAAAGACCAAGATATAGATGTCTTCACAGTACAAGAAGCCAATATATCAGAAGAACAGGAAATATACTTTGAAACGGATCAGTACACTACACATATACTTCCAAAAGCTCGTCAAATAGCAAGTGGTATTCTTACAGGAATTAAAAGAAATATGAAAGCTACTATCCAAATACAAAAAACAATGGAAGAACAAGATAAATCAGAAATAGTTAAAATTGAAGTATGGAAAAGTAACTACCCTATAGAATTTACAGTATCTACAATCCTCCAGACAATACACTAGATCTAAATTCTATTCCCATAGAACCCAAAAGTATTTTAATAGGTGATTTTAATGCACACTCCCCTAGGTGGGGCTACAGAGATATAAATTCAGCAGGAAGAGTCATAGAAGACCTATTAAACTCATCAACAATGGAATTAATATTTAATCCAAATGATCCACCCACTTACCTTTATTATAATGGTTTGGGTACAAATCCTGATCTTCTGATGGTGTCATCTGACGTAATTGACAATACAAAAAGAGAAATAATAGAAGACCCAGGTTCAGGCCACAGAATCACCATAAACTCCATAAGAGGTCTAATAAATGAAAGTAACAAACCAAAAGTTAAAACTTCTTGGAATTTTAAAAAAGCAGATTGGTTTAGTTTCCAAAATGAGATAGAAGGGAAGTGTAATATACTGTTAGAATCAGAGTTCAAGTCAATAAATGAAATGAATAAAAAAATTTGTGAAATATTATTGACAGCAGCCAAAACACATATCCCCAAAGGAAAGTTAAAGAAATATAGCTACTTTTGGTCTCCATCTTTATCTAAGTTAAAACACGAAAGAAATATAGCAAGAGTCAAAGCCAAAAGAACCAAGTGTCCAGAAGATGTACAAAACTGGAGAAGAAAAGCAGCCATTTTTAAGAAAGAATTAATTACAGCAAAGAGGGCCAGTTTCACAAATTTTATAGAACATATGGGCTATAGGAAAGATGGAAATAAAATATACAAATTCCTTAATAAAACAAAATTATCAAAAAATATAACTGAACCATTAAAACATAATAACAAAAGCTTAACTACAGATAGGGAAATAGCAGAATCCCTTAATAAGTTTTATGCTCAGTCACAAAGAATACCCCAGGCGTATAAAAAACAAGATAAAGCTATCCAAAAAACTATCAGAGAAACTAATAAGCCAAAAGATATACGAAATGATATTTTTATTCAGGATTTTAACGAAACAGAACTAGATTTAGCAATGGAACAATTACAGAACAAAAAATCTCCAGGACCTGACAAGATCCACCCAGAGTTTATTAAACACCTTGGCAGGAAAGGAAAAGAAATCCTACTTGAACTGTATAACACGTGTTGGAGAATGACTGTACCTTCCGACTGGAAAAAAGCCATTATCATCCCAATTTTAAAGAAAAACAAACCCTCAAACAATAGTAATAGTTTCAGGCCAATATCTTTGACCAGTGTTATTGCAAAAGTGATGGAAAGAATGGTGGCATCTAGACTTAACTGGTTCCTAGAATATTACAATTTAATTAATAGTTCACAGACCGGCTTCCGACAGAATCATAGTACAAGTGAAAATGTACTCCTACTAAGCCAAGACATCAAGGAAGCTTTCAATAGAAAGGAGGATACCTTAGCAGTATTCATTGATTTTAAATCAGCATATGACTCAGTTTGGAGGAACAAATTAATTGAGAAGTTGCAATCAATAGGTGTGAAAAGTAACATGCTTAAATGGATAACTCAGTTTATTTCACAAAGATTTTGTGCCACAAAATATAATACATACATTTCCAAATATAAACAAACACACCGAGGACTTCCACAAGGTGCTGTTCTGAGCACAACACTCTTTAACATATATATAAATAATCTTCCATCAATAATAAAAACTTTAGAAACCAAAATTGCTTTATTTGCTGAAGATGTAGTCATTTGGACTCCAGGCTCTCCAAAAAAACCTGAATTAATTAAAGCCAGAATAGAAACAGCCCTAAACAAAATACATGAATGGAGCTCCAAAAACCTCATGACTATCAATGTGAAAAAAATAAATTATGAATTATTTACACTAAAATACAAACCAGTTAATATTAACATAAATTATAATGGTAAACCATTCAAAGCAGTTGATGCCAAATACTTAGGCATCACTTTCGACAGAAAGCTAAGTTGGAAAAAACATATAACAAACATCTCAGAAAAGTTTGAGAGGTAGAACTGGAACTTAAAAATTCAATGCCACAGCTGGGATTTGAACCACGGACCTTCCGCTTACCTCTCAAACTTTGCCCACACACGGCTTGTGTGTTTAAAAACACCAATAGTAAGTTTGTTGGCATAAATAAATAATAATTACCATCTCAGAAAAGGTTGAAAAGAAACTGCAAATCCTGAAAAGGTTAGCTGTTACTAAATGGGGCTGCTCAAGGGGAGTCCTTAACACAACATACAAAATGTATGTTAAACCAAACCTCTTGTACTGTTCTGAAGCTTTAATAACAGCAGCAAATGCTAACATCAATAAACTTGAACAAATATAAAATCAGGCTCTTCGCCTAATCACTGGAGCAGTTAAATCCACACCTATTGATGCCATGCTTGCCTTAACATGGACCCCATCAATAACAACAAAAATAGAAGAACAAGCATTGCTCCAACACGAGAAAATGTTACAACTGCCAAACTCTAAATGGACAGAAGAGAACCTCCCCCCTTCAATCCTTAAAACTCATAGTAGTTTCCTAGAAAAGGTAACACAGATTAAATCCAAATTGAACATTCCTAACACCAGAGAAAATCTACTTTTAAGAGAAAATCCATTGGAATTATTGCTACCTACCTTCAGTTTGGAATTAATAGAGGAAATAAGTAAATCAGACACACCAAAAGAAATACAAAAACTTCTAGCTCTGGAAACAATCAATACTAGGTATCCCACAGAAGAATGGCTGCACATATATACTGATGGATCCTCCACGGAAAACCTTACTGGAGCTGGAGTTATGTGTTCACATTTTTCCTTTTATCATTCTGTTGGCAGAGACACAACAAATTATGATGGAGAAATAGAGGCTATACACATTGCTCTCTGACAATTATTAAATCTTCCCTTAAATAAATTTAACAAGGCAGTAATTCTTTCAGATTCTAAAACTGCAATTCAGGGAATATGTTCAAATACTACAAAGAAGTCAATAAAAATTAGAGAATGCTACAAAATGTTAACACAACTCCAAAAAGTTAATAAGACTGTTCATCTCCAATGGATTCCAGCACACTGTGGAGTCATGGGGAACGAAGCTGCAGACTCACTTGCAAAGAAAGGCACAACAATAAAACAAAAGTCTAAATTCAATTTCTCATATTCCTCAATAAAACGCTTGATCATTAAAAATTTTTGTCATTCATACCTAAAAGAAATAGAAACAAATGCCAAAGATAAAAAATGGATTACACTACTTTCCAATCCAGATATAATCCCCCAGAGACCAAGGAAAACAGCGGTTGCAGCCTTCCGACTATTGACAAATCACGACTGCTTAGCAAGTCATCTCTACAGAATAGGTATCTCAGCTTCACCAATATGTGTCCTGTGTAACGATCCAGCAGAAATGAATGAAGAACACTTGAAGACCTGTGAAGCATTAAGATCAGAAGAAACTACAGTTCAAAAGTATTGGAAGGCACGAATGCTAATGGCTTCATTGCCAGATGCAAGGCACTAGAAAACAACAACTTTGAAGGATTTTAGTTTATTTAACTTAAAGTCTTAGTATATTCATAGAATTAGAGTGCATCTAATTATTCCTCGTTTATTAAATTTGATATCTAGAATAGCACTTTGAAGATTTCTTCTCTCATCATGTAAGGAACATAAGGTGTTTGTTGTGCTCTAAAGTTCAAAAAGGCACTCATCAATGGAACATCAAGTGACATTATGATACATGTCATAAGATCACCATACAATTATAGACAAGCATGTATTCATAAATTTACACCTTGATTTAAAGTAGCATAACACTGACGTAGTGTCCTTTATTCATTTCATTTTTTTTCAGGTGTAGATTGGACTAACCAACTGCAGCAGCTCAAAGAGCAATATTCAGATAATGCACCTAATATTAATTCAAATATTATAACTGATAGACAATTTCACACCAGCTATGCTGTTGCTTTGGAGATTGCTCAGTCACTGAGGTGTTCTAGTGATGGAGATTTCATAAAAAATTTAAGAGTAAAGTTGCCAACATAATTTTCCCTGAACAATATGATATTTTTAGTAATATTGCATTTTCACCACGAACCATTCAGAGAAGGATACATAAAATAGCAGAAACAACCTAAAAAAGACTACAAACCGAGGTCCATGAATTTATAGCCGTTTCTCTCGCGTTGAATGAAAGCACTGACAACGTTGACACAGCACAATTGGTAATTTTCAGTCATGGAGTTACTAACAATCTCTCGATACAAGAATATATGCTTGAAGTCATTCCGCTTAGGGAACATACAACAGGGACAGAATTATTTCAAGCATTTAAGAAATGTGTAGAAGAAAAGAAACTGAATCTAAAAAAATCTTGTATCGCGATTAACAGACGTTAATTTGCGTGCTATACTGAGAGTGGCTACTTGTGATATATCACTAGATTTTCATTGTAGGTACATTGCAAATAGAAGTGAATAGAAATATATTGCTCAAATATCTAGGCCTACCTAAAGTATCGTAGACCAAAATAGCTGGATTCAAGTATGTGTACTATTCCTTATTGTACTCTGTAGCGAGTGAGTCCACCACTGACTCTGAATGAAGGTCAATGCCATCCCATCCAGCGGGCGGGCGGGCGGGCGGGCGGGCGGGCGGGCGGGCGGGCGGGCGGGCGGGCGGGCGGGCGGGCGGGCGGGCGGGCGGGCGGGCGGGCGGGCGGGCGGGCGCACAGCATAACTCTTCTTCTTCTTCCTCTTTCCCTTCTACCTTTACAGCGTAGGGGTGGCTCCGTAAATTCCGAGGCCACTATTTCTCCTTAGAATCAGTGAGTTAAGCCCAATGTGAGTGATTAGCACAACGATTGGGCTGTTTTTCTTTCGGGGACAGCATAACTCAAAAACGAAAATTCTGTTAAATACCAAAGTTGGTATTGAAGTTTAATGTCTTTCAAAGATGCGACATGAAGTTTTTGAAGAGAATAGCACCACCCTAAACTACCCTTTACATGGAAAATTTTTCAAACATTTTGATTTTCTTGAAAATGGCTCTAACAATTTTGATTAAAATGACATATGTTTAAGATATTTTTATGACAAACGAAATGTATATTTTGAATTTTCTGGCTATACCCTATATCCTGTTAACTCTGGATGATAGTTGAATAACTCGTAAACCGTAAGAAGTAGATAAAATCTTAGTATACAAAAAATGTAGATCTTGCTCAAACACACAATTTATGTCCGCATAAATTTTTTTGTAGAGTGAACAATTTTGGATATGTTCCTTGTTACTTGTGTCATTTTCAGAAAACTTAAATTTTCATGAAATGCAACATCTTTGTTCATTTTTTTTTTATATGTTAAGTGTGTAAAGAGAATGGGATTTCAAAGCTATAAAAGATTTGACTATTGCTCAAAGCCTACTGTGTTCCTTTATTCCACTTGCACCTACAAGCAAATAAGCAGTAAGATAATTTGTACAAATGTTTATCTCAAGTAACATGATGAAGATATAGGAATAAGGGTTTGTAAGAATAGTTAGTACAAGAGCAGAGAAAGATGTGTGAGTGCAACACATCAGATCTTTTTACTTTCTTTCTTTGTTTTTTTATGTTCTAGTTGCTTCCCATACTGTGCTGTCAAACCCATAACAATTTTTCTTTTTTATGACCATTTAACTGCTGCTTCCTTTAAGATATATTTTTTAATCCCTGTGCTCTTTGTTAGATCAATCATTACATTTCCTAAAAGCTTCCAGTCTCGTATTACTACAGTACATTTACTAGAAAACTTGGCTGGCAGGTGCATGGCCCATGTAACCTTCACATTTCTCTGCACACGTGAGCTAATCATCACGCATGCATCAGTCTTACTTCTGTTAGATGTTCTGTGCTGTTCTAGTCCAGTTCACACATGAATAAGATTAGGAGTATTTAGGAGTGTTTAGTTTTGCTTGAAGTGTTTTAAAATGAATTGATTGCAGTATGCAGCACAACAAAGAATGTTTATGTACAATACATATGTGCTTACATGATCTTTTAGGGAAGTTGTAAGGCAATTTGAAACTAAATTTCCTGGCATCTATGTTCCAAGTAGACACCATTCGTTTGGTTATAAATAAATTTAGGGAGACAGGATCAATCTGTGATAGAAAAAGAAAGGTAAAACAGCATGTGCTTACAGAAATTAGACAAAATTGGAGAAAGGTTAGAACGGTCATCTCGAAAATCTCTTGGACGTCCTGCACAAGACAAAATTGAAACAAAATATTAGGAGAGAAATTAACATTATAATGGAAGCTGAACTACTGCATGTGAATGAAAATTTCCTCAGAAGATGCCATAGACATATTGTTGCAGATGGACAGCATTTCCAACATCTGCTGTGATAAGGCATGTTTTGTGTTTATTCTGGTAATTGTTAATGTGATTTGAGATTTGATGTGCATACATGTGCGACTGGAAGACAGGCCTTGTGACTGCCAGCCAAACTATGAAGTATGTGTCCAGGAGATGGGCCGTGCACCTGTTGGCCAAGTTTTGTAGTAAATGTACTGTACCTGCCCACATTAGAATGAATTCAGATATGTCCACTGGTTTGATCAGTTTATATTCAACTATTTATTAATTCCATGTATAAACATCCTTCCTATTGTAAAAGTAATCATGTAATGAATCTCACCTTCTTTATCAGCATTCCATTTATACCTTTCAATTTTCTGTTGTCCACTTGCATTATTATCCATAATAAGGCTTTCTTCGTCCTATTCCCTGCCTTAATTTATATGATTAATGGTAAATAAGCACTATTATTAACAAAGTTCACTTCATAAAATTGTTTAGATCCAGCTCTCCATTTAAGGACCTGTATTAACAACCTCGATCAGTTGTTAATTTGACTGTTCCTACACTCTGCATATATCCTGTATTTGATCATTGATTACAAGCAAGCTAGGCCGCGCTGTGGCCGAGCCCAAGGTGGCCCAGGTTCAATGCCAGGATAAATCCCAGCATGTGATATTCATGGTGGACGAAGTGGCGTCTGGGCGGGTTTTCTCCAGTTTCCCCTGCCATCATTCCACCAACTGCTCCATCATCACTTTTCCCTTCATCAATTTTGCCTGCATTTCATATCTTCTTCCTCCTCACTCTCATACCTGGAGCTTTCCACCCACTTCCAAGTCTTCACTCTGCTCCATAGGTTCTTCTGCTCCCCAAAAGGCAAATGACCCTAGGCACAGGCTTGTAAGTCTTAGGGGTGTAAGCCCTCCATATGGGGAGGGTAATAAGATAAAGAAGATTACAGGCAAGCCACCCTTTGGTGATGACTAAATGCTTGCTTCTTCCTGCCCCTCTACCTACACAAGTCAGCAGATTCATGGAAAGAGGTAGACTTCTCTCCAATGTAAATATTTTCTTGGGTCTTTTGTGATATGACCTCTGCGTTAAATGCTTGATCTTGATCTTATCCTTTCTCTCCATTCCATTCGGCTGGACCAATATCTCCCCCTTACATGTTGTCACTTTTGGATTTCTGACATTCTGCTTTTATTCTGAGTTATTGAAACACTACAAGTATGAGCAAGATTCATGTTGGCAGATCAGCAGCAGAAGCCATTTGCTTTCAAATGAATGTAAGAAATTCATACATGCAGTCAAACCAAGGAATAAAGAGAAAAATCTAAAATAAGAACAAACTAGAAACTAAAAACTTCACTTACCTTAGTAATAATGCAGGTTCAATTGTTGACTAGTTTCAAGTTGCCTCCAACAAATTTTCAAAGCTATTCAAAGACTAATTCTTTCTAATTTGTTCTTATTTTAGATTCTGTTGTTTCGCTGTTAATAGCTTCAATTTTCCTTGATTTGAAGAGAAATAGGTTTCTGATTGCATAACATTGAGTCCCTCTATAGTTGTTAGTATTGGGTTGGTCTTGGCTGAGCAGTGGTTCCCAATACTCCTGGGAGATTGAGTATGTCTTTACTTGTTAAGGCGGGGTTGTGAGACACCTCAACGTTCTCAGGCACTACCTGCAGAGCTAGTAGCAAATAAGCTAGATTCCTGGCGGCTTCACCAAGGTTATTGGTAGTCTCCTTGGATGGATTGATGTGCATATGTAGCATATCCACTACCATCCCCTGTGTAACAGCAAGAGGGATGCTCTTTAGGAAACCAAGTATTAGCCTAATGGAAAGCCTCATGAAGGGGGAGGCACTCGGTTGCCACCTTCCCTGGTTTTGGGTTGGAGAGCTTCGACTCTCTTGGTGGATCCCTCGCTCTAAGTGTATAACATCTTTCCTTATAGGTTTCTATGTTCAAATTGGTGTGTTCTGGCATCGTTGCATCTTAAGCTACAAGATCAGGTTATTGAAAAAATGGATTTGATAAATTGACTTTCATCTCTAGTTTAGTTAGTTATATATGTGTGTTTGGTTAGTTATGTATATATGAAGGTTTTGCACAAGAAAAGTAGCAAGTCAGAACATGAGTTGAGAAACTTTATTTGCTTGGTATTGATACCGAAATTTAGATTTCAAATCGAATGGGATTGATAAAGACACATTTTAGTTTAATCGCCGGATGTGAGATTTGCGATAAGTGTTGAGTAATAACATAGGTAGATAATAGAGTAGGAAGTGTTGTAAGGTGAGCAAGATATGAGTAAATAATAGTCGTTAAATTTGTAGGATAAACACATTATTGGTTTGAAATTAACGAGTCATGGCGTCATACCACATAATTTGAAATTCACGGTCAAAATTCAGGTCTGCCAACCTTAAAAGTCATGCGATATGTTTAATAAAATATAAAGAACACATCGTTTAATCATAGAAAGGTAACTATATATTCGGAATTCAAAAAAGAACATGTTTTAATAGAAAGGGACATCTCTAAATTGTGAAAAGGAATGAAATAGCATTTTGGATGCGAGGCTTTCTTTTGATGACGTCATGAAATTTAAAATTGGGAAGAACTTTTTTTCCTAGCGTGGGGATGCCAGAAAGCGTCACCACTCGCCCCAGATCGGTGGCAGACTTAGCTGTGTACACATGTGACTTGCGATTGCTCTGCGAGGATATATGTATTGAAAGTCGGCATAACTCCCAAAATGTGTCAAAGAGTGGAAAATAAATAGTCTCCAAAAGTTATTCTGGGTGATCTATAAAATATACTCATGCATACCCTGGATTATAGAAATCTCATGTTGAGCATAGTCGGAGCCGAAATACAAGTAACGACAACGGTCGTTAAGCCACAGCGAAGCGACACCTATTTAGCTTCAAATGGCGCCCAACGTGGGGCGCCTTTGTATGATTAAACGATGTTTTCTTTATATTTTATTAAACATATCGCGCGACTTTTAAGGTTGGCAGACCTGAATTTTGACCGTGAATTTCAAATTATGTGGTATGACGCCATGACTCGTTAATTTCAAACCAATAATGCGTTTATCCTACAAATTTAACGACTATTATTTACTCATATCTTGCTCACCTTACAACACTTCCTACTCTATTGTCTACCTATGTTATTACTCAACACTTATCGCAAATCTCACATCCGGCGATTAAACTAAAACGTGTCTTTATCAATCCCATTCGATTTGAAATCTAAATTTCGGGTATGTTAATACATTTCATGTCATATTCTGTCCCCTACAGGGATATGGACAGTGCTCTGAGTATTCTGCAAATGATGGAGAATGCTAAAGTTCTGCCAACAAGCAATACATACACAGCCTTGTTGCAGGGATTTGCAGAAGAAGGCAACAGTAATAAACTCACTGCAATATATAAGGAAGCACTCACAAGAAATTTAACCTTTAATGTGAAGCAAATAATGAAGGTAGTGAAAAGTTTGGCTACATCAGGACACCAGGATTACGTTCCAATAGTAAGTTTTCATTTAAATGTTTCTGGTTACATACACTGTTCAAATGAAAATAGCACTAATACTGGCAGCTTGCCCAAAAAATTAAATGAAAGAAAACTGGTTTGACTTACAGTGGAATCTTCTTTAATTAACCTCTTGAGCGATGGCCATTTAAAATGTCAGCGAGCCGAGAACTGCTACCCAATATCCGTGCTTCGTATATACACAGCTGTATTTTGTGTGAATATGTTGCTGTTGTTGTTTTCTAGTGCCTTGCATCTGGCAATGAAGCCATTAGCATTCGTGCTTTCCAATACTTTTGAACTGTAGTTTCTTCTGATCTTAATGCTTCACAGGTCTTCAAGTGTTCTTCATTCATTTCTGCTGGATCGTTACACAGGACACATATTGGTGAGGCTGAGATACTTATTCTGTAGAGATGACTTGCCAAGCAGTCATGATTTGTCAATAGTCGGAAGGCTGCAACAGCTGTTTTCCTTGGTCTCTGGGGGATTATATCTGGATTGGAAAGCAGTGTAATCCATTTTTTATCTTTGGCATTTGTTTCTATTTCTTGTAGGTATGAATGACAAAAATTTTTAATGATCAAGCGTTTTATTGAGGAATATGAGAAATTGAATTTAGACTTTTGTTTTATTGTTGTGCCTTTCTTTGCAAGTGAGTCTGCAGCTTCGTTCCCCATGACTCCACAGTGTGCTGGAATCCATTGGAGATGAACCGTCTTATTAACTTTTTGGAGTTGTGTTAACATTTTGTAGCATTCTCTAATTTTTGTTGACTTCTTTGTAGTATTTGAACATATTCCCTGAATTGCAGCTTTAGAATCTGAAAGAATTACTGCCTTGTTAAATTTATTTAAGGGAAGATTTAATAATTGTCGGAGAGCAATGTATATAGCCTCTATTTCTCCATCATAATTTGTTGTGTCTCTGCCAACAGAATGATAAAAGGAAAAATGTGAACATGTAACTCCAGCTCCAGTAAGGTTTTCCTTCGAGGATCCATCAGTATATATGTGCAGCCATTCTTCTGTGGGATACCTAGTATTGATTGTTTCCAGAGCTAGAAGTTTTTGTATTTCTTTTGGTGTGTCTGATTTACTTATTTCCTCTATTAATTCCAAATTGAAGGTAGGTTGCAATAATTCCAATGGATTTTCTCTAATAAGTAGATTTTCTCTGGTGTTAGGAATGTTCAATTTGGATTTAATCTGTGTTACCTTTTCTAGGAAACTACTATGAGTTTTAAGGATTGAAGGGGGGAGGTTCTCTTCTGTCCATTAAGAGTTTGGCAGTCGTAACATTTTGTCGTGTTGGAGCAATGCTTGTTCTTCTATTTTTGTTGTTATTGATTGGGTTCGTGTTAAGGCAAGCATGGCATCAATAGGTGTGGATTTAACTGCTCCAGTGATTAGGCGAAGAGGCTGATTTTGCATTTGTTCAAGTTTATTGATGTTAGTATTTGCTGCTGTTATTAAAGCTTCAGAACAGTACAAGAAGTTTGGTTTAACGTACATTTTGTATGTTGTGTTAAGGACTCTCCTTGAGCAGCCCCATTTAGCACCAGCTAACCTTTTCAGGATTTGCAGTTTCTTTTCAATCTTTTCTGAGATGTTTGTTATATGTTTTTTCCAACTTAGCTTTCTGTCGAAAGTGATGCCTAAGTATTTGGCATCATCAACTGCTTTGAGTGGTTTACCATTATAATTTATGCTAATATTAACTGGTTTGTATTTTAGTGTAAATAATTCATAATTTGTTTTTTCTACATTGATAGTCATGAGGTTTTTGGAGCTCCATTCATGTACTTTGTTTAGGGCTGTTTCTATTCTGTTTTTAATTAATTCAGGTTTTTTTGAAGAGCCTGAAGTCCAAATGACTACATCGTCAGCAAATAAAGCAATTTTGGTTTCTAAAGTTTTTATTATTGATGGAAGGTCATTTATATATATGTTAAAGAGTGTTGTGCTCAGAACAGCACCTTGTGGAAGTCCTCGGTGTGTTTGTTTATATTTGGAAATGTATGTATTATATTTTGTGGCACAAAATCTTTGTGAAATAAACTGAGTTATCCACTTAAGCATGTTACTTTTGTGTGAATATTAAGTTATTTTAATGAAACAAAAACTGGTATAAAACTCGTTATATGCAGTATAAATGTACGTCATCAGCTAAGTTGAGTTGTATTTACAAAACGTTGAAATGGCACTATTTTGTTTCACTGTGGTGAAAAGTTAACTTTGCTCTGTCGAACACATCTAAGTTCTCTGAAAGAAACAGTAGTCCACCCATTGTATGTGTAGCTTATGCATTAGCATACTGTGTAATAAAGCACTACTGTATGCATGATCTCTTGAGTCATCAGAATAGAGCAACATTGCAACTTTTGCTTACACAAGTTTCGTAACTTAGTAGACTCCGTTTCTGTTGTTGTTGTTGTTGTTTTCTAGTGCCTTGCATCTGGCAATGAAGCCATTAGCATTCGTGCTTTCCAATACTTTTGAACTGTAGTTTCTTCTGATCTTAATGCTTCACAGGTCTTCAAGTGGTCTTCGTTCATTTCTGCTGGATCGTTACACAGGACACATATTGTTGAAATACATACATATACTTTCCTGCTTGTAGCTGAAGGGAGAAGTGGTATAAAAAGGTATTTTTGCACCAACTGGATATAACCATATACAATTGTTTGGTAATTTGGAGAGCTCTAAACCCACACAGGACAATGACCTACCTTGACTTCCGACTATCAATAGCTCGCAGCCTAATTGAACAATTCCACGTTGGGGGTTGAAAATCCAAAACCCCTGCACCCCTCAGACTTCAAGGAAAACATTATCCTAAAAGGATACCACCAACAGCAAAGAAGTCCCGCCCATCTCGAAAATGTTTCGTGTGCCGCAAGAAGGGAACTCACGAATGTGGAGATGTACCCTTGTGTGTTTATCCCTGTTTTGAGGTAAATCACTGCAGAACAAACATATTAAGGTAAGCCAGTAAAGTATATATACTTTACTTAAATGTTTCATAAAGGGAAAATTAAAATAAGTTGAGTTCGATAAGGGATAAATAGGTATTAAATGCACAAATGCACAGGACGTGTATACACGCCCATATCGCTCATCCCTCATTTTAAATGGACTTGATTTCACGTCCATATTTCTGAAGAGGTTAAAGTACATTAAAGAAAATTATAATTTCTCAGCATTTTCATTTATAGGTCCTGTTTTGAAACCCTCACCAGGAGTGAAATGAGCATAATGATTGAAGATTGATTCATTTTTAAGAAGTTAGATAATTAACTATTTATGTGATTATTTTTGTACATAATTACCTTTTATAGCTAAATAAATAAGGGTAGAGCATGAACTAAAAAGATGGAGGCAGGAAGAAGATCAGAAGTCAAAAGAAAATTGTTTGTTAGAGAAGTGGGGGTATAGGTGTTTATCTTATATATTTAAACGAGCAATTCTTGTATATATATATACACACATATATTTATACTTGGAAACTTGGAAACGGCTGTAACGATTTCGATCAAATTTTGTATTCTGATAGAGTTTTGCTTTTTAAGTTCATCTATATAGGTGTAATTCCCGAAAAAACGCGATTTTACGTAAAAAATAACAGTGCAATTCTCGTATATATATTCCCAGTATTTCTGAAACGGCTCTAAAGATTTGGTTAAATTTTTGTATACATGCATATTACATCCACAGTGTTTTCTCTACTCACTTTTAGGTAACACATTCACATCTCTTTCTCTACTCAGTCTTCTATAAACAATTTTCCATAAAAAACATGATTTTGCACCAAAAACATTTTATCCCCACTTTTAAAATAAGTCATACATGTTCTATATGTTTGAAACAGAAGTGATATTACATTCACACTGTTTTCTTCTCTCACTTTTAGGTAACACATTCACATCTTTTTCTCTACTCACTCTTCAGTAAACAATTTTCCATAAAAAGCGTGATTTTGCACCGAAAAACACTTTTATCCCCACTTTTAAAGTAAGTCAAACCATGTTCTGTATGTATGGCAGAAGTGCTATTACATTCACACTGTTTTCTCCTCTCACTATTAGGTGATACATTCACATTTCTTTCTTACTCACTCTTCTACAAATAAGTCATGCAATTTTCTGTATGTTTGAAACAGAGATGTTGCATATTTCATTCACAGCGGTTTCTCTACTCACTTTTAGGTAACACATTCACATCTCTTTCTCTAGTCTTCTATAAACAGTTTTCCATAAAAAACGTGATTTTGCACCAAAAAACACTTTTATCCCCACTTTTAAAATGTCATACCATGTTCTGTATTTCTGAAACAGAAGTGCTATTACATTCACACTGTTTTCTCCTCTCACTTTTAGGTAACACATTAACATCTCTTTCTCTACTCACTCTTCTGTAAATAATTTTCCATAAAAAGCGTGATTTTGCACCAAAAAACACTTTTATCCCCACTTTTAAAGTAAGTCAAACCATGTTCTGTATGTTTGACACAGAAGTGCTATTATATTCACACTGTTCTCTCCTCTCACTATTAGGTGGCACATTCACATTTCTTTCTCTACTCACTCTTCTACAAATAAGTCATGCAGCTTTCTGTATGTTTGAAATAGAGATGTTGCATATTACATTCACAGCGGTTTCTCTACTCACTTTTAGGTAACACATTCACATCTCTTTCTCTACTCAGTCTTCTATAAACAATTTTCCATAAAAAACGTGATTTTGCACCAAAAAACACTTTTATCCCCACTTTTAAAATGTCATACCATGTTGTGTATGTTTGAAACAGAAGTGCTATTACATTCACACTGTTTTCTCCTCTCACTTTTAGGTAACACATTCACATCTCTTTCTCTACTCACTCTTCTGTAAACAGTATTCCATAAAAAGCGTGATTTTGCACCAAAAAACACTTTTATCCCCACTTTTAAAATAAGTCATACCATGTTCTGTATGTTTGAAACAGAAGTGCTATTACATTCACGCTGTTTTCTCATTTCACTTTTAGGTAACACATTCATATCTCTTTCTCTACTCACTCTTCTGTAAACAATTATCCATAAAAAGCGTGATTTTGCACCGAAAAACACTTTTATCCCCACTTTTAAAATAAGTCAAACCATGTTCTGTATTAAGCCTCAGCACTTATGTTCATGTTCTGTATGTTTGAAACAGAAGTGCTATTATATTCATACTGTTTTCTCTACTCACTCTTAGGTAACACATTCACATCTCTCTCTACTCACCCTTCTACAAATAAGTCATACAATTTCGTGCATGTTTGAAATAGAAATGCCACGTATTACATTCATGCTGTTTTCTGTACTTGCTTTTGGGTAACACACTCATAACTGTTTCTCTACTTACTCTTCTAGAAATAAGTCATACAATTTTGTGCATGTTTGATATAGAAATGCTGCATGTTACATTCACAGTGTTTACTCTACTCACTTTTAGGTAACACCTTCACATGTCTTTCTCCACTCACTCTTCTACACACAATTCATATCACTATACAACTTGAATGTTTGTACATATCTAACTGTTAACCTCGAAAACCGCTTAACCGATCACCGCAAAATTCGGCATGTATATGTATTTTTTTCATGGAGTTTTTATGGTAACAATTTTACTACACAATATATTACTTTCAAATGGTTTTCTACTCGCTTTTCTTTTACGTTAGCGCATTCATGTATCCTCTGTTTGCCCTTCAACATACAATTCATATAATATTCTAGGATTGAAATATAAATGCAGCGTATTACTTTCACATGATTTCCTCGACTAATTCTTCCTTTACGAGACACAATCAGTCTTCTTTCGCTATTCACCCTTCAACATATAATTAATACAATTTGCTATATGTTTGAAACAAATACAACGTATTACATTCATACCACTTTCTCTACTCACTTTTGTTTAATGTAACAATTCACATGTTATTCCCTATGGTTTATCAGCTTCATACATACCAACGCCTATACATATCTTATGTTGAAGAGTGATTAAATTCCAAAACAGGTTGATCGATCGCCATGAAAAGTGACATATCTAATTTTTTTCATGGCAAAGATTTTTATACAATCCATTTTACCACGCAATGTATTACATACACGTGTTTTTCTCTATTCCCTTTTCCTTTACCTAACATACTGCTCCCTCTTCTGCAAACAATCCATACATTTATCCATACCCTTGAAATATAAGTGCAACGTAACACATTCACACGGTTTTTCTACTCATTTTTCTTTAGTAAAACACAATCACATTTCTTTCAGTACTCCCACTTCGACGAACAATTCATACAATTTTCTATATGTTTGAAACATAAATGCATAGTACATTCACATGGCTTTATCAACCAGCTTTTCTTCCTGTAGTATTTGTTATTCTTCAACTTTGGTTTTGCTTAGTGTCGCTCCAATGTTTTAATAAAGAATAAAGAAATAGTTAAAGAAATACAGTAATAACAATTGGTGTCAGGAGTGCAACGAAAAGCACGATATGGAACAGTCGATGAAACAAATGTTAGCCAAGATGAACATAATGGGAAATGAAATGAATTCCGGAATGTGGCAGAGGAAACAAATATGAAAACCAAATTGGAAAAATGTAAACTACAGAATAGAAAATATGGGAACAAAACTGGAAGCCAAATTGAAAATGTAAACTCTGAAACGGAAAAGATGAAGACGGGAATTCCAATATAAAGACAGGTCTATCAGAGAATACTAGCGAGTGACTGGCCGGGGTTAAGGAAGCCATGGAAGAACTCGACAGAAGTATGAAGGACCTTGGCCAACGTGTTAACGCCCTGGAGTCAATCGTAGCAGCAAAGAACTGAATTCCATAATGGAACAAATGCTCGATGAAAACCTCAAACTGGGTAGATATCTATGGGGAGGCCTGCTTTCAGCAGTACACGTTTTACAGCTGAAATGATGGTGTTTATGAAATATTTTTATGTATTTCTATATCTCTTGTATCTCGGACGTTACTCTTAGCAATTGCTACAAGTAGTTTTAGTTAGTTAACGTTTTGCCTTTCAGGTTTATCTAAACAAGTATCTTCTCCCACAAAAAACAAGATTTCATAAAAACAGAGGCAAAAAACGCCGAGGGAAGTTTGGTCGCCCAGGTACTTAGAATTTAAGAGAGAGATTGGGAACAGAAGATTAGTAATAGATTAAGAGAAGCAGTAAATATACAGGACAATCGGAAAATTTAGGAAATTATAAAAAACATTTATAAAAGTAGGGCTACTATAAATACGAGGGACCTTTTTTTTTCAACTTCTGATAGGCTATAAATAAAAGACAACTTCATAGAAAACAATTATTTTATTACCAAAAGTTTTGTACACTTATGGTTACTTTTCAACATAATCACAGAAAAGATTGAGACATTTGTCGTACCTGTGGACAAGCTTTGAAATACCCTCTTCAAAAAATGTTGCCACCAATGATTTCAAATGAGCATTGACGTTGTTTTGAAGATCTTCATTGGTTTGAAAGTGCTGCCCTCCTAGCCACGTCTTCAATTCAGGGAAATGGTGAAAGTCTCTGGGTGCCAGGTCAGGACTGTGCGGCGGATGATCGAAAATGTCTCATTGACATTGTTCAAGGAGCCATTGGGTTGTGCCAGCAGTGTGTGGAGAGCATTGTCATGGATCAACACAATTCCTGAAATCACTATTCCTCTTCGTTTGTTTTGAATGGCTCTCCGCAAACGTCGTAAAGTTTCACAATAAACAGCTGCAGTGATAGTGGTTCCGGACTACATAAACTCTACAAGCAACACACCTTTTTGGTCACAAAACACTGTAGCCATAACCTTCCTGTTGTTCAATGTTTGAATTTTTTTGGTTTGTTTGGTGAATTTGGATGCATCCATTGTTGTGATTGTTGTTTTGTTTCCGGTGTGTCGTATTGAATCCAAGTTTCATCTCCAGTAACAATTGATTTCAAAAATTTCTCTCCTTCATCGTGATAATGGTCAAGGAAATTCAAAGCTGATGCCATTCTGTGACTTTTGTGGGCGTCCATCAACATTTTTGGAACCCAACGAGCACAAAATATTTTGTAGCCTAAATGCTCGGTAATGATAGAGCTTACAACAGATCTTGAAACTTTCCGAATTTCCATAGACAAAGCAGTTATGGTTTTCTCTAACTGTTCTGTCAACTCGTTCAACAAGGTCGGCTGTAACCACAGACCTACATCCTTGGCCCTCTTCGCCATGCATGTCATTTTGGCTATCTTTAAACTTTTAGCACTATTCATGCACAACACCATCAGTCATAAAGTTATCACCGTACACTTGGCTCATTTTCCGATGAATTTCTGCTGCACATTCCCTTCTGTTTGCAGAAACCGAATTACACTTTTTAATGCACACTTGGCGGGAGCAGCAATAACGGCATCCATGTTTACGTGGCTGTAGTGCAATCCTTGAGGTCGGCAATGGCGGAGTGTTTAGTGCGAGAGTTGCGCAGTAGCCTACAGTGCATGTCCACTTTCTGCCTCTTGCATAGCTTCTATACTAAGCAATCGGAAGTTGAAGAAAAAATAGCCCTCGTAATATTGCAGTTCATGCTTGGTGAGGGTATTTTAAGGAAATACTGGGTTGTAATAAGGTGGAGTATAATTGGATAAAGAGTACACCAGAGATGAGGCTAGTGAAAGTTCTTGACATAGAAATTACTGATATGACAGATAATTAAGAATTTGAAGAGTAATAAGGCATGTGGAATAGAGGTATACTGGAGGAATGGTGGAAAGTTTGGGGTGAGGATGTGAATAAAAGGGAATTATTAAAGAAAGTGTTAAATTATATATTTGAGGAAGGAAAGGGTCCAGAAATATGGAGGGTGAGTATTGTAGTACCTATCTACAAAGGTAAGGGGGATATTAATAATCCTACTAATTATAGAGGTGTAAGTCTACTATCAATATTAGGAAAAATTTATACTGGGGTCCTGGCAAAAAGGTTAGAAGATTGGCCTGAGAAAGAGAATAAGATTTTGGAATTCCAGGCAGGCTTTAGGAAGAGTAGGAGGGCAGTTGGCAATGTTTGTCATCAAGACAATATTTGTCCAAGAAAAGAGGTGGAGTATATATGGTTTTTGTGGATTTGGAGAAGGCATTTGATACAATACATAGAAAGGGATTATGGTTGAAACTCCAGTGGAAAGGAGTGAGTACTAAGATGATTCGAGCAATCCAAAAAATTTATACAGGGACTAGGTTCTGCATAAAGATGGATGTGAGTAGAGTTTCAAAAGTTATATATGGTATTGTACAGGCAAATCAAAAAAGATTGGGGCAGGGAAAAATATATTGAAGTGTGTAATAAATTGAATAGGGAAGGGTGGGTATGGTTTAGATCTGGGGCAATGAAATGGAGAATGGAGCCACAGAAGTGCCCATTGTGCGACAAAATGGAAAATGATCTACATTTTAAATTATGAATGGGACAAAATTATGGAGGGATCAATGAGTACCTGTTAGGTGGTTGAAGTTACCGAGAGAAATAATGAAAATGAGAATTAGAAAGTCTAACAATGCAGAAGAGATTAGGACATCGGGTGAATTATTAGGAAAGATTAAAGAAAAATACAGGATAGGTATTTTAAAATTGTATATTTGCAAGGAGAATTGGTATATTTAAGTAAAAGAGAGTATTACAAATACGTAGATTGTAAACCTGATGTATAATGTATTAATAACCAGGGAGTTTTTCTTTTATTTTTGCACCAGGTGCAACTCAAGTGTATTTAGATTGTATATTAGAAAGGAAGAATAAGTATATGTATATGTGATAGAGATTATATGCAAAGAATTAATATGTTGAATATATAATGGAAGTGAAATAAATTTGTTCATTCATTTGATTTCAAAATAAGTAAACTATCATCTTAAAATCAAATATATAAACAAAATACCTATGAATGTATGGAGAGTTTATTTGTCATGAAAAAGCTCCAGTTAACATACACAGCTATATAACACAACAAAGCATTATTCTTGGTAATTCCATTGCTTCCTTTTTTGATCCATATTTCCTTCAATTCATTCACTGATATAGATAGAGCCATTCCTTTAAGTTACACTGCCTTCCACATATTAGAAACAAAATAGTCCCATAAAATTCACATGGTTGGAAACTGTGAAGTTTTTTCTAGCTTAATATTTTAAATAACAGCACAATTTGTTTATTGTTTTCTCTACTAAATATTACAGTAAGTGTTTGTGTTTCACCCAATTGTGTTTCACATTTGTGTTTCACCCAAAAATTCACTACCAAGTTTTCACCAAAATGCATGTGTTGAAGCTCCATAAATCCAAAAAAGTCAAAGAAAATAACAAAATTCAAATAGAAACACATTAAGGGTATTACAAAACTCATCCAGCAAAAGAAATTGATTTTCAGAAAGTTCATTTTCCACCCAAAAACTCGCCACAAATTCCACAATATTTTCGAAAAACACATTTGCTTAGCTCAAAAATAAATTTAGAATAGAGAAATTGCAACAGATCAAAGGACCCAATACCCCAGAACAAAAAAGCAGATGTTCATCACAGAACCTAACCAAATTTATGCTAAGAGAAATTTAGAAACCAGATTTCAAGAACGTACAAGATGCATCAAATACAAGCAAATGGATAAATCTGCAGTTTCACACTACTTTTGGACAACCAATCATAACATCACGTCAAACATAACACACCTGAAACCTACAAAACATACAGCAGACCTGTATACTTGGGAGAGAATTTTAATCATAAAATGCAAACAATGCTTAATGAATTTGGAAGTGTTGCCTCCAAATCCACTATGGAGGTTCATCACTTCACAGCTCCACAGTAAATAACCACCACAAACCCGATGCCTGTAGGAGCCAGTTTGCCACTTCTGACAATGGGAGCAGTAGCTCTTGAAACTGGTCAATACAGAGATAGTGTAAGTGATGTGTTACAATTTTTTATTCATTATATCTATTAGTACACAAGTATTAATATTTCTGTGATGTGAAAAATGTTCCAATGTTAGCAAAAGAAACAATGTTGATACACCCGTATTAATATTTTGGCAATGCAAAAAGTGTTCTAACATTAGAAGAAAGAAACAAAGAAACTAGTTGCTACATAAAAGGAAAAAAGCTTTAATAAAATTTGGAATAATTCAAAAGCAAAATATATTTTATCAGAAAACCTCTATATTTTGTGACCCCAGTAGAATTGAATTTATTGAATACTAGAGCATATACATCTGGGGCTGCCCATGAACTTGAGCTCCCTGGCCCTTCCGTCATTGGACAGCCCTCTGAGATTCTCTGCATCTGACATGTGCTGTTTTATTCAGCTACAATTAATTAGCCCTACTCAACCCTATTTTTTTGTCTTTCATCTTTTAAGTCACTTATTTTCACCAAATTCTCTTATACTTTCCTTTTTCCTAAGCTTATTACTATTTTAAATTACCAATTCCAATCTAAAATTTGTTTTCCCCCTCTTTTTCTTATGCTTCATGATCATTTACTAATAATTTCCTACACCCCACAGGTTCACTTTCTTCTTATCTCTTTCACTTCCACGTTCTTTTCCTTACTTAACTTTCACTTATAATACCTACTTATTAAAAAACTAGGTGTATCTGGCATGCCTTGGAATGCTATGTAAAATAAAAAAGCATTTGATTGCATGATCTGTTTATTGAAGTGCATTTTCAATTCAATTTTTGCATGCTAAATAAGGTCTTGTCTCTAATTTGCGAATATCACAGTGGTTTAAATTGGATGATTATTTCTGTAGATTGATTTTTTTGGGTCAGAAACCTTCATGGGGGTATGCAGAATAACCCACCAAAGCTTCGTCACAATTGGATGAATGGTTTAGGGATGCATAGAGGACAAACATACAAACATTCATTTTTATTTATATAGATTGTATGAATTGTTTGTAGAAGAGGCAATAGAGAAGTAAGTACAATTATGTTTCACAAAAGAAAAGAAAAGTGAGTAGAGAAAATAGTGTAAATGTAATACGTTGCATTCTTATTTCTAACGTATAGCAAATTGTATAAATTGTTTATGGAAGAGGGAGTAAAAAAGAACAGGGGAATATGTTATATAAAAGAAATGCGGACAGAGAAAACCTTATGAAATTAATAAATTGCATAATAAAATGAATAGCAAAACTAAATATAAATGCCAAATTTTACAGTGATTGGTCAAGTGATTTTGGAGATTGCACATACACAAACGTCCATTTTTATATACACAGATTCTATGCTGAAGTGTGAGTAGAGGACATATAAGTGTGTTACAGGAAAGTGAATAGAGAAAACCATGTGAATGTAATATGCAGCATTTCTGTTTCAAACATACAGAAAATTTCATGAATTATTTGTAGAAGAGGTAATAAGGAGAAAAATGTGATTGTTTCATAAAAGAAAAGTGAGTAGAGAAAATTGTGAATGTAATGTGCTGCATTTGTATTTCAGTCACATAGAAAATTGTATGAATTGTTTGTAGATGAGGGAATAGGGAAAGAAATGTGATTGCTTCGTAAAAGAAAATTGAGTAATGAAAACCTTGTGAATGTAATATTGTACTATGCCTATAACCTTCACACCACTGCAAGCAATAAGTTAAAAAGTTTTGTCACAATCAGATGAGCAGTATAGCAGTGCATAAAATACAAAGAAACATTCATATATATAATATTTATATTTATATTTTAATCACTAATGTTTGTTAATATTTATTGATTATACAAGTATTCATCCTTTCAACATTTTTAAATACTGAAACTTGCCAGTATGCTTATAAATATTTGTTATGAAATATTAAAAAAAACTATAACACTGAGACCAGTGTACATGTTTGTACAAATTATTTATATCCAAAATTAAAAATTACAAATTAACAGAAAGACTTTATTTACAGTACAGTCATATGTTTAGATTTATCCAAGTAAACTCAGTGTAAATTGACCGCCTCCATAGTGCAGTGGTAGCGGAGGACCCAGGTTCAATCCTTGGTTCTGGTGTGGGGATTTTTCTGGTACGGGGTGCACTCAGTCTCGTTAGGTTCTGAAGGAGCCAATTGAGGAGCTACTTGAATAAAGAAGCAGCAGCCCCAGGTTGCAAAGGCCACAGAACTGGCCAGGAGGACTTGGGCACTGACCATGTCCTATCCTTCAATACTGCACCCTACTCATGATGCCTGTAGTGGACAGAGGTAGGGGACGTAACGGCCGAGTGGTAAGCCTTGGCCCAAGAAGGGCGGTTGCGCTAGGGGTAAACATACTGTATATTTATTTGAAACACAGAAAAGTTAATTCCAGGAAGCATTAATGGTAGCATAACATTATACTTTATTGGTAATAGGTACTTAAATGGCTTCCAGAGATCACCATGGAATTGAGTGGCACAGTTAGTTGTATGGCAATTTGTTTAGTACATCTTGGTTATGATGAAACTGCCTATGCCTTGCTAAAAGTACTTCCTGTGACATCAATATCTGGCAAGGAAACTACCCCTCAGTTTGGCACATTTCTTATCCGAGAAATGGTGAAAGCTAACAGGGTGAGTACAGTGCAATAGAAACAAATTTTTGTTTTTTGTTGTATCTATCTGTAAGTTTAAAAACAACACTTAAGCAATATAGTACTATAGCAACTTGAAATTCCTTGTTTATGATATGTGCAGATTCATACAATGTAATTATTAAAGATCATCAGAAGCTCCAAATGCAAGTTCTTCCAGTCTCCCAGTATTGAAATTAGCATCTAAAGACATTTAAATTGATGTTACTTCCCTATTTTCTAATATGAAGCTGGAAACATTGGTGCAGATTTTATGTAAATTAGGAAGGTTTTGAATTATACATTAATTTAAAATAATTTAGCAGAGAAAACTACTTGCATGACAAAAATAAATATATATGTGTGATCAAAATTATGTTGTCCCTCTGGTCTTAAATTGGGCCCTTGTGTAAACATTGCTATACTCGGTTCATCAAGAGGTTAGAGGAGACGTAAACAAAGCCACATGCATTTTGACCACAGTGCGCCCTCTTGACGCTTTCGCCATGTAAATAGTCCCTTGAAGAAATACTGATACTAAGGTCTCAAATCTCACTTAATGTTTGCTAAAGCATGAACTAAGTGTATTAAGCATAGTTAAAGTGTAAGAATACGCAGTTAAGTGAATCTGTAACCAGCCTAATTCATTCTGCGCACGCATTATTCAGTATGAAAGTAACATGGCGGAACAAGTGTGTGTTGTGAAACAAGTGCGGCAGACCATTGCGAAGTAGTGCAAAGACAATAATATTGAGCATGTTTAACAAGTTCTGTGAGAAATATCCCAAACTTGCTATCAAAGACGTGATGAAATTAACATCCAAGTTTACGGTTTGTCAGTTGCAAGTATTTACAGCACACGCAAAGAAAAATCGTCAGTTGGTGAAGATCCCGGCAAAAAGTGACCACGTGCCAGATAAATGGTAGATGTAGTTTGAGACGAATTTGTGAGATCTGCAAACCGTCCAAAAGTTCACCAGTTCTTTGTTAACAATGAACCCCCACCTTAAACAAAGTGTTGTTGGCAGTTAACTCTGATCCCAGTCTTCCAGATTTAAAACGAACTTCCCTCCACAAGCTGCTTCTGGAGATTGGTTTCGAGATTGTGAGCAGGAAATGAAAAAGTGTTATTGTGGACAGAGATGACGTAAGTAGCAGTTAATTTCCATGTGCTACATGTTATTTGGATCAAGTAAATATATCCTTTTAGTAGTGTAAAATGCATATTATACCTACGCATAGCGGTAGGTAACTGTGTTGTGTCATTGTGAATGCATGTGGCCGCGGAGTGATACAAACTGGTGCTTTGTTTACATCTCCTCTAATCTCTTGATGAACAGAGTGTAGTTGTCATTTTGTTAATGAATATGTATTATAATAGAGTTTATTGAGCATTAAGCTGTTTTGCAATCAAGCAATAGGTCTCGTCAAGCATACAGATAGTTTGTCATTACATTACAATGTTCAAACTTTATAAAATGATTTACACTATTTACAGTATGGCTACTTTATTGTACATTTATACAATGATCTTCACAATTAGGAATTTAACATATCTGTTTACACTCAACACACACATGCATACAAAGTATTTCTTTGGCAGCACACAAACGCACACACACACACACACACACACACACACACACACGCACGCGCGCACACGCACGCACGCGCGCACACACACACGCACGCACGCGCGCACACACGCACGCACGCACCCGCACGCACCCACACCCACACACACCCACACACCCACACACCCACACCCACACCCACACACACACACACACACACACACACACACACAGCATTCAGAAGGAAAATAATTCAAAGAAGAGGAAAATGGCCACCAACTAAAGTCGAAATTGCTAAAAGTTATTTTAAAGAATATATTCAGTATGCCAATGCAATTGATCTGACAAAAAATAATTGAACTATATAAATCTATGTAATTATTAATGTTAAATTAAGATGTATTTATCAGTTTACTTTGTAAGCAAACCCAACATGTAGTATTACATATTGTAATGGAACATGTAGAACAATAAAGAATCTTTTAAAAAAAAAAAAACACACACACACGCACGCACGCACGCACGCACACACACACACACACACACACACACACACACACACACACACACACACACACACACACACACACACACACACACACACACACACACACACACACACACGCACGCACCACATATCGAAATACTCTTCAACTGAATACAAAGCCTTGTCTTTTAACCATTTATCCAAAAAAGAATTTAAATTTATTCATGGGAAGTGAACTTATGTGTATTGGTAATTTTTATATAGCTTTAATCCAAGGTGTTTATAACTATTATGGATTTTTGCAATGCTAGAATATTGTACATCAGTTGTTTGATTTGTACAATTATTGTGATTGTGAATAGTGTATATTGCTCTACATTTTCCTTGATAAATATCAGTATAGTAAATACATATGCTACTGGTGCTGTCGTGAGTTTCAATTGTTTAAAATGATCTTTGCATGATTCTAATGTAGGCAGCCCTAGCATACTTCTGAGTGCCTTTTTTGCCATTTAAAATCTACTTTTGCTCCTACCAAATTTCCTAAGTAAAGAATGCTGTATGTTAAATTTGAATGGAAAAATGCATAATAGGAATGTATGAGCCAATCCTCACTTATATTGTTCCTGAGTTTATATACCAGAACTGTTACCCGTGCTAGTTGATTACAAATATAGTTTATATGATGGGTTAACTTTTGATCAAGATAGAGGCCTAAAAGTTTTACATACTTATTATCTTGATTTTTGGGAGTATCATTTAAAAAGAATTTGTTCAGTTGTTTGTTTATTACGTTGCAGTGAATTTACATTTACAGTTGATCTATATTTCAGCCATTTTCATCATTTGTATATTACTGTTCAAAATTGTGTCTTTACGCTTGTTGGAAGTTATTAGTGTTGTGTCATCCACGTATAATATTGTTTTGCAAGGGATATATTTTAGATCATTTATGTAATTATGAATAAGAACGGACCTAAAACTGAGCCTTGTGGAACTCCTGATCTGATAGGCAAGAATTTTGATTATTCATTATTAATGATTACTTGATATCTATTACTGAGGTATGTATTTATCAAATTTATTGTAATGCTTGTTAACCCATAATGTGTTAGCGCTAATATCAATGTCTTGTGTGATACAGTGTCAAATGCTTTTTTAAGGTCTAGCATTGTGGTACTACAAATATGTTTGTCTTCAAAGCATTCATATATGTAGTTGATTATACCTTCTCAATGGCTTTTATGGTAGAGAGTTTAGACCTAAAACCAAATTGTGATTAATGACTTGAAGCTTTCCCGGCGTTGATTATTGATGATAGTTTCTCGGGCTAACAGCCAGGTCAGATTAGGGTAACTATCCAAGCTTTCAGTGACTAACTCTGCCGCCATCCTCAGGGGAACTGAATCTAGGCTACTGATGTTGCGATATTTATACCAAGAGCGCGGCCGATAAGAACCGCCCACTTTCTTACCATTGGCCGAGCTCCGGCCGTTGGAGGCACGTGCGGAACCAATCAGGTGATTGCCGATGCTTCTCTGCACTGTGGAGGAGAGATATGCTGAATGACTGGTGTCTATGCTTTGCTGATTTGTTGGCCTTCATCCCTGTTGAAGTTGTTTTTATTCGCTTTAATGTATAGAGCTTCTTTAATCACCCTATCGTAGTACCTAGAGGACTTTTCAAGAATTTTTGTAGAGGCAAATTTTATTTTATGATCTGTATTATATGTGTGCTCAGCCACTGCAGATTTTTCTGGGTATCCTAGTCTAATACAACGTTGATGTTCTTTGATGCGATCTTCTACAGTTCTACCTGTTTGTCCTATGTAAACTTTACCGCAACTGCATGGGATTTCATAAATGCCTGGTGCACGAAGACCTAAATTATCTTTAGCAGAACCTAAAAACTGTTTTATTTTGGTTGGGGGTTTGAATAAGGTTTTTATTTGATATTTCATGAGCAATCTTCCAATTTTCCCCGACAGGGCGCCACAAAAAGGGATGACTGCTAAGCCTGCATGTTCTTTCTTTGTATTAGGTTCACGGTTTCCTTTGGAGTGCATTTTCTTAAAAGTACTGTTTATTTCCTGGTTAGTGTATTGATTCTGTCTGAAAAGTGTACGCAGGTGTTTTATTTCTTGAGGTAGATTTTCAAGATCAGAGATAGCAATCGCTCGATGTATGAGTGTTGAGAGGACTGTCTGCTTTTGTGCCGGGTGATGACAGCTGGTGCTATTAAGGTATAGATCGGTGTGAGTTGGTTTCCTATACACCTTATGACCCAGGTGACCATCGTTTTTTCTATAAATAAGTAAATCCAAGAAAGGTAAGCCGTCCTGGTGTTCAGTTTCCATGGTAAACTTAATGTTGGGATGGATGCTGTTGAGAAATTCATGGAAAGCTGTCAGGGCATCTTTTCCGTGTGGCCATACCACAAAAATATCGTCTACATAACGGAAGAAATGAGTAGGAGCTAGGGGTGCAGTTTTGAGTGCCACATGTTCAAATTCCTGCATGTAGAAATTGGCTATAGCCGGAGATAAAGGAGAACCCATAGCAACACCATCCACTAGTTCGTAATAGGTGCCATTAAACAGGAAGTACGTTGAAGTTAAAGCATGGTGGAATAAGCTGATCATCTTGTCATCAAAGTGGGGTTTCAACAGTTCTAATGTCTCTTGGAGGGGCACTTTAGTGAAGAGAGATTCTACATCGAAACTAACCAGTATGTCTGAGGTAGTTAGCTGGATTTCCTGTATGACTTTGGTAAATTCTGAAGAATTTTTCACATGGTGACTGCAATTTCCAATCAATGGTTGCATTAGCTCAGTTAGATATTTAGCCAGAGCGTATGTCGGAGAGCCTATAGCGTCAACAATGGGCCTGAGCGGGATGTTTGGTTTGTTTATTTTTGGCAGGCCATAAAGTCTGGGAGGAGTCGAGTGATGCGGTGTTATCTTTTCGATGACTTCTAGAGAAAGACCAGAGGATTTTAATAGAGCGGCCGTTTTTCTTTCCACTTTGTTGGTAGGATCTTTAGGAATCTCTTTGTAGGCTTTATCAGAAAGCAAATCCAATAGTTTCGACTGATATTGGGTTCTTGATATCACAACAGCTGCGTTCCCCTTGTCTGCAGAAAGTACCAAAAGCTCTTTGTTCATCTTAATGTCATGTAGCGCTTGTCGTTCAGCTCTAGTGATGTTCTGTTTTGGAAGCGTTGCCTTTTTTAATGTATTGCCTATTTCCTGTCTAATCTCTTCAGCCACTTCTTTCGGGATGTGAAACATAGCACACTTTACTCCACTGATTATGTCTTTATATGAAACCGACTTGGGAGTTGGGGCGAAGTTGAACCCTTTTAACAAAATGTGAATTCACCGCATGTCTTAGTCTACAGAACTTCGGTACAATACCTGTGTCACGACATCTTAACAAGAATGCTAGCGAACACAATAGACTAGTCCTTTTCTTTTGCAGACGTTTGAATTCACATAGCCTGCGGTGGATAACCTCCCCGTAAAGGTTAGTGATTAATGACTTGAAGCTTTCCCGGCGTTGATTATTGATGATAGTTTCTCGGGAAGTAAACAAGATTCTGAGACGTGCCGGTTTATCTCTGGTTAGAGAAAGGATCCGTCACACACGATGCGTACTAAGTAAGGTAAGCCATAGCCTTCTGTCATTACATCTCAAACTTTCTTCAAAATTCAATCCACATGATTGGCATTGGTTTCAACAATCTGTTGCAGCACAGATATACATCCATTCACGCAAAACCACAGACAGACAGGTGAGCAAATTCACGAGACTATCTTACGTCCCTGAGGGACCCATTACTCCTCTGGATGAAAAACGCTTGGTCATCAACCTATCAGATACAGTGCTGAGCAAGCATATGGTCTCCATTTTGTTAAAAGGGTTCAACTTCGCCCCAACTCCCAAGTCGGTTCCATATAAAGACATAATCAGTGGAGTAAAGTGTGCTATGTTTCACATCCCGAAAGAAGTGGCTGAAGAGATTAGACAGGAAATAGGCAATACATTAAAAAAGGCAACGCTTCCAAAACAGAACATCACTAGAGCTGAACGACAAGCGCTACATGACATTAAGATGAACAAAGAGCTTTTGGTACTTTCTGCAGACAAGGGGAACGCAGCTGTTGTGATATCAAGAACCCAATATCAGTCGAAACTATTGGATTTGCTTTCTGATAAAGCCTACAAAGAGATTCCTAAAGATCCTACCAACAAAGTGGAAAGAAAAACGGCCGCTCTATTAAAATCCTCTGGTCTTTCTCTAGAAGTCATCGAAAAGATAACACCGCATCACTCGACTCCTCCCAGACTTTATGGCCTGCCAAAAATACACAAACCAAACATCCCGCTCAGGCCCATTGTTGACGCTATAGGCTCTCCGACATACGCTCTGGCTAAATATCTAACTGAGCTAATGCAACCATTGATTGGAAATTGCAGTCACCATGTGAAAAATTCTTCAGAATTTACCAAAGTCATACAGGAAATCCAGCTAACTACCTCAGACATACTGGTTAGTTTCGATGTAGAATCTCTCTTCACTAAAGTGCCCCTCCAAGAGACATTAGAACTGTTGAAACCCCACTTTGATGACAAGATGATCAGCTTATTCCACCATGCTTTAACTTCAACGTACTTCCTGTTTAATGGCACCTATTACGAACTAGTGGATGGTGTTGCTATGGGTTCTCCTTTATCTCCGGCTATAGCCAATTTCTACATGCAGGAATTTGAACATGTGGCACTCAAAACTGCACCCCTAGCTCCTACTCATTTCTTCCGTTATGTAGACGATACTTTTGTGGTATGGCCACACGGAAAAGATGCCCTGACAGCTTTCCATGAATTTCTCAACAGCATCCATCCCAACATTAAGTTTACCATGGAAACCGAACACCAGGACGGCTTACCTTTCTTGGATTTACTTATTTATAGAAAAAACGATGGTCACCTGGGTCATAAGGTGTATAGGAAACCAACTCACACCGATCTATACCTTAATAGCACCAGCTGTCATCACCCGGCACAAAAGCAGACAGTCCTCTCAACACTCATACATCGAGCGATTGCTATCTCTGATCTTGAAAATCTACCTCAAGAAATACAACACCTGCGTACACTTTTCAGACAGAATCAATACACTAACCAGGAAATAAACAGTACTTTTAAGAAAATGCACTCCAAAGGAAACCGTGAACCTAATACAAAGAAAGAACATGCAGGCTTAGCAGTCATCCCTTTTTGTGGCGCCCTGTCGGGGAAAATTGGAAGATTGCTCATGAAATATCAAATAAAAACCTTATTCAAACCCCCAACCAAAATAAAACAGTTTTTAGGTTCTGCTAAAGATAATTTAGGTCTTCGTGCACCAGGCATTTATGAAATCCCATGCAGTTGCGGTAAAGTTTACATAGGACAAACAGGTAGATCTGTAGAAGATCGCATCAAAGAACATCAACGTTGTATTAGACTAGGATACCCAGAAAAATCTGCAGTGGCTGAGCACACATATAATACAGATCTACAAAAATTCTTGAAAAGTCCTCTAGGTACTACGATAGGGTGATTAAAGAAGCTCTATACATTAAAGCGAATAAAAACAACTTCAACAGGGATGAAGGCCTTCAAATCAGCAAAGCATGGACACCAGTCATTCAGCATATCTCTCCTCCACAGTGCAGAGAAGCATCGGCAATCACCTGATTGGTTCCGCACGTGCCTCCAACGGCCGGAGCTCCTCCAATGGTAAGAAAGTGGGCGGTTCTTATCGGCCGCGCTCTTGGTATAAATATCGCAACATCAGTAGCCTAGATTCAGTTCCCCTGAGGATGGCGGCAGAGTTAGTCGCTGAAAGCTTGGGTAGTTACCCTAATCTGACCTGGTTGTTAGCCCGAGAAACTATCATCACCAAATTGTGAGTTGCTGATTATATTATTGCTTACAAAATAGTGGGAGAACTGTTTATGTATGCAGTATTCAATAATTTTTGAGGATATTGGTATTAATAAATAGGTCTATAGTTATCTGTATCATGTTTGTCTCCTTTCTTATATAGCGGAGTGATTATTGTTACTGTTATCTGCTCTCATCCGGAAGAGCATAGCCCTGTTACTCAGCTGTTTACATCTCACTCAAGGTTATAGTAGCAGTGTGCTGCAGCAGCACTTGGCTTCTACTAATTAACTAAACTAATTAATTTAAGAAATAGTTGAAGACTTAGTAAAAATTAATGTTAATCTGAGTTGTTGTTATATCTCTCAACCTAGTTTCATCCTGCTGTAAACATCTGGGCGGGAAGAGAGACAGAGACAGAGATATTGGGACAGAAAATGGTTAAGCTGTTGATTGGTTTGGCGAAGATAATGGGCGTTTTCTTTTATTTGCATATGTACGATAAACCCCTCCTTTAAGTACAGTATTGAAAGTAATTTTCCGATCACTACTCTGCGCGAGCTAATTTCGGACACAGAAAAGTATGCAAATGTTTTGAGTCTTATAAACGTAAATAGGCCCACATTTTATTTTTCTGCTTCATATACCACATAGATGTCTTCTGGGTTCGTGAGTTCTGAAAGGAATGTATACATAATAGTTTACTATATACAGATTAGACAGAAGACAGGTGAAATTATACACATTATTAAAGTATTATGTTAAATTAAGTTGCATTTTACTTAATTACTAAAGCATACTGCTATTATATAATATTTTTGCATTCCTATACCAGGCAATTCTCTCGCAACGAGGTCTGTATCGAGTTCAATGCTGATTAAGATGTTTTTGTTTATATTGTGGGATTGCTTCTGATATTTAACACTGTATTTCCTGTACATCTCGCGGACCTCACAAGGCCAAGGACACTTATGTTTATGCAATTTAAAATCAGTACGTTTTTCATCATGGAGCAGACTGGTGATTCAGCCGAAATGAAACTATCGAGGCAAACCTTTAAAAAGTGGCAAAAGGCACAAACCTTTAAAAAGTGATGAGAGGCGAATGATCACACATTGTTTTGCAGTACTTAAAGAAAGAAACCTGAAATCGTCTATAAAAAACATTGAGAAAGAAACTGGTGATCTCCTTGGTGTTTTGGCAAGTAGTGTACACAGTGTTAGAATGGAACAGCAAGCATCCGGAACTCTAAGAACACTGGGAAATCACGTAAATGCAAACAGCACGTGGAGAAATACAACAATTTTACGAAAAGTGCTATACGCAGTAAAGTTCATGGTTTTTTTTTTTTTCAGAAATGAACCGCCGACTCTAAACAAAATTTTGCATGCGGTAAATTCTGACACGGACTTGCCGAATTTTTCATGAAGTACTCTCCACTGTTTGCTGATAGATATTGGATTGAAGTTTCAAAAGCGAGGCGGAAATCAGTTATAGTGGACAGAGAGGAAGGAATCCGATTAAAGATAACCATTGTGTTACTGCATGATTCCATTAATATTCCAACTCATAGATTTAATAAGTTAATGTGTCACCCTACTCTTTTTATTGTCTAGAAGTTAGCGCTGCTATATATACTGCTAGTGTTGCAAAACTTCTGTGCATGCCTCTACGTCTAACACGTGGCGAGTTGAGTCAGCTCCGCCTTGTTGTTTACAGCAGGACTGAACTAGGCTGAGATATGGTATAGATAGAAGTATGACTCAGCTCAGGTTCAGAAATGGTTGTATTATTTGACAAGTCATTTAGGTTTTATAGTTTTAAAAGGAAACTATGCACTTTAAAATGAATGACACTTTTAACAAAATCATCCACTTGCCCAAAAAAACTAAATTACTTTTCTTTTTCTTTTTTGGGTTTTTTGTAGTTCTCGTTAGATGGGGCATAGGAGTTAGGATTTTATTACAACTAGCTCTGCAGATAGTGGCAAAGAGTTTTAAACCATAATAGGTACCTTGGTTTCAACTTATTTATAGATTAGTGTTATTAAGCATATCATTACATGTGCCTTTTCATCGTCATATTTCTGAGAAATAGCACAGTTATGCAAAATTGTACAAAATTTAATTAGTATGAAGAGGGCCTAATTGGATGTTCACAAAAAAATTCAGCTATGCATTTAATTTGTCACATTACTATCTAAAACATTATATTCTGATAAAAATGATCAGAGCAATTTTTTGAAAAGCTGAAAAATAACCAAAATGTTCCCATGTAAAAGTTGGGTATATTTTGTTAAGAATTTTCATCTGACTTGTTTTAACAGTCTGACTGAAGTGTGAAGTGTGGTAAATAAACAAATACTGTACATAATGGAGAGACATGAAGAAACATAATATCTTATATTGGAATGAGTCAACATTTTTAAACATTTTTTATCTGTTTAACACGATTTTTGGGAACATCTGCTCCATCATCAGTTTTGTGATCAACCACAAACATTTTCAGAGGTACAGGAAGCTGTGGTAAAATGACATCCACCATTACCAACAACAGATAAACATTGCTGTGGAAAACAAAGGTGCTTGCAGCTGTTTTTTGTGATTCAAAGGGTGTTTTGCTAGTGGACTGTTTTTCTGGAAGATGAACAATAAATGTTGCCTACTACTGCAGGCTTGTAATTGAGGCAAAAGCGGCTTAATTAGAAATGACAGCTTAGTCATCTCTAGAAACTTTGAAAAAATAGTGCTCAACAAATCTCATGACAGTAAATACAGAGAAAACTAAGTATCAGTTTTTTCATTAACCAGAAAACAATTTGAATTAAACGTATATGATAATACTGTTTTAGAAAGAAAAGATAGTTTTTGATAAACTAACCTGGAGAAATCATATAGATTATGTATGTGCAAAAGCTACAAAAAGATAAACTACTGAAAAGATTAGCAAGCAGTAAATAGGACTGTTCCTGGCAAACATTACATAAAACTTACAATGCTTACATCAAATTGATAATAAAATACTGTGTAGTACTAATAACATCATTTAATAAAGGAAAACTAGAACACACACATAACCAAGCAGATTAATAATAGATTAATAACTGGGGCAATTAAAACAACCTCAATAGAAGCGCTACAGACCACTACCTCTAACAAACCACTCAATTTAGAGCTTGAAACTCAAGCTATTTTACAGTATGAAAAAAATAAGATCTCCAAATTTCAATAAATTTAATATTAATTCAAATGTAAATAATTTAAAAACACAACATAGATTCATACAAGAAGTTAGTAAATTAGAAAGAAAAATTAGAAATACCAACATAAAGAGAAAATTTAATCGCTTGCATCAACCCTACTGAGACTATTACAATTGAGCACCAGTTAAATCTAAAATATGAACTCGACAAAAAAAGTTAGTCCTGCTATAGCTAAAGCCCTTACACTACTAACCTTAAATTTAAATTATTCAACTAGTGAATGGACACATATACAGGATGTCCCAAAAAAAAAAACCACTGACAACTCTTAGTATGTTCTAAAGTAAGAACAAATTAGAAACTAAAAACTTCACTTATCTTAGTAATGTTGCAAGTTCTTGTTGCAACAAGAACTTGTAACATTACTAAGATAAGTAAAGTTTTTAGTTTCTAATTTGTTGTTACTTTAGAATCTTGTTGATTCACTGTTAATAGCTTCAATTTCCTTAATTATCTTCGTATGTTGTTTGGGACGGCAAACTGATTGGTTTTCAAATAGGAAAACCTGTGTGGAAATGCATGGTTTGGACGCTGTAGCTAATCAATGTGCAAGATGGGTGTACGTTCACATTTCGTCAATAAACCCAGCATTGAGCTGTCTACATTATAAAAGGGCTTCGAACTGTGTACCTCCTACATCATTGCAGAGTCTATATTGGTGGTGCTGAACCTCATGTACATGATCCAATACATGCAGTTGTTTTTGAAGATTTTCAACCACTCCATGGACTCAAACCATAAAGTCCTCTGCTGACATTAAAGGAGTGCCATAGCGTGCCCTTCATACAGCTCCACAGAAAATAGTCTAGAGATATCAGATTTGGTGACCGTACTGGCCATGGAACTAGTCTATCTCTATGGTTCCATTGGTTCGGATATGGGACAGTGAGGTGATTCCGCACATTTACATTCAATTGTCCTGGAGCTCATGTCAGCCATTTCTGCAGCTATGTACTGGTATCTGTCGCACTACTGTTAAAAAATGTTACTGTACTGGAAACTACACAAGTAATGCAGTAGGATGTGCATCAAGGACTCTATGGAGGAATTTAGCGCATGTGCAGGAATGTTGTTATGCTCAGGCCATTCATCCCAGTACACAGATGGTTAAAGGGTTGCATATCTTCTGTATTAAGATACCAAAATCACAACCATTCATTCTCAAACTTTGATGTTCTCCACCTCCAAACTGTGCAGTTCTGGACAGGGGTTCCTATTTGAAAACCGGTTACTCTGCCTTCCCATACAACATGTCAGTGTTTTTTTTTTTTTGGGAGACCCAGTATACACAGATGGTTCCCTCATTGATACCAATGATGGGATTGTAACAGGTGGTATATGGCAGCTCTTTTTCTTTTATAGAACTGTTGGAAGAAATACCACAAATTTTGATGGAGAAATAGAAATTATTTATATAACACTGCAAAATACAAGGATGATTCAAATATAAATGGTACTTTTGCCAGAATGCCATGCAAGCAGATCTGAGCAGGATAGCACAGGTTGAAGGTCAGTCTGTTAGGGAGGAGGAAACAGCTTGGTTAGCTGCTTTGATAAGTTTTGGCATCAGTACAGCCATGAGTGAACAACAGGTTCCTCCATCTGTTGCACAATGCATTATTATAAAGTTTCTAACCAATGAAAGGGTTAAACCCTCAGAGATTTTAACTCTTTTGAAGCCACAATTTGGGGACACTATACTATCCCAGAATCAAGTGTTTACTTGGGTCAGACAATTCAGGGCGACCGAAGAATACTGGAAAAAGAAGGTTGTGCTCAATGCCTAAGGTCAAATCTCATAGATGACAACATTTGTGCTGCTCAAGAGTTTATTAAAGGTGATCGCCGTTGCACTGTTGAAGAATAATCACCAGAAGTGGGTATCAGCATTGGGAGTGTTCATACCATTATGAGGGAATATCTTAGATTTAGAAAAATTAGCGCTCGATGGGTTCTGCAGTTGTTAACCCAGCATCAAAAATTGACCTGTTTTGGAGATCTGTGAGAGACTTCTGAACTGATTCCAGCAAGAAGTGGAGAATTTTTTGAAGCACATTGTGGAATGTGATGAGACATGGGTGCATTATACACTCCAGAATCCAAAATGGCAAGCAAGCAATGGGGAAGAAATGATGATGAAGCCTGCCCAGTGAATGCCAAAACCCGCCTCTCAGCTGGAAAAGTTCTTGCAGCTCTGTTTTTCGACTACAGAGGAGTTTTACTCATTGATTTCCTTCACAATTGACGTAAGGTAAATGTGTCTTACTATTGCCAATTGTTTAGGTCATCAAAAGCCGCCTACCGAAACAAAAGGCATTGTATGTGCATTAGAGATGTCATCCTTCTCTAAGATAATGCTAAGTGTCACACCACGAATTTGACAAGGGTCACACTGAAGGACAGGCACTGGAAAACCCTTGATCATCCTCCCTACAGTCCAGACTTGTTCCCCCTCTCCTAATCCCCCTCCCCCTTGACTGTTTTCTGTTTGCACTTATGAAAGAATCATTTGGAGAGAAAAGATTCAAAACCACTTGAGCATGTGTACAATTAGTTGATGACGTGCTCTCAAACTTTTTTCAACTAGGAATATTTAAGCTTTCAAATTGTTGGCAAAAGTAAGTAGAATGTGAAGGAAGCTTTGTAGAAAAATAGTGATGGTATTACTTGCATATAGGTTTAAAGTAATAAATATATAAGAAATAAGTACCATTTATACTTGAATGACCTTAATATATTTTCCTGGTGTATCAATTGCCCACCTTGGTAGCGTGATGGTTAGCATGTCTGCCTCACATTCAAGAGGTCGTGAGTTCGAATCTCGCTTAGGGTAAGTTATCCGAGTAAGGTTTTTCACCAAGGTTTTCCCTTATCCTGAGAAGACGAATGTCGGGTAACTTAAAGCTCCATGGACCTCGGGCCCATTTGAGTATCATTTCAACCATTTCATTCATTCACCGTCTGATGACATTACGTTGGAGGACGTTAATTAAGGTGCATCAATAAAAAATATTGTTATCCTTTCAGACTCACAGGCTGCCATACATGCAATAGTAACACTCCCTAAAATGGAAAAAATTAAAGAATCCAAACAACAAATAACTGAATTGGGAAAAAAAGTTGTATTACAGTGGATATCATCTCACTGTGAAGTGAATGGTAATGAAACAGCAAATTTTTTTGGCAAAGAAAGGAACCCAAATTAAACAAAAAAATTATAAAATTTCCTTATAAATCAATCAAATGCATTGTAAAAAGAAAAATAGATTAAACTATATAAATAAAATAACACAAGAAAATAAAAATTCAAGTGGCTACAGATTGCACAAAATCCTAAAATAATTTGCAAATTACCAAGAAAATCAGCTGTTGCCACTTTTCGACTCATAACTGAACATGATTGTCTGTACAACCATCTCTTTAGGATTGGCCTCTCAACCTCACCAAACTACTTATTGTGTACAGAGAAGAAATTATGAATATGGAACATCTAATGTCATGCCAAGCTTGGAAGATGTATCCTGACATTGTCACCAAATACTGGGAAGCTAGAAGGAGAATGACTGTGAATTTCTGAGCATTTATCACACACAAGCACAAATGCATGGCAAAAATTATAAGAACTTAAGGGTCAAGACGCGAGGACGTGACACAACATCTTGCACGTCAAGTCAGCCAAGTGCAACGGCACATTGACCCTTGAAGTCTTCCAGCAATTCTTTGCTGTTGCTGCCCATAACTGATGGTTCACAGAAGAGGAAGCTGCACAACTGATAGGTAGCTCTCAGGGACCAGTGGCAGAAGTACTGAGCAGCGTCAAGAGGTTCTAACAAACTGGTTTGGAAACAACCAGAGACGTGTGTTGGGAGTGTGTCTGGCCAGGACATCCAGTGGGGGATAGTCCACATCTGGCCGATGAGCTAATGGAAAAAGTGTATCAATATTGTGAGGGACATTTTGGAGCTGTCATCAACAACCCTTCAAGTGATGCTGTGTGCCTTGTGCAGTATAATGGATGACATCATTGTAAATGGATGGGTACGTGAGAGGCAGTACCAGATATTGGTGGACACGGGGTGCAGCCATGACTGTGGTGTGACCTGACAGGGCTTACCATCAAGGAAACAAGATTAGTCCTATATGATAGTGTTGGCATCTGGCAACAGGTTGCCTGTGGAGGAGTAGGCCTTTCTGGTGTTGATCTTGAGGCAAACTGTTACAACTGTGGGTGTTTGTCGCGAGAGTGGGTTAGGAAGCGGTCCTGGGTCTACACATCCTTAGAAGTCATGAGGCGATGATCAACATTGGCAGGAGGATCCTGCGACTCGGATAAGATGAGGTAACGCTCTGTAGCCCCAGCAAACTTCTGCACTCCTGGTGGTGGTTCCATGATTCCCACAAGGTTGTCTCTGTTGGGCATTTTGCAAATAAAAACTTGATGCTGGCATTTTAATATGAGCAGATTTCCCAAGTTGCAATATTTCTATTGTTGGATGCGCACATGAGTAGTTCTGATTGTGGATGTATATCATGCTGTTCTTGCCAAAAATGATCTGCTACTGCAGATTTTTTTGGTCTGTACTTGATTTTTTAAGGTGTTTCGTAGTTGTGGTCCATAGGTCTTTCTTGTTTTGCCTATATAAAATTTGTCACATTGTTTATGGGTAATTTTGTATTATAGCAAAACAAAAACAAAACAGTTTAGCAAAACCAATATTAAAGAGCACTTCAAAAACATCAAGTACAGACAAGAAGACAAATCGACAGTAGCAGCTCATTTTTGTCAAGAACACCATGGAATACGAGGTGCATCCAGAAAGTAAGTCCTGATTGCATCCAGAGATGGCACCACCAGACGGATAGGAATGCGCGTGTGCAGGAGAAGAGAGGAAGTATATGGTAACATTGCAGTAAAGTTTCAGTTTTGTGACGGCAGTAGTTACTGCTCTGTGCTAGGAGAAAATGGCTTCTCAAATATTGTCTCCCGCCAAATGCGAGGTTTGTGCAGTCATCCGATTTTTGCATGCTCAAAAGCAATCTCCACAGAAATCCATCGTCAAGTGTGTCACATGTATGGACAGGGCATTATGTGTGACAGTATGGTAAGACAATGGTACAGGCAATTCACGGAAGGAAGAACCAAGATTCAGAATGAAGACCATAATGACTGAGTGTCCCTGGTGACGTCAGAGGCATTACGCTTGTGCATGGCAATGCAAGACCCCATACAGCCAGCGCGACACGAAATGTGTTGAATAAGTTTGGATGGGAGGTCTTCGAACAAGTGACTTTCATCTCTTCCGTCTCATGAAGCGTTTTCTGGTAGGAAAACGTTTTCACAGTAACGCTGAGGTGCAGAATGAAGTGACTTCATGGCTGCGGACATTGGCGGCAGAATTCTATGAGTCGGGCATACAATTAATGATGCACCATTACAATAAATGCCTGAACAATGGTGGTGACTATGTTGAAATGTAGCCAGTGAGTCTATGTAATTATTCCAATAAATATTTCTTACTTAGTGATGTTCTTGTTCTCTTTATTGGTCATCGGGACTTACTTTCTGGATGCACCTCGTAGATCCAGAACCAGAACTACTCATGTGCACATCTGACAATAGAAAACTTGAGAACTTGGGAAAATATGCTCATATTAAAACCAAGCTTCAAGTTTTCAACTTCGAGATGTTCACCATTAACAATTTCACTAAGCAGTTCATCAAACCACTGCCAGGAGTGCACAACAACACAAGCATGCCTCCCAGCAGCAATCAGAATTTGGTTGATAATGGAAGCACATGTTTCCGAAACACTTCCCATTAAATAAATGTACAGTGCATTTATTACAAAACTAAGCCAGCAGGAGCATGCCCATGTGACCTTCACTGCATCTCCCTGGGCGTGTGTACTGGTCCTGACATGTGTGTCAGTCTTACTTATGTTAAGTGCTGTTCTAGTCCAGTTCACACATGAATAACATTAGGAGTATTTAGAAGTAATTATTATTTTATTTATGCCAACAAACTTACTGTTGGTATTTTTAAACACACAAGCCGTGTATGGTTCAAATCCCAGTTGTGGCATTGAATTTTTAAGTTCCAGTTCTACCTCTTTAAGTATTTAGAAGTGTTTAGTTTTGCTTGAAGTGTTTTCAAAATGAATCGATTGCAGTATACAGTTCAACAAAGAGCCTTTATGTAGGATACATATGTGCTTACATCATGTTATAGGGAAGTTGTAAGGCAATTTGAAACTAAATTTCTTGGCATGCATGCTCTGAGCAGAGAAACTATTCGTTTACTTGTAAATAAATTCAGGGAGACAGGAACAATTTGTGGTAGGAAAAGAAAAGTAAAAAGGCATACGGGACAGAAATTAGATGAAGTCACAGAAAGGTTAGAACAATCATCTTATAAATCTCTTAGCACCTTGCACAAGCAACTGACATTTCAAAAGCTTCAGTATAGAAAGCAACAAAACTATTAAAACTTAAACCACACAAGGTTACTGCTGTCTTGGAATTGCTACCCTGTGATCACGAGAGTTGGGTACATTTCTGTAACTGCAGTTTGAGGAATGCTAACAATGGAACAATCAATCCACAATTATTATTGTTCAGTAACAAAGCATGTTTTCATTTACAGGGTCATGCATCATCATAACATAACCGATATTATGCAACAAACCTAATTTTGTTCATGCAACTCCCTTGTATGGTCAAAAAATTGGGATATGGTGTGCAATAAATGGATACTGAATAATAGGGCCTATTTTTTATGAGTGTACCATAAATGCAGGAAGATACAAAAAAAAAAAAAATGGTGGCACCGTGGCCGAGCGGTTAGAGCTCTCGCCTACCACCTAGGCAGCCCGGGTTCGATCCCAGGGATCTGCATGTGGTATTCGTGGTGGATGAAGCGGCGTCAGGGCGGGTTTTCTCCGGGTGCTCTGGTTTCCCTCGCCATCTCATTCCACCGGTGCTCCATCTTCATTCCATGTATCATCAGTGTCACCGCCTGCGGTGCCGTAGTAGTAAAAGCGGGCATTAAACACTACAACAACAAGATACAAAAATAATATACTGGCACCATGTTTCGAACAGCTGATGAACATTGAATTTCAGTCCGGATATTCCCAGCAGGACTGTGCCACTGTGCATATGGTTGAGTCATCAGAGTTTATTGAGGAAATTTTTGAGGATAGAATCATTAGTAAGGGTTTATGGCCTGCTCCGTCCCATGATCTTATGGCATGCAATTTTTATTTATGGTGCAACTTGAAAAGTAAAGTATACAAAACTAATCCCTATGCATTAGAAGAATTAAAACAAGGTATCAGGACAGAAATTAACGCTATTTCAGAAGGTGAACTAATGCGTGTTAATGAACATTTCCACAGGAGATGCCGCAGATGGATGGCATTTCCAACATCTCCCGTATGAAGATATGTTTTGTGTTTATTCTGATAATTGTTAATGTGATTTGAGATTTTATTTGATGTCCACACATGTGTGACCAAGGGACGGGCCATGTGACTGCCAGCCAAGTCATGCAGTACATGACTGGCAGATGGGCTGGGCACCTGCCAGCTAAGTTTTATAGCATATGTACTGTAGTAAGTGACGTACTACTGACTCATTGCAAAAACCATATATAGGGTAACATCACTGTAACCATGTTCCACATTTAAACACATATTTGAATCAGTTAAGAGGGTGATCCCAAAAGTAAGGTCTCCAATTTTTTTAAAAATATAAAGAAATGTTTGACAACAAATAGTACATAGTTTTGAAGCTTAAACATTTTTCTATTTTTCCACATAATCGCCATTTCTATCGATGCATTTTTGTAAATGCTGTGGCAGTTTTCACATACCCATGTCATATCAGCCTGCTGCCATGTTATTGAAGAAGTATTGGACCTCATCTTTCACCTCGTCATCACTGAAGCGTCTTCCAGCCAAGTGTTCTTCCAACTTAGGAAAAAGTGGTAATCACTGGGTGCTAAGTCTGGACTATAGGGTGGATGGATGATGATGTCCCATCCAAACTGTTGCAGAAGATTTGTGGTTTGACGGGCGATGTGGGGGCGAGCATTATCATGGAGAAAGTTTTTGCTCTTGCTCAACATTCCTCTTCTTCAGTTCTGAATTGACCATCTGAGTTTTTTTTAATGTCTGACAGTATCTGTCATCCTTTATTGTTCCAGGATCCATAAAGTCGATCAACAATGTCCTATTTTGTAACCAAAACATAGTTGCCATGACTTTACCGGCAGACTTTGTTCTTTTGAATTTTTGCGACTTGGGTGAATCGGAATGTCGCCATTCACTGATTGTTGTTGGTCTTAGGTGTGAAGTGGGAAGCCCAGGTTTCATCACCCATGACTATTGAATCCAAAGGGTTGTCCTTTTCATTTGCATAGCGCTGAAGAAATTGGCGGGAAGTCTCAGCCTGTTGCCTTTTGTGATCTTCTGTCAACACTCTTGGGACGCACCTTGTGCACACCTTCTGAAATTTCAACTCTTCAATCAAAGTCCGGTGAATGGTGCTTCGAGAAATCTCAGGAACAACAATGCAGAGCTCATCAAGAATGACTCGCTGATCGTGAAGCATGATTTGTTCAACCTGTATAATTTTCTCATCGAGAACTACATAATTTGCAGACATTTTTGACATCCATACAAGACTCGCCACACACTTCCATCAACAGTTTATGAATTTCGATTGATTTAACCCCTTTTGTCCTAAAACCAAATAACTGCACGAACTTTGCACCTGGCGGTGGTGTCTAACGGGAACTCCAGTACAAATGGCTGCCAAGCCAAGACTGAGGGCTCCAGTGGATGTGCAGTGGTTTCTGTAGAGATTGCAGGGAGGAAGGAAAAAAGCAGTATGGCCAACTTCCACGCAGAGAGTTTCCCTGCGGCCCCAGTGCTTTGCAGACCTTACTTTTGGGATTACCCTCGTATACTATTGATTTTTATTATCCAAATAAAATGGAGAATGTATTGTTTTTTGTTATTTCAGTCTCTTTAAAATGCACCATTAATGTTTTAATTGATTTGCAGCCCCTGTCAAAAATCACAGATCTGTGTGAAAATTTAATGTCAGATAATAGGAACCCCATAGCCTTAGAGAAGGCGACCGAGACTGCTCTAGGAGTGGGCAACATAGACGTGGCATTGAGCCTATTCCAGGTGCTCAAACAACATGGTCGACCAATCAGACCTCACTACTTTTGGCCACTCTTTATCACAGCAGGAAAGCAATTCAGAGAAAAAGGTAAGAACAAGTTTTGGGGGTAAATTCCTTAAATTTGATCTTTGCTTCACAAGTATTTTTTATTTTTCTCCACTTCCTGGCATAGGCAGTCAAATGCCTGTTCCGAGTTCAAATCTTTCTGTTCAAATCCTGCACATGACTTACCCATCTACAGGCCGGTAACCCGTAATGGGGAAGTTTTCTTACTCAAAACTTTCAAAGAAATTAGTATGTTTCATTATTAAGCAAATCAGAGTGTGGGGGTGGGGAGAAGTAATAATATAATAGCAATAAATAAATGGTTTTCACTAAGCTGCTGTTGAAGAACCACTAATAAAATTGAAGGAATCATGAATTCAAGAGAGAATCATTTGGACACTACACTTCCCTTCTAATTCACTGTTTCAGCTCAAATAAATTGTCACATACTGTGGATTTTAAGTAGCCATATAGATAGCCATGTATAGGATTGAGGTGTGATTAAGATAGAGAAGATTAGTGTTAAAGTAACCAGTAAGTAAATCAGTCTACCTGCATGCTTAATTAAAATCGAGTTTCCAGTGATCTGGAAAGCTGGAAAGCCATAGGAGTATTTCAAAAATTGATCTATGTCAGGGAAATCATTTAATTATCATATGTCTGGTAATTCATACTAATGAAAAACTACACATTGAAGAGGATTACAACAGACCCTTTAATTTTATCTTCAGACTGTTCTGATTTTCTGCCTCTTTGAGTCTTTTTAGAGTTAGGGGCGGGGGAGGAGGGGAAAGGCAGTTAAAAAAGCAAATTTCATCTATCAGCTGGATTTAATACTTAATCCAGAGTTTATAGAATATCTTGGTGATGTACCACATAACAATTAAGAAGTGTGGAACAGTTATGTAAGCACTAAAACAATTCCAAATAAATGCACACATGGAACACAATGGTCCCTTCAAATTCAAGTTGATGTCCTGCAAGATAACCCTGTACCGATGATACCGAAATTTAGATTTCCGATCGAATGGGCTTTTGAAAAAGACACGTTTTAATTTAATTGCCGGATGTGAGATTTGCGATAAGTGTTAAGTAATAACATAAATAGATAATAGAGCAGAAAGTGTTGTAAGGTGAGCAAGATATGAGTAAATAATAGTCGTTAAAGTTGTAGGATAAACACATTATTGGTTTGAAATTAGCGAGTCATGACGTCATACTACATAGTTTAAATACACGTTCGAAAGTCAGTTCTACAAACCTTAAAAGTCGCGCGATATATTTAATAAAAATATAAAGTAAACATCGTTTAATCCTAAAAAGGTAATTATATATTCGAAATTCATAAAAGAACATGTTATAATAGAAAGGGACATTTCTAAATTGCGGGAAAAGGAAATAGCATTTTGGATACGAGGCTTTCTTGGATGACGTCATGACATTCAAATGGAAGAACGGTCTTCTTAGCGTGGGTAAGAGAGAAAGCGTCAGGTCACTACTCAACCAGAGACCAGTACGGCAGGTCGTGCTGCGCGGATGTGAGTGCGATTCCTCTACAGATACAAATATTTTCGGCATAGCTCCCTAAAATATTTAATACGCAATAAAGGATATGCAAAGTTGTTCTTGGGTTGTCCATTACACTTACGCAAACCCGAGATAAAAGTAAGAGATCTCTTGCAGAACTAGCCGGAGCAAAACACTTCAAAGGGTAACACCACGTCACCAACGACTTCAGCTTCAAATGGCGATCCAATAACTAGGACACAACGGTTATTCAGCTTCAAATTGGCATCCCAACGTGTGGCGTCGAAAGAATGGACCAACCCCCCAAGACGACCGAGCCAGCATCGAGCCAGCAGACAAGAAGGCGCCCAGCGTGTGAACATCTGTGAAACGTGTAGTGAACAAGTTTAAGTGCAGTTAAAGTGAAATAGTGAAAATATTGAAAATTTTGGTGAGTAGAAAAACACATGTAAATAGCTTAGAAATGGAAGACAGTGATACCGATTTTCTAGGTTTTGATAGTCCGGAAATTGAGAAAAGTGTAAGTAGGATGGAAGAATTTAATCAGAATGTAATTGGTAGCAGAATATGCCAAGAAGTAGAAGATCAGAACGTTAGAGAAACACCTAGAGGTAGTTCAGAAATGTTTAGTAGTAATTCAGAAAGGCCAGCATTTATGTCAGAAATAGAGAATATGTTTCAAACGATAATGAAAAAGATGAGTACAGAGTTAAGTCAAAAGATAGATGAAAATAGTAAAGAATTAAGAACAGTGGAAAAGATGAGTACAGAGTTAAGTAAAAAGATAGATGAAAATAGTAAAGAATTAAGAACAGTGAAAAAGATGAGTACAGAGTTAAGTCAAAAGATGAGTACAGAGTTAAGTCAAAAGATAGATGAAACTAGTATAGAGTTAGGACAGAAATTAGAGAAGGGACAACAGGAATTGGGAATGCAATTGGAGAATCAGAAGAGAGCTTTAGAAACCTTTAGGGAAGAAGTTAGGGAGGAAATTAATAAAGTTAGTAGTGAAGTGAAAGAAAATAGAGAACAGGTAGAACAGGTTAAGGGAGAATTAGAGACAATAAGGCAAGAAGTAAAGAATTCTGAAAAGAAATTAGGTCAACAAGTGAGTGAAAAATTAGATAAAGAAAGGGAAAAAGTAACATATAGATTAGACAAACAAAGGGAAGAAATTAGAGAAGAGTTACAGGGGTGTAAAGTTAGAATAGAAAGATCTGATGTAGAAAATGAAAGGCAGGCTAGAAATTTGGAGGATGTTACAGACCAAATAAAAGGGGTAGTAACAGAAATTACTCAGGTAAAAGAGGCCTTAGAAAATTTGAAATTAAATGAAAATGCATGTAATCACAACAATCTTAGTAATGAAGTTGCAAGAAACGAGGCAATACCAGGTGTATCAGCTGACATTTCGATGCAAAATAGAGGTAACAGTAATTCCCATTCTGATCTCAGAAATAGTGCAGGGACAGGTGACAATTCAAATTTACATTGGCCTAACCATGTCTTAAATGAAATGACACCTCCAGTTTTTGAAAATGAAGATTCAGATGATCCTAAAGCCTTTTTAGAAGGGTTACAAGAGTACTTCACGGTGAAACGTATACCAGAGGAGTACAAGATGGTGATAGTAAGAAAATGCCTAAAGGGTAATGCTGCTAATTGGCTAGGCCTTTCTATGGGTAACAATAATGACTACAGGACCTTTAGGAACATCTTTTTAACCAGATATTGGGGAGCTAGTAGGCAGGCTAATATTAGAGTTGAATTAAGCAATGGAAAATTTAATCCTAGATTGGAGGAATCAATGGTCAACTATTTTATGAGAATAGCGAGAAAATCGAAGATGTTGGATCCTCCCTTAGACAAAAAAGATCTAATAAATATAGTTACTCCACATTTTCCGGAAACACTTCAACATTACCTAATCATAGCCCGACCCGATAGCATTGCAGCTATGATCGAATTATTATCAGCCTTAGAAGTCAATAAGCCAAAACACGCATTTGGAAATGAATATGAAGGAAAAGAAACTGTCAATTCTTTCGGGCAAGGGGCACAGTATTATCAGAATAGAAGTGAGATTAGGGAAAGATATAAAGGACCAGTACCAAGGATGGAATCATTCCGGTGGGAAAATCAAGGTAGATATAACCAGGAAGGGCGTCATCAAAATAGAAATGGTAATCAAAGGGGAAGAAATATAAGGGTGAATTATATGAATACAAATAGATTTGATCGAGGTAGACGGGGACGTTATTTTGGACATAGTAGAAATTCAAATGATGGGTATTGGACAAACGGAGATAATGAGTTTAGACCGAGGTCACCAAGACAGGAAGAAAGGTATTCTAATGGACGAAATTCCCCCGAAAATGCAGAAATGGTCGAGGCCATTAACACGGTCAAAAACATGGTAGGAAGTAACCCCGATTTAATGCAGGAAAACAGAAGTAACAATTTGGGAAATAGTACAGGAGCAATACATAAAAATCAGGGAAACGCCAGACCCGGTCAAACGCGCCTTCAGTGAGAACTGGGTATCCTAGTAATGATTGTGATAAGTACTCGGAAATAAATAGTCCTGGAAGGCAAATGATGATACAAAAGAAAAGAGAATGTAAAAATAGAATCGACGAAAACGAAAAAGTAGGAGATCCACCTAAAATCAAAATTGGAGTAAATGGAAAACAATACAATGCAATTATAGATACGGGATCAAATAGCACAGTATGCTCACAAAATTTTTATGATAATTTACAAAGTAGTGGTTTTAAAGTAATGTCTTTACCAGTTAATGGGATATATTGCTCGCTAGCTGTGGGAAAACGAAAAGAGAGAGTAAAATTTCAAGCAATGATAAATATTGAAATAAAGGGGAGAATACTTGGAATTTTATTTCTGATTGTAGGAAGACTTGTGACAGATATTATAATAGGTTGTGATTGTCTTTATGCCTGGGAAGCTGTGGTGAATTTTAAAAACATGATTCTAGAAATGAAAGTTGAAGATGAGACCATTATAGTGCCTTTTGTGGAAGATAGTAGTTCAGAAACTATTGTAAGAGAAAAAGAGGAAGAAGAAATCCAAGGGGATACATTCTTTGTAGAATATGTTAAAGTAGGAGCTATGGAATTAACTGAAGTAAATGTCAAAGAGTACAGAGTCGATAATAAAGAAAATGTAGAATGGGATAAAAATGATTTCATAGACAATTTGAGGGTTTCTGATGCAACTAGGTACTATGATAGGGAGAGTAGTGAAGACTTAGAAGAATTGTTGAGAAAAAAAGTAACTCAGGCTGATCAACTAAATGAACAACAGAGGGATAAATTGTTTGAAATATTAATCCGAAATAAAGAAGTATTCTCTGAGAAACCTGGTAAATGTAATATTTATACTCATTCGTTTGAGATGATACCCATCAAACCTTTTACACATAAAGCGAGAGCTATCCCTAGTACAATAAGAGAAGAGGTAGATGCAGTTATAAAGTCAATGTTAGAAGATGAGGTTATTGAGATTTCGAATTCAGAGTTTGTGAATCCCCTATGTATTGTAAATAAGGCCAATGGAAAGATTAGGGTGACATTAGACTCGAGAAAACTAAATTATTGTTCCTCATACTTTCCATCAGGGAATCCAACAGAACGTGTCCTCCGAGATATAGGAATTTATTTACGTGTACTTACACATCATAATCACAAGGATTGGGTGAAATATTGTCCATTGATAGAAAAGATTATCAATCACACCATTAATGTAACTACTGGGTTTGCACCAATAAAATTAATGTTAGGAATTGAACCAGAACCAATATTGATCGGGGTACCAAAAACACTGAAAATTAATGACATTCAGTTAAGTGAAGAAGAAAGAGCGAAAATTGCTTTTGAACGAATCAAGAAAAAGGCAGAGAAGCGAAAATTAAAGAAAAAGAGTAGAAAACATAGATGGGAACCTAAGATAGGCGATTGGGTACTAGTTAAAGACCATAAGTTATCAAGTGCCTTGCGAGGTAGGAACAAAAGGATGGAATTGTTATATAAAGGTCCTGCAGAAATTATATCAAAATTTGGTTATCATACCTATGAATTAAAAGATGTTAAAAATGAAAAATGTCTGGGAAGATGGCATAAACAACTCCTTCGACCATACAAGAAACCGTGTGGTGCCTTGGAACCTTGATTTAATGTTAAAAAAAAAAAAAAAAAAAAAATTGGAAGTGTCATTTGCCTATTGGCGCCCAATCAGCTTTGAGATAAAATTTAAATGTTAGCTTACTTGAAAACCATATATTGGTCAGGTACTTACATATTCATGAAAAATGCAGAATGTGAATTGCTATATACTACAAAGAGCTTAAAAATATATTGTATAGAGCTCACAATAACAGCTTCAGAAAGATTGTTAAATTGTTCATCTCCGCATAGAGAGAAAACAGAATATTTACTTTGTAAACATTTGTTAAAATATTTAGATGTATAGATAGTTATCACAGAAAGACAAAGAAAGAACTTGTCTAAAGAGTGTAATGGATTTATATAAATATATGTACATTTTAGTGCTTAAAGGATCTAGTAAAGATATGTGTTACAATAGCAAAAGTGAAAAATCACAGTGCAAGTGATAGTGAGAGCGAAGTGAGCAAACATGAACTAAAAGAAGGAAGTATAAAGAAAGACTCTTGAAATTTAACCTTTATATAAAAGCTTCACAGAAGAAACCATAACATATTGTAATTAGTATTTAAGGATTAATGTTAAGTCAAGTGTATAATTGTTTGTCATGTTAAAAAGATTAATGAGAAAATGTGTTAATAACCAATTTCAAAAACAGTGTAATTGAAAATTGTATATAATGGGAGTGTTGCCGATTATTCAAAATACAGGAGTAATTTTTAATTTTTCTTTCGGGCAAGACATTTACATTATTTTATTATGAAATAATAAAATAATATAAATGGGGGCATTTGATACCGAAATTTAGATTTCCGATCGAATGGGCTTTTGAAAAAGACACGTTTTAATTTAATTGCCGGATGTGAGATTTGCGATAAGTGTTAAGTAATAACATAAATAGATAATAGAGCAGAAAGTGTTGTAAGGTGAGCAAGATATGAGTAAATAATAGTCGTTAAAGTTGTAGGATAAACACATTATTGGTTTGAAATTAGCGAGTCATGACGTCATACTACATAGTTTAAATACACGTTCGAAAGTCAGTTCTACAAACCTTAAAAGTCGCGCGATATATTTAATAAAAATATAAAGTAAACATCGTTTAATCCTAAAAAGGTAATTATATATTCGAAATTCATAAAAGAACATGTTATAATAGAAAGGGACATTTCTAAATTGCGGGAAAAGGAAATAGCATTTTGGATACGAGGCTTTCTTGGATGACGTCATGACATTCAAATGGAAGAACGGTCTTCTTAGCGTGGGTAAGAGAGAAAGCGTCAGGTCACTACTCAACCAGAGACCAGTACGGCAGGTCGTGCTGCGCGGATGTGAGTGCGATTCCTCTACAGATACAAATATTTTCGGCATAGCTCCCTAAAATATTTAATACGCAATAAAGGATATGCAAAGTTGTTCTTGGGTTGTCCATTACACTTACGCAAACCCGAGATAAAAGTAAGAGATCTCTTGCAGAACTAGCCGGAGCAAAACACTTCAAAGGGTAACACCACGTCACCAACGACTTCAGCTTCAAATGGCGATCCAATAACTAGGACACAACGATTATTCAGCTTCACCGACAACATAACAGAAGTGCGCACTTTAAGAATAGTTGCTGGTATTCATGTCAACTAAACAAACAGAAGGTTCTAAAAGTACATGAAGAGCATTTAATGGGGGAAATATATCACAGTTAGCTTTTGGTGAATTTGAGTTGCATTCCATATAATAAGGGTGGAGAAGCTGTTGAAAAGTGCACAGATACAATTGTGGTCAGGGAAATTCAATATTTTGGTGAGGAACTTATGTAAAATTCAAGAAAGTTGGCTTCACCTATTTGCTTGGAACCAGCTCACGATATTTGGAAGTAACTAGGTTTGCAATTTGGAAAAGTAGCTCTTTTGATGCACTGACAATGTAAATTTTCTAAATTATTCTTTGAATATTATGTTATACACATCCAACAAATGCAGCATTTAATATTAACAAGAAACATGATTATGAAGCTCATACTTTTTGTTTGCCCTATTTCCAGAACACGAATGGCTCCATATTTATACTAATGGATCATTAATATCAAACCGAGATGGAGCAGCGGCTGGAGTCACGTGTTACCTCTTTTCCTATTACAAATCTTTAAGTTATGGAACTACTAACTTTGATGGAGTAATTGAAGCAATTCGAATGGCCCTACAAAATCTTTTGTACAGACTTTCACATTTTCAACAAGCAGTTACTCTCTCAGATTCCAGGGCAGCAATTATAGCAATTACTTCCAAATGGTCACCAAAAAACCAAACAATTATAGAATGTTGGAAAATCCTTACCCATCTAACAGCATTTCAAAAACACATAGTCTCCAATGGATACCAGCTCACTGTGGACTGAGTGGTAATGAGAAAGCTGATTTTCTTGCAAAAAAGGGTACCAGCAGTGTACAAAAATCTATAATTAATCTACCATTTTATGCAGCTAAAAGATTAGTCAACTCTGAATTCAAAAAAATTATTGCAAAATATTACTATGAAAAATCAAAGAATAAAAGATGGGAACTACCAAACATTCAAACAGTAATTCCTGAGTATCCTCGAAAAACGGCATTTGCAACCTTCCAGTTGATTACAGGACATGATTCTCTTGCAAAACATTTAAACAGAATTGGGATATATTCTTCACCATTCTGTCCTTTATGTAATCTGCAAGAGGAAATGGATCGAGACCACCTTCAAATATGCCTGGCCACTTCTAGTGCCCCATCCATCAGTGAAAAATATTGGAGAGAAAGAGGATTAATGTCTTCATTGTCAGAAATCCAGCATTAGCTAACAACAGCATATTTCTGCTATTGTAATCTGCTACAGGGTTCTTCATTTGAAACCTAACAGGCTTATGGCATTATGCCTGTTCACAATTGGATGTGCTGCAGCCGGCTTTGCTCCTTCATAAACTCTGCACGTAAAGCATACATTTTATCTTATATCTTTCGTGTATAAAAGTTATTGTAAATGAGAATCACTAAGCTGTGTTCCCACAGCATAGATTGGTAAAGTGTCTCCTTCCAGATTTACAATTCTCAAGATTGCGAATAAATTTGAAACCACTATTTCTGTGGTAAATAAAAAATGAAAGCATAAACATACAGTTATAACAGAGGAAAATTTAGATGAAATAGATGCATGTTTTGAACGTTCACCACCCAAATCCATCCCAAAATTAGTACAACAGGTGGGAATTTCAGACTCTTCTGCACATAGAACAACTAAATTCTTAAAACTAAAACTGTATAAGTGTACAAGTGTCATGCTTTAAAACAAGGTGACCCAGTACCATGAATGCATTATTCTGAATGGTTTCTGTTATCAGTCAATTATGTTTTAATTGATCCAGACTTCTGTTCTTTTCTGATGAGCGTGGTTCCACCTAAATGGTCATGTCAACACTCATAACAGTTGGTATTGGGCCTATGAAAATCCACATCACATTCAAGAAATCCCTCATCATGATCTGAGAGTTGGAGTTTGGTGTGCTGTTAGTGCTAGATGCATAGGCAGTCCAGTATTCTACGAGCAGACTGTAAATGCAGAGAGGTACCAAAATTACATTTTGACCCCATTTTATCATGAAATGACAGAAAAACATATAGGTGGTTTCAACAAGATTCTGTTACTGCCCATACAGCAGAGGAGTCGATGAATAAAATTAGGGAAGTGTTTGAAGATAGAGTGATTAGTGCTGGTGCATGGCCCTCTCGCTCCCCTGACCTAACAGTATGCAATTTTTATTTGTAAGATAACCTGAAAGACAAAGTTTACGAGATAAATCCTCATACATTGGAAGAACTAGAACAAAATATTAGAAATGAAATCAGAAAATTGCAGTGGCCCAACTTAATCATGTGAATCGGAATGTGTTCTCCCTTGTTATGATACCACGTTCTGTCTGAATGGATTTGTCTATAGACACAACTGCTGATACTGGTCAAGATGTAAATCTAAAATTGAGGAGGAGAACCACAGACAGTATCCACAGAAACTCTGTTAGAAAACATTATTGATCCTTTCTTCTTTGGAGAAATGCTAAACACTATAGGTACTTGGATTTGCTTTGAAATCAAATAGTACTGCTTATTGTCATTGCAATCTTGTTTCCACATCCAGTCAACCATTGGCTACTCATGTCTATTTCTAACAAGATGTACCTCTGTCTCACTATGAACATAATGTTTGTCAGCACTTATTTAAGGGTTTTCACAATGATAAATTAGTAGGAGAGATCAATAGAGTGGTCCTCACTTTAATTACTAGGGCCAGGCATTTAATTACCTATAATTTGGTAAAAAATGCAAAATAATGCATTTATGACCTAAACATTACAAAAAATGACCCAAAAAGATGACCCCAAAAACGTTAAAGTTACCAAAAAATAAAGAATTGCCAATAAAAATGTTATTAATCATAATCATCATCATTATTACTACATTAAGCACTCAGTTTGTTACTAAGTTACATAAAATATAACATAAAATCAAAATATTAAAAGAACATTATAAATGTACATGTTAGAGTATCTTTTATTGAAGAAATTCCATTTCAGTACACTTTTATAACAATTTAAGTTGCAGTTAAGAATCACAAATTGGTGGAGATTCTCAAACGAAAACGACTGTCTATTGTCTGCTAGTACTGACTTATAAATGGAAAAGCTCCTCTCTACTTCAACGGAAATGATTGGAGCATACTGAAAGCAAGCAATATCTCCTGGATTTAACTTAGTCAGCAAGAGAAAACTGTTCACCAGACAAAGCGGTGCCAAATGAACACAATGTGTTCTTGTCTATACACTTCTTTATTTTCATTGCCACTGCATCACCCACTTTACCATATGCATGGGTCAAATCATTCACTACTTTATCCATTATTTGTAGCTGTTCCATTAATGTCACTTGGGATTTTTCCAGAGAAGTTATTGCATCAGGCAGGAATCCAAAATTGGTGTTTATGTAAGAAAGTTTAGCCGCAATTTCTTTATCAGCCAGCAGTTCTTGTGCCTTTTTTATTGACACAGGCTCAGCATTATCAAAAGAATCAACTCTTTCTTCACTACGTCAAAATTCTTGCAATAATAACTAGAAGCCTAGAGCCATGTTTGCCATCTAGTGGAAACCGGTGAAAAGGGCAGTTGAATTTCTGGAGCTTCTGCTTTGAATGCTGCAACTCAAGAGGGGGCTTTCAAGAATACTTTCTTGATGTATCCAATTAATTTATCCACTACAGGAAAATTTGCACGTACTTCTTCCGCGACCTGGTGTAATGCGTGCGCTAAATATGTCACATGCACCATTTTTGGGTAGAGTGCACTTAAAGAAGCAGCAGCTTTTATCATGTTGGGTGCTGCGTCTGTTATAAAAAGCAATACATTGGAATTTTGAATCCCACTAGGCCAAAGTATTCTCAATGCATGGTCAAATACTACTGATGGCTGAATAGTTCACTTTGTCCAGCTGCTTACAATGTAATAGAAATTGTTCTCCAGGGCTGTGTGCTTCTAGAACTCCAACAATAGCATTCGCTACATAACGGCCTACAGAGTGTGTTGTCTTGTCGATGGATACAGATATATTCTTTTTCCAATCCTTTTTCTTATTTGTTGCAAAGTTTTGTTGTAGAACCAATCCACGTAGGTTCTTCTCAATGTTCTGGGATCTGGAATTAATTTTCCTGTCTCTTCTTCTAAGAAAGCGCGCAGCTTAGGATGATTCAGCTTGTGAAGTGGAATATTGGCAGATAAAAATGCTTCACATAATTTCTCATAAAATGGCGAAAATGTTGAATGAGTTTCGCCCTGCTGTATGTTTACACTGGATTTATTTTCAAGTTGTTGCAGGCCACATTTATGCTTTGCCCATGTTGTTCTACTGTAAACGTTTTTTCAGCAGCCACTCTCACATCTCAGATCTTGCAGAATAATATGACCATCCATGGGAAAAATATTTTCTCTGTATTTTGAAATAAATGCCTTCAATTTAACACTATTACTTCCCTTCACTTTAGACATTTGGCTCTTATGGTGCTCGTACAGGTGCTAGGAACAACTGATCACCTCACTTAACAGCACAACAATGCTGGTTTACCTGGATATAGGAATTTCCTTGGAAGTGTGGGCAAGTGCAGTAACCACATTCCTTGAAAAATAGGGATAGGAGGTAGCTTAAGTTCTAAAAATTGAATTCCTAGAAGTGGGCCAGTTCATAATGCACATTCCTTGAAAAATAGGGGTAGGAGTTAGCATAGCATTTACTTAAATCCAAGAAATTGTATTGACCCGCAAAAATACTGAATTTTAATTTTAAAAAAATGAATTAAATACAAATAATCTCCCAACCTTCCAGAAAAGTGTTAAAAATGCTCAAAATGACCTAAAAATTGCCAAAAAATGACTTATCAGTTAAAAAAGTGAGAAATGCACAAAAATGCCCTAACAAATTGCTTTTATTTAACTCGTTAGTCAATGCCATACCTTTCTGTATATGCAAGCAATGTTTCAACCTTCATAAGGAAAAGATGCAAAATCATTAATTGCCTTGCCCTATTAATTACCTTTGGACTTTTTATGAGGCTATTTGAGGTGAGTAGTTTATCAATAAAGACCCAGTAATTTAGATGACCTGGAACATTGAGTAATAGAAGTGGTGTGAGATACTGCTAGATACTGGTTAAGTAATTCCTTAAATGATTTCTGTGATTGACTGGTATATTGTCAAGCAGCGGTGAGCTATCAGTTTGAACACACAATTTAGAAAGTGAGCTTTTTTGTGCTAAGGAAGCAGCATTTTATTATTCAATAATACACTAATGTGTGTTCTTTATTTAGGAACAATGAATTTGTGCACAAGTATCTAGTTGGCTACTTTTAAGTTCTTAGTGAGCATTATTAAAAAAAATTTAAAATATATTGAGTATTCCATTTAAATTGAGAAGGTTGGAGTTACTTCCAATTAAACCAAGGGTCCAAATAAGTATCATCACCACCACTGCCACTGCCACTGCCGCCGCCACACCACCATCATTATATCATCAAAATTATTATTATTATTATTATTATTATTATTATTATTATTATTATTATTATTATTGTTGTTGTTGTTGTTGTTGTTACCATCATCGTCAACCTTCAAAATGTAATTTAAAATCTATATTTGGCACCATTGTTCAGCCACAATTACAGTTCAAAATGGCTGTCCCATTTTATATGCACCGTGTACCATATGTTTTCTGAGCAGTGAAGATACAAAACCTATTGAAATCCATCAGTGAATGAAGGTCCACTATGGTGATGCATGTCTATCACTGCAGTAGGTGTATGAGTGGAGTAGAAAGTTTGGAAATGGCATGACTTCTGTGACAGATGCTCTGCACCTGAGTCAGGCACACCATATTGTGATACCAGAGATACCACAACAATTAAAACTGTTGTGATGGAAAATTTCTGTGTGACAGTGGATGAAATAGCTACAAATCTAAACATTAGCCATGGTTCAGTGAATCACATTTATGACATGCTTAAGTTTCGCAAAGCATCTACAAGATGAGTGTCATGGCAGCTCATTCCAGAACTGAAAGAGTGATGTGTTAATGTCTGTGAAAAACTTTTGTGGCATATCCAAGTAGAAGATGATGGCTTCTTTCAAGAATTGTTACAAGAAACAAAACCAAAGTACACTGCCATCAACCTGAAACAAAGAGAGCAAGCAAGAAATGGTACCATTCCTCTTCATCAAAAGTCCAAGAAGTTCCAGTCGCAGTCATCTGCAGGGAAGTTATGCTCTCTTTTGGATAAAATGAGGCATTGTCTTGGAATACTACAAAACTTAGGGGAAAAACCAGCACTAGAGGGTCATATTCCAATATGTTAAAAAATCAACTTTGGCTTACAATGAGATCAAAGCAATGTGGATTTCTGACTACAGATATGACAATGACAATGTTCAGTCTCATACTGCCCATGAAAACAGCTGCACTGATCGATGACCTGTACTTTAATACTATTTCACATCTACCATACTCACTGGACCTTGCACTGAGTGATTACCACATTGGTTAAAATTTATGATTAGGATGATTTATTTATTTATTTATTTATTTATATTTTATTCATTTGTGCTACAACAGAGCAAAGCTCCAATTACAGTAGCTACATTTAATTTATTTACACAAGCTTGACTAAATGCAAAACAAAAATATAAGAAGCAATACAGAGAAACTACAAATAAACTATACATATATTAAGCTATTATTGAAGACAAGACATTGCAAATTGTACACTGACCAAGCGAATAAGTGATACAACAGAGTGAACAATAATTAAACAAGTTTGAATATAATAGAAAGAGAATACAATAAAGTATTAAGAAACTAAGACTAAAAATGAAACATATATTAAACTACTATATAAGACTAGAATTGCAAATGGTATACTGATTCTGCAGATAACAATAAGTGATACAACTAAAAATCACATGCAAATAATTCCCATATTTAATTGTTTTTTAAACTGCTTGTAAGGTAAGCTAAAATCCAGCTCTATTTTAGTGATGATTATGCTTTATTTCACTTACTGGGATATGTTATTTTTGGATAATTGTTTCATCAACTGCTGCCATCATCTGCTGTGTGCCTACTGACGTTCAAGGCTGAAATCCCTCTTTGAACTGCTTATAGTACTGCCCGCTCTATTAATAGTAAACTTGATATTTGAGAGGTAGAACTGGAACTTAAAAATTCGGTGCCACAGCTGGCATTTGAACCACAGACCTTCTGTTTACCAGGCGGGTGCTCTAACCATTAAGCTACTGTGACAACCTGCCAGAATGATATTGTTGACCTTTAAGGCAAGGGATCTGCCAAAGGAGTCAAAAGCACCCCCCCCCCCCCCCCGCCCAAATCAGGCAAGGTAGCATACGAGAGCACATTCCTTCTGTGGGACTTTCCACTAGGGCAGTACCTGGTTTCCTAAACCTCCACCCCTGTGTTACACAAGGGATGGAAGTGGATATACCACTTACACGTGTCCACCCAAAAGAAAGACTACCAAAAACCCTTGGTATGGCCGCTGGACATCTAGCTATTTAGCTTACCGGCTACTAGCTCTGCAGGTTATCATATTGTCTCATAACCCCACATTGACATTGCCATGGAGATGTACCCAATCTCCCATGGGTATTGGGAACCACTGCCCTGCTGAGACCAACCCAATCTGAACAACTCCCATATGGGAGGAGCTCGAAAGTTTGGCCCAACGTACTTCTAGTGACATATATCTGATTGCAGTTTTCACAATTTATCTTTTATTTTTATGGCCGGTGAATTTATTTTGATAATTCTCCCGGTCAGGTCGGTGAGACCCGTAAACCAACGACAGGTGTGGTCCTCCAGACATTCTGGGGGTTGCGAGAGAGCGATGTGACCGCCAAAACATAAAAATATGGTGCTCTCTAAAAAGCGGTTACTATACTGCTATTGCTCTATGAGTGAAAAATATTGTAGAGCAAGAGGATTAATGACTTCATTGTCAGAAATCCAGTATTAGCTAACAACAACAATTTATCTGATAGATTCTTGATTTTCAGTCATTTGGTCCTTTAGGGGATGGTTGAATAAATTCCTGAAGATATTCTTGTATGGAACTATTTTTACTTTCTCCACTGGTAAGTAGGGGAAGTATTGTATTCCACCCAAAAGTTCGATGTCGAGATTTCACCGGAAATATATGTTTTGAGACCCCCTGAATCCAAAAAAAAGCATTTTTAGAAAACGGTCTGTGTGTGTGTCTGTGTATCAGTCTGTGGACAGCATAGCTCAAAAACGAAAAGTTGGTTAAAAACCAAAGTTGGTCTTTAAGTTTAATGTCTTTCAAGGATGCGACATGAAGATTTTGAAGAAAATAGCCCCACCCTAAACTACCCTTTACATGGAAAATTTTTCTAAAATTTTGATTTTCTTGAAAATGGCTCCAACGATTTTGATTAAAATGTCATGTTTAAGATATTTTTATAACAAATGAAATGTTGTTGTTGTTTTCTAGTGCCTTGCATCTGGCAATGAAGCCATTAGCATTCGTGCTTTCCAATACTTTTGAACTGTAGTTTCTTCTGATCTTAATGCTTCACAGGTCTTCAAGTGGTCTTCGTTCATTTCTGCTGGATCGTTACACAGGACACATATTGGTGAGGCTGAGATACCTATTCTGTAGAGATGACTTGCTAAGCAGTCACAAATGAAATGTATATCTTGAATTTTCTGTAGCCCCTGTAGTCATATATACTCTGGACAACTTTTGCCTAACTGGTAAACCATTAGAGATAGACCAAATTATACTAATAAAAAAATGTAGATCTTGCTAAAATACACAATTTATGTCTCAATAAATTTTCTTGTAGGGTGAAACATTTTGGAGATATTCCTTGTTATGTGTGTGTGTTTCAGAAAACTTAGAACTTTCGTGAAATGGATCATCGTTGTTCATTTTTTTATATATTAAGTGTGCAAAGACAACAGAATCTCAAACATTTGACTATCGCACAAAGCCTACTGTATTCTAATATTCCCCTTGCACCTACAAGGAAATAAGCAATAAGATAATTATTATTTATTTATGCCAACAAACTTACTGTTGGTGTTTTTAAACACACAAGCCGTGTGTGGGCAAAGTTTAAGAGGTAGAACTGGAACTTAAAAATTCAATGCCACAACTGGGATTTGAACCACAGACCTTCCGCTTGCCGGGCGGACGCTCTACCACTGAGCTATTGTGACAAACTGCCAGAATGGCATTAAATTCTCAAGTTAGTTCGTATTTTTCCTGGTAAACCACAAAGGCAGTCTCACATCAGAGACAATTACCCCAATGGTGACTTACTATTGCAAGTACTTTATATCCCAGGATTAAATAACCTTCACATGGAAGGTCTGTGGTTCAAATCCCAGTTGTGGCATTGAATTTTTAAGTTCCAGTTCTACCTCTTAAGCAATAAGATAATTTGTACAAATGTTTATCTTAACTAACACGAAGAAGATATAGGAATACGAGTTTGTAAGAATGGTTAGTACAAGAGTAGAGAAAGTCATGTGAGTGCAACACATCAGATTTTTATGCTATGTTCTTGAACTAATTTGTTTAACTTATTAAAAGTCTTGGAGTGGAACATGAATCTGGAATATCTTTGCTGCACTTGATCCTTTTTTCGAAGGGTTGTGATGTCTTTCATTCTATGTAGCTGTTGGTGCTTCTTCTCAAGTTAATTATTCTTCTGTTGGATCTGCTGTGTAGCCTTTTGTACGTGTTGGTACTCTGTTGTATTCTCTTTTGTTGAGTGGTACATTAGTCAGTTGGTGTGTCAGGCTATGGAAAATTGCATATTGGTGTGATTTGTGGTTATGTTTGTTGTTTTTAATGTAGTTGTTGACATGAGAGGTTTTCTGTAGACCCTGACAGCAATTTTGTCTCATTTTTTAATTTTTTTGAGTTCTTAATTTTTTTAACTCATAAACTTTAACCAATATGACAAGGTTCTACTGTTGTAAATACTTTCATAAATCACAAACTTCAAAAGTGAATACCACATGTTTGAACCACTCAAAGATGCAATGGGAGGAAAGAAATTTTGTTCCTATGAAGAGGTGCAGCAGGCAGTGCACAAGTGGCTGCACACCTGACCAAAGTAATGTTGTTTTTTGTGTCAGTAAAATACATGCTCTTCCTAAGTGCTGGAGGAAGTGTGTTGAATGACAGGGTAACTACAAAAAATTATAGGTTTGTGTTCCACTTTTATTCAATGAAAAATTTTTAAATTATATCTAAGGTTTTCATTTAACTCCTATCAGCATCATCATCATCATCATGATTAATCTGCAGGTTATTCAGTGCAAGTTGTACTAGCCCCAGATGCATAGATTCTTTTCCATAAACACTAATTTTAAATAATAAAATGTTGCAAATATTGTTTTTTAGAATTTGTGTATAACAGCATTAATGATCTGAAAATGCTTTGCAGGCATCTTAAAAATCCTGAACTGTATGAAGGAGTTAGATATTCAGCCAGATTTTGATACACTGGTTGATTACATTTTGCCTCAAATATCTCTGGTGGATCCTAAACTAGCAGTGCGTATGCTTCAGGATCAAGGATTTCACATTAGCCAACTTCTTACACCTATATTAGTAGTGTTATTAAAACTGGGAAGGAACAATGAAGTTCTTCAGTTATGTGAGTATATAGCACAAAGTATAAAATAGTATTGGCATATAATTGAGTAAAATTAACTGATTCAGCCATAACTATTACTTCTATGATAATTTTTTCCTTATGATTACATTTTTTGTAAAATGAATTTTTGCTGCTTATTTATTGATTAGAATAATACTGTAATCATTAAAATTCAAATAGTCTTAGATCCTGTTAGTAAGGATGCTAAAAGTATTTGAATCCATGTTTTTCTTTAGTCCTTTGATACCCTGTCAAATATTTCGGATTTCAAAATAGTGAACTTTCAACACAATATATCAGAATAGCATTGTGATTCTTACTTTAAGATATGCATAGATAGTTTGGTAAGAAAAGACAGTAAATGTTTATCTTAAGATATAACAGCTAGGTGTGGAAGAATAATATAGTTGATTCAGTAGTTGCCAAAGTAAAGCTAGAGAACATCAATGATGAAAGCTTCTATTTCCCTTTTTTTTTAACAGATTTTTCAGAAGGGTGGTGGGAGAGATGCTTATATATCTGAAACCTTTAAGAATATTAAATATATTTTACAGTATCTTCTACTGTAGTAATTTCATTCCAAGCTGCTATAGAAAGAATTTCTAGTGATTTAAAGTACTCTCTCAAAAAGGAGCTAACTTGTAGTAGTAATTTCAAATGCAGCTGTGTGGGTGTGTGGTTTTTTTTTTCAGGAGTTAATAACAAAATCATTCTTATTCATGCTTCCCAATATTTTGGCATTAAGAGTTTCAAAAGACATAAGGGATTCACAATTTTTTAATTGTTCCACGTCCATTTCTTCTTCTTTGGAGCACAATAAACAATTTGGAGATGCCACTGTTCCAATTCTGAAGAGATGCTTATTCAAGCAATCATGTCGGCGTAGTTGGTGTAGGGATGTGGCGACCCCATCACCTGGCTTTGACCGCAGTCAGCCTACCCAATACCCAGGGGTATAACTGAGTCACCCTGTCTCTAGCAGAAATAAATATGGAGGTCCCTTGCCAGGGTTATGGTGAAGACCTCAACACCAGAAGTGGCAGAGTGGATCTATGGTAGGCCACTTATGGCAGAAGAGTCAACCTATCTCCCAGGATAATGAGAGAGTACAGCTGCCTTGCAATGTTTTGAGTCTGGTATTCTTCCTTTTCCTTACCAGATTTCCTCTTTCTCCTTTCCTATCCAGTATTCCTTGACTGAACTCTAGTTTTTTTCGATCCTTATGATGTTAGAACATTTGAGGCCTAAGGGTTCATTTCATGTACTTATCTTGTAATTCTTTACTCTATGTGCTGACTTGTGATGGCACAATGTCGTCCTCCAGTGGCAAAAGGAGGGAAGATTGATGATCAGTATACTGTTCTCCCAGCTAAGTCTGAAAGACTCGTCGACCAACTGCAGGTGTGGCCCTCCAGACACTCTGGGGGCTCAGTAAAAATGATTCAACTGCCATCTCTTGAAAAATGATATCCTGAAGAAACAGTTGAAATCTGCTCATTAAAATGAAATATTTTTGTAAAATAACTAACTGTATTATATTGGTTAACAAACATCAATGTGGAAAGCAAGGAATACATGGCACATGCATGTGCATTAACTACAGAAATTTCACATTCAGAAGTAAACATTAGAGGCAAAGATACTAGTACAGACAACCCATTGTGCCCCTTTCTAGCCAATATCTTTGTCAGGGGTATAGCATTATAATATGCTGATATGCCTGTCATTTCCTAATTTAAAACTAAAAATTTGTAGTTATAGATAGTACAATAGAACTTGAAAGAATGTTGAACCAGATTTGTGACACTAACTTGACTTAAATTTAAATGCTGAACATGTCTCAGGAGCTATTGCTTCCATCCTCAGACTGGGTCTGACTGCCAACACTGGAGACAGGATTACAGGTGGCAGTTTCAGAATGGTGTCATCTGGTCTTCTTGTGATGAAACTACTGAGGTTGTTCAAAGGCAATATTTCAAAGTTCATAACATATTTCATCCTTATGATGATGTAGATGCTTTCCCAGATTTCAGTTCTGCTGACATTTCTCAATAGAGTCACTTTAAGGATTGAATCATGGTTTGCAGTCCAAAATAGTTTGTTATAGCTAATTTTTCTGTTTGTTTATTGGAAATGGAACTAAAGTGTTCTATTCTTCTTTTCGTTTTGCCTGCATATATCAGGTTATAATCTTGACAGTGTTTTAAATAAATACCTGACTTCTATTCTGATGGTACTGTATCTTTGAGGGAAGAATTAAAAAATCTGAGGTGTATACTTGTTCCATGGAGCCATGCCTATGTTGTATTTCTTAAAAATGTTGTTGAAACTGTTGTTTAGCACAGTATATAATATGACAAATTGCTGGCATGATTCTTGTGTACAGAGTCCACTGTTTTTTCTGATGTGCTTTTGTTTCTTAAATTTTGCAGTCTTGTTCATCACTGTGTTGGGCTTGAAACCATTGTTTGCTATGGAAAAGATGTGGTCTTATTCTTGTCAATATTCCTCTTTGCTGAATGGTAATTTCACCAACGTATAGGTAAGGCTACTGAAAATGGCATGTTGGCGGGGTTTTGGGTTGAAGCTAGTACTCTTGATGTAATTGTCTGTTTGGGTAGGTTTGGCAGATGCCAAAGGTGAGTGTAGCTGTATCCTGCTGATTTTCAAGTCCACATATGTAAGGGACCCATCATACTCTAGTTCAACTGTGAATTAAATGAAATTTTCTTTAGATTGAGTAGTTTAAAGGTGTTTATAGGATTTTTAGGGACAACTGCAAAACTATCAGTAGCCTATCTGAACAAAGTTTTGAAGATCAGCAGGAAAGATTTTGTGATGTGTGTTTCAAAATGACTCATGAAGAGTTGCATAAGAAGTGGGGACAAAGGATTTCCCATGGTTAGGTCAGATGTTAAATCTGTAAGGGTAAGATAGTCTTCTATTTCTTCTTGTGGGGCCGTGAGGTCCATTAACCATTGTTCAGGAGTGTCAAGGGTTTCTGTGTAGGTATGTTGGGAAGAGAGTTGACATCAAATGAAACCATAGGGTCTAGGGTTAATTATAAGATCTTTCAGTAATTCTGCTACCTTGAAAGACTTTTTGATGCTTTTGGTTTCAGATTTTGGAAAAGAAAATAAATTTCTTCACCAACCATTTTGACAGTTTGTACATGGTAAAGTCTATACAGTTTACTATTTGCCTCATGCTGTTACCAGATTTGTGGATCTTTAGGAGCACCTGCAATCTTGGTAGGATTGGATTATCTGTTTTATTTTGAATTTGTCTTTTTTTCTTTTTTGAAAGGTTTCGATCCTTTTTATTGTTTCTGCAAAGGCTTAGTGCAGCGTTTTAAAGGGTGGACTTTAATTTCAATGTAGTTATGATCCTGGAGGAGGCTTTCTGTCCTGTCCAAACTAACAGTCTTAATTTCCTTTGTCAGCTTTTGTGTGACTGACAGGTTTTTCTTTTAGTTTTTAAAAAAACCATTAAAAATCTTTTTCACTGTTTCAAAGTTTGTAGTTGAGATAGAGAAATAAAAATTATGTATATATATATACACCATTAGTCCAGACAAAAAAATAGAAAAGGTCATGTTTTAACAGAGGAAATGATTGACGATATCAGTGTGCAGTTAGAATGTTTGTCACAAAAGTCAAAGACATAGTGTATAAATCTAATCCCTGAACATTACAAGAACTGCAAAATAATATACAGGAAGAAATAACATATTCCTAGAAGAATTACAACATGTTTTTTATAATCTGTTAAGATGTTACAGTGTCTGCCTTTGAGCACATCTCTGAAAATGTAAGCAATGTAAGGGACATCCAATATTTTAATTTGTTAAAAAGATAATGGTTTTAGTTGACCTTTTTCAATCATCCTATTTGTTTTAATGCATAAGGGAAAAAGTGTCAAAAGCTGAGTAGCGCATGACCGCTACCCAAGTGCTGTTAACAGTGTGGCCGTTCAGTCTGACAGCACCGTATATACATACTTTGTTTTGTCCTAAGTTTATAAATGCAATAAAGTTACACGAAACTATGGGAATTGCATGGGAACCATAGGGAAAAAAAAAAATTGAATGAAGTACCTAGTTTGTATAAAATAGTATGAATATGAAAGAAATAAAAGATGCTTTGCATATGTAGATGATATTGCAACACCTGCAACATCATCACGCATCAGAGACTCAAGGTCCAGTTACCTCACATCACTCCGTGTAAATACATGACCGAAAACAATGAGCGCGGCAGAACAAAGCGTTTCCAGACTCTTCTAGAACCTGTTGACTGCTGACTTGTTTGTGAGAGGGTCAAGAAAAGGTGAACTTCAAGAAAAATCCATGCTTCATCATTCTCGTCTATATGGGGCAAGAGGAATGAGTTGTTTTTGTGATGGAGTCGTGTAAGTACAGTTGTTGAGAAAAGTATGTGTGTGTCGTTACAGACAGTTTTGGGACATTTAATTGCGTTGGGGTTGTTTCTTGTAAAGCAATTCAAGTGAGTGTGATTGTTGAAGCCAGCAATAGGTGAGACAGAAAGAACTGGAAGACTGAAGTGTACGTCAAGGTTACAGTAAGACAGAACTGCTGAGTTGCAAGGTAGGCTGTAGGCTGTGTTAATGATGAAAGGGAAGTGTGCTTTTGTGGTTCAATTTTGAAAGAGAAATAAAATGAGAGAGAAAAACTAAATAGACTTTGTCATTTGTCACTCTGGTGTCAGGAGTGAGATATGTCAAATTGTCATTTATTGCAATATATTTGGCACGGTAAACAGACATAGTAGTTAATGAAGTTTTCCAAAGTTAACAAATCAATAAAATATAGGCTTAATTCACCTCAGAAAGTGAACCTGGAATCTACTTACATTGTTAGACATAAAAGAAATTTGAAACCAATACAAGATGGAATTGGCAGAAAAACTGCAACTCTTATCAAAACAATAGGACGAAAACAAGCCACTTTGAATTTGCTAGCACTCAGGATGTTAAATGTGGGCTTGAACAACAGCACATCTTTTTTTGTCAAAACTGACAAAAAATAGCAGTGTAGCAGAAACAAATAGCTACTCCTATGATATGGTAAAAAAAAATTTTAAATAAAGCGTACTTCACACATTCAAAAGATAGAAATGAATAAAGAATGACACATTCTTAAGCAATTAGTATCACAGAAATTGTTCAAGAAGTTTGCATACCAATCATGTGCAACAAGCAAATTTCAGAAGATTGTCAAAGAAATCAACACCTCATTGGCTTCAGTAAATCAGGATTAGAAATATTCAAGAAACAAAAACAAAAGACAAAATTCCTGTAAACTAAAATCCAAAGATCCATGAAATCGCGTGCATTGAAGTTATCCAAAATGTATAGAAAAAACCGTTTGAGAGAAGTTTTTCATTGTGAACAATAAAGACTCAATCATAAACTTTAATATTCCATTAAATTGAACCTCAGCTATAAATAGTAAGAGATGTTGGTAAGCAAATAAATTAATGGTCAGTTGTAGTTCAGAATCAGCCTTTGAAATATGTTCTGAAATGTGTTAAGTTTTTCTTATGTAAGTGAAGTCGTAAATGATCTCTATTCAGTTATAAACTCATTTCGTTATGTTTTCGCATCTTGCGTATAATTTCAGTTATCCATATGAATAGTGAAATACATCCATAACGCAAGACAAAATATTGAACTTTTATAGAAAAACAGTGAATAAAAGGAAAATAAATACTGATCCACATATTGTAGGCAGTATACTATACAATAAACTATCTGTTGAAATTAAGTAAAAAAACTAACACTGTGGTGCAGCAGTCCTATCTGGGCCAAGGCCTACCACCCAGCCACTGCTTCCCCCGCCTCTGCCCACCACAGGCATGATTAGGGCATCACAAGAGGGGCACAGTAAAGTCAGTACTTGTGCCAACCTTAAGCCTGATAAAGAGGTCTTTGAGCAAAATTAAGTGGTCCTTCATTTCCAATATAAAATGGGACACTGAGAACCATAGCAGTTAAATGGCATCCATAAAAATACATCTAGCTTTTACTGTGTGTTAAAATTAAGTATATTAAGTTTATGTTAAAGTAACTACGTGGTTCCAGTTACTTTTTCAAAGTAATTTAACAAGATGGCGACAGCGTGTGGAATGGTAACCTGTAGTATGCAACAAAAATCCGTAGAAAGTTATATTAATTACATAGGGAAATCGATAGGAAACAGTTACAAGAAAAAATACAGCTCAAAGGAAGACAGTGGAAATGAAGGCAAAATGCAAAGTGGAGGTATTAATGAAAAGCAGACGAAAAAAGGTGAACGCATGGTCTCAACTGAGAGAAAGCAAGATGGCGGTGAAATGGTAGCGTCATTACATATGATTATTGACATACTTAATAAGGACTAAAAGCGGCACAGGAAGAAATATTAAGTCTGTGAAAAGAAAATGAAACACTGAAATCACAGCTGCTGTATACCAAACCAACAGAAAGGAAAGATGACGAATTCACGGAACATGTATCAAGACGTAGATCACGAAGGCATTCTGAAACAAGCATAGCAAACAAAACCAAATGTGAAAGCAGTTTAAAACTGATGAATAGATATGAAGTATTGAGTACATCTAAGGAAGAAATCTCCACGGAAATAGTAAATAAAACGGCAAATTCTACTAGGAAAAAAGAAGCTACGAGTACGCAGAAAAAAAGTACATTAGTGCTAGGGGACTCTTTACTCAAATTCTCGGGGGAACTTTGCAAGGAAAAAGGCTACGATGTCTATTGTTATCCCGGAATATGCACGATGGAACTTCAGCACAAAATAGAGCCTATGGATCTAAAGAACATGAATCCAGAGGTAATCGTTCTGCATGTGGGGACGAACAACATTCGCAGAGGCGTTATGGCAGAAGAGATAATGGGCGACACTATGGACATAGTGAATTACATCAACAAGGAAGTGCCGAGGACAAAAATTATCGAAGTGGAATACTACAACGTCAAGATGTAAGTGCTGGACGTATATCCGTAATAAACAGTAATTTAGACTGGATGTGCAGTGTAAAACAATGTACAATGGTGGATGGGAACTGTTGGCTTAAAGATAAAGATTATGCTAGGGATGATGTGCATTTAAACCGCAGAGGCTCTCACATATTTGGCAACTTATTGTGTAATGTAATATCTACCGTAAAACAGGGAAACTGAAAACAGTAAAGGTGGATGATAAAGCAAGTGTATCAGTGTCAACCATTGAGACAAAGGTAAATCATGTTATTAACGTGCATGCAAATCATGATGAACAAGTACTCAATGTCTTCCATCTTAATATACAATATATAAGGACAAAGTGTATAGCACTGACCCATAATTTGCATGAATTAAATGCAGATATCTGTATTACAAGTGAACATGGCATGAGTAGGGATGATGTCTGTAAAGTGGACAATTATAAAATTGCTAGTAAATACTCCAGATCAAGTTACAAGGGAGGGGGGTTATGATACTCACAAAGAACAACATAAAGACCACAGTAATAAATATAGAACAATTTTGCGTAGAAAAGCTATTTGAAGCAACTGCTATAAAGATAGGTACAAATAAAGGGAACATACTTGTAATTGGATTGTATAGGTCACCTTCAGCCTCTGTTAAAGATTTTATTTCCCAATTAGAATTACTGCTACATAGACACCTGAACAAAGATACTAAAGTTATTCTTGGAGGCGATTTCAACATAAATCTAGATGAATCTGACCACTCATACAAAGAGTTAAAAGCTGTACTACTAGATATGTATAATATCAAGGACATAATCCAACAACCAACTCGAGTAACATTAAATACATCCTCAACTATTGATCATATAGCATCCAATATACCAGAACACTCATATTCCATAATGAATACTCACATATCAGATCATTATGCTCAAATCATCCAATTTCACATTCCTAAATGTGTTGTTAGCTAATGCTGGATTTCTGACAATGAAGTCATTAATCCTCTTGCTCTACAATATTTTTCACTCATAGAGCAATAGCAGTAATAGTAACCGCCTTTTAGAGAGCACCATATTTTTATGTTTTGGCGGTTACATCACTCTCTCACAACCACCAGAATGTCTGGAGGACCACACCTGTCGTTGGTTTACAGGTCTCACCGACCTGACCGGGAGAGTTATCAAAATAAATTCACTGACCATATCCTCTGATCACCAATCAGAGGACGTATTACATGCCATGACAGCTCAGCATGTTAGGGGTTAAGATTTTATAGAGAAATTAGAGAAATGGAGAGATTGGAAAAATAAAGACTCCCTAGCCCTTGGGAACCCTAATAGCATCGGGGTCGGAAGAGAACAAGAGATGATCAAGGTAAGGTCAGATAGAAAAGTTACAGTGAGGAGCAAAACACCAGTAAGTGGAAGTAATGTTCTGCTCAGCTTGGGTACCTTGTGATCGCCATTCACCTATCCCCTGGACGGAGACCCCTGAGTAAGATTTAAAATGTACAAGAGTGGAATTTGGGTACATTCCCATATCATATTTTACTTTTCCTCATATGACAATACTGAAAGCGGTATAGTTACGAGAGAGAGAGTGCCAGACATTTTTAAGTACAAAAAATGTACATCTTGCTAAAATACACAATTTATCTCTCAATAAATTTTCTTACAGGTTGAACCATTTCTGAGATATTCCTTGTTAAGTGTGTGAGTTTCGGAAAACAAAACTTTCGTGAAATGGAACATTGTTGTTAATTTTTTTATATGTTATACGTGCAAAGAGAACGGAATCTCAAAGCTTTAAAAGATTTGACTATCGCACAAAGCCTACTGTATTCTAATATTTCCCTTGTACCTACTAGGAAATAACCAGTAAGATAATTTGTACAAATGTTTATTTTAACTAACACGAAGAAGGTATAGGAATAATAGTTTGTAACAATGGTTAGTACAAGGGTAGAGAAAGTCATGTGAGTGCAACACATCAGATTTTTGTGAATAAACTCTTAAGTTCTCTTTATTCTGAGTGGATTTTGAATAATTTTGTCAAGATGAACAAAAATTTTTTACATAAAAAATGTAAAACCAATTGAAAATTACAGTATTTATGTCAAGATAACTTTTCTGCAGCAAGCTTTTGACATAACTATTGCTAAACCCGATGACCTCAGATTGAATTGTCATTTGGCATTAAAGTATCTATTCTTACTTTTTCCCAAAAGATGTTAATAAAAAAACTGTTTGTGATATGTGAACAGTCATGATTTGATTTTTGTATTGCATATGCAACCCACAGAGACCCGGGTTTGATTCCTGGTACTGGTGTGGGGATTTTCTCCTGCTGAGAGCACTGGTCCAGGGTGCACTCAATCTCATTAGATTCTTGAGGGGTTAATTGAGGAGCTACTTGATTGGGAAGTAGTGGTACCTGGTTGGGAAGACTACATAACTGGCTGGAAGGTACCGGGGCACTGACCCATTCCACCTCCAGTACTGCACCCCATTAACAACGCCATGCTTACAATGTTAAACTAAAATGTGAGCTAAAACAGATAAAGCATGATGTAGAATGGGGTCTAGAACCAGCTCCTCCATTTCTTTTGTGGTTTCACTTTCTGTAATGTGCTGTTTGGTATATGAATCACATCTCACTAGCTGTAACCCAACATTCATCTCTCCTACTATTATCCAGACTTCACTAGCATAAATATTAATTAATTAGCAGGAAGATGGAGAGCTTCAACAACCCAACAGCTGAGGATGAGGTTCAAATACCTCGAAAACTTTACAAATTTTCTAACATTTTAGAAGTTTAAGTGGCTGTATAAAAAGTGACTCATAATAAAAATATTCAAACATCACTAGCAAATGATTTACACAAGTATGAGTCGACATATAGTTTCACTTAACTCTTTATAGCAACATGTTTGGAAGACCATCATTATCAATCGTTTCTGTTATTGGATGGTTTAGCAGGTTACACAGTACCTTGCACTTCACAATCTGGCATGTGCCAAATAAAATGCGAACAACCTGGAAAAGAGACTTAAGGAACATAAGACAAGCAAATTGACAATCAGCCATAGCCAGGGTTGCCAACCCATAGGATAATTATGGGGGCATACAATAATTTTAATGTTTGTACTCATGGTTACCAACACATACGATAATTATGGGGGTGTATGATAATTTGAATGTATTGTAGTTCGATACCGGCAAAATATCATTTTCACTACTTTGTCACAGCAGCGAAATGAAATTATTTACAAATAGCGACACCTGGTTTACTCTCATGGCCTGTCTCCACCAATCTAAGGCAACCATTTCATATCCTACTAAGCCTACCCTTTATCCTCTTATTGCTAGTGTGCCCAGATCTGGTAATCACAATGAAGATGGCACTGTTCAGCAAATTGATATCAATGGAGAAAATTAAGAATAAGTGATATTCTGTCTGAAATAAAGAACATGCCTGAACCTGACAGTTTCTGGAGTGCTGTTAAACACATGTGTCACCTTCGTGGAAATAATGATTTCTTCAAAGAACTGGCAGAGTTTGCATTATCAGTGATCTCGATGCCTCACAGAAATGCTTCTTGTGGAAGAGTTTTACTGGACTGGGTTTAATAAAAACCAAAATTAGAAACAGACTGGCACTAGATATGGTAAATGGACTTATTCTGTCATCTAAGCTTGTGAAAGAATGTGGTGGGTCCAAAAATCTGCAAGTCACAGATGAGATGTTAAAGTTTATCTCAACAACAAATTTGTATAGTGCTGCAATAGTTGAGGAAGATGAACTTTCAGATGATGACTCAGGGGTCTCCGTCTAGGGGATATGTGAATAGCGACCACAAGGTGCCCAAGCTAAGCAGAACATTACTTCCATTTACTGGTGTTTTGCTCCTCACTGTAACTTTTCTATCTGACCTTACCTTGGTCATCTCTTGTTCTCTTCCGACCCCGATGCTATTAGGGTTCCCGAGGGCTAGGTAGTCTTTATTTTTCCAACCTCTTCATTTCTCTATAAAATCTTAACCCCTAACATGCTGACCTGTCATGGCATGTAATACGTCCTCTGATTGGTGATCAGAGGGTATGGCCGGTGAATTTATTTTGATAACTCTCCCGGTCAGGTCGGTGAGACCCGTAAACCAACGACAGGTGTGGTCCTCCAGACATTCTGGGGGTTGTGAGAGAGCGATGTGACCGCCAAAACATAAAAATATGGTGCTCTCTAAAAAGCGGTTACTATTACTGCTATTGCTCTCTTCAATATTATCAGTGAAAAATATTGGAGTGCAAGAGGATTAATGACTTCATTGTCAGAAATCCATCATTAGCTAACAACAACAACAACTTTCAGATGAATACTGCGAGAAACATAAGTGTTAAAGTTGTAATACTGGTTGAGGTCATCAATCTTATAAGTGGATACCATAAACATCAATACAATTTAATCTAAAAGTTGAGTCAATTAACAACACTAAACAACACTTACATTTATAATTTTTCGGAACACGTTTTCGAGGCTAACTTTCCTCCATTAATTACATTTTAATAAGTTGTGCTGATATTTTTACTGTTGTAGCATTATAAACCAATTATGATGTATGATAATTTAGAATCCAAATCTATAATTTTGAGTGGCTGCGATAATTTTACTTTTAAAGATTGTCCAGATAGCAGCACAATCACAACAGATTCTTCCTCTTCAAATGCCAGTTGAGAAATCGTTGATAATGAAGATGATGGTCTTTGAAACACATTCAGATAAAAAGTTAAGTGTGTATAGGTCGACTCAAATATTTCTACAAATTATTCGAAAAGTTTCACTGTTTATATAATTTCGAAAATGTCAATTAGAATCCCCAGCATAGCTCAATCTTGGTCTTGCTAGAATCTTATATAGATGTAATCTTGAGTTCTTTTGTACTAAAGATGTAAGAAAGAGTGCATTCAAATAGAAAGCTGTAACAAATGAAAATAGAATTGGTTAGGCTAAAAGAGAAACTGAAAGATATGCATATACTGTATAAGAGTACGTCAACTATATATTATAAAAATAAATATAAGACTGTAAAACAACAATATTTAAATGAGCTAAAGAATGTAAAAGCTAAAGCATACAGAGCAAAACTGTAGAATTCCAAAAATATTAACAAATCTGCATGGAAATTGATAAATGACACTAGAAAAGACGGACAATTTCATAAAAATATTCAGCTAAACATAGATGGGAAATTGACACAGGACCTGTAATTGTAAGTAATAAATTCAACGACTTTTTTATCAACATGGCCATGCAAACATCAGACTTAACGAAGTATTCAGATAATGCTGCTATTATTACACCTGTCCAGTCCTCTTTCTTTATCAGACCAGTAACAGAAAACGAAAATAGTAAATTAATTAATAATTTATCAAATAAATCAAGTAGTGGGTGGGATGAGAACAGTCCAGCAATAATGAAACATTGTAGGAATGCTCTGGTTAGACCATTAACATATCTCATTAACTGCTACCTATCTCATTAACTATCTCATTAACTGCTCTATAGAAGAAGGAGAATTTCCAAAATTATTAAAACTAGGAATAATAAAGCTGTTATTCAAAAAGGGAAATGAAGAAGATGTTAATAATTATAGGCCAATAACCTTAACTTCTGAGGTAGCCAAACTCTTTTTCAAAGAGTCTTACTAGAAAGATTTATTTCTTACTTCAACAAGCACCAACTATTACAAAACTTCCAGCATGGTTTTAGAAAAGGAAAATCTACATCCACTGCTCTTAGCCAGTTTATTCAAGAAGTTACCAAGAAAATGGAAAATAACTATAAGGTTAGCTCTTAATTTTTCGATCTGTCTAAGGCTTTTGATTGCGTCGATCATGAAGTTTTATTGAATAAATTGGAAAATTATGGAATTAGAGGTCTAACCAAGAAACTAATCAGTAGTTACCTTAATGGAAGAAGTCAGTTAACAGAAGTCTCCCACAAAAAAGGTAAATTCATCAATAAAATACACTCAGAAATAGGGATCAGTAAGTATGGAGTACCCCAGGGAACAGTATTGGGACCCTTATTATTCATTATATATGTTAATGACATTGTGCACCCAATAAATACATAAATATGAACAACTCTGCTTCCAAGATCTTGAACTATTTCGAGGCTATCAACCTTAAATGTAATATGGGAAAAACAAAAATGATCCAATTTAATATATATCCAATAAAAATATCTTGAATATGAGCTTACAAATACAGGGTAATACTATCGAGGAAGTGCAAGCACATAAATTTTTAGGCATAGTAGTAGACACTCAATTAAAATGGGTAGAGCATATTAACCACATTTGTAGTACCATCAGCAAATCAGTTTTCCTATTAAGGCATTTTTGGACGTATGGATATAATATATATATATATATATATATATATATATATATATATATATATATATATATATATATATATATATATATATATATCTTGAAACTTATTTATTTTGGCTGCATATATTCCCACATGATGTATGGGATAGAAATTTGGGGCTGTTCTGCAAAAACACACTTGGAAAGAATATTTATTCTTCAAAAAAGATGCATTAGACTTATGTACAAATTAAAACCAAGAGAATCATGCAGGGATACTTTTATCAATAAAAAGATATTCACCATTTTCTCTCTGTATGTTTATAGGACTATATTATATGTAATAGAAAAGCAAAACTTAACAAGAAATAATCAAATACATGACCATAACACACGAAACAACTCTGATTTCCACAGACAAAATGTTAATAAGGGCATCACAGAGAAAGACGTTAGCATAAGAGGAATAAAGATGTTCAACAAGTTACCAACACAATTAAAATCTGTTGTCAGCTCAAAAAGACTATTTAAATGTAAGCTAAAAAAATATTTAATAGACAAAGCCTTGTATGATTTAAATGAACTGTAAATGTGTCATCTGTATGAATATGTAAATTAAGCCTTGTATGATTTAAATGTACTGTAAATGCGTCATCTGTATGAATATGTAAATTTGTTATATTTGTAAATAATTTGTATTTGTAAAATTGTATAACTGTATGTATAACTGACATGTCCAAAGTCAATGTAAAATTGATAAACTGGCGCAATAAATTACATTACATTACAATACTGAAGGTATTATAGACATCTCTGGTTGCATTAGGTTATTGAAGCTGAATATTTTGTTTGCTTTTTTAGGCTCTGAATTTAATGGAAGACTTCAGCCAGAAAGGTTATTGGAACCTACAGTGATGTCATATGTGTCTACCAGAGACATCACCTTGGTTACAAAGATACTGCAACGTATGAGATTAGATTCTTCAGTAGTTAATGATTGGGCAGGTCAATTTCTCTTGAACATTCTCAGTAGTAAAAAAATGAGAATAAGTGATGAAGAATTATCTGATTTATTACAGGTTAAGTTCATTATTATTAACTTAAAATATTTTACTTATTAATAGTTATATAGGAGGATTGGATTATCCATTTCTCATACAAATGAGCTGTTTGGACTTTAATACAGTAGAATCCTGATAACTTGACCTATTGTAGACTGAGAGACTGTCGAGTTAACAAAATGTTAAGTTTTACGGAATAAGGCATCTGATATTCACAACCCATAACATAACACTAAAAATTACATAAATACATATTCTAGCACAATATAGGAAGCAAAGGTATAACATTCTAAAATTAATTACATATTACTATGTTTCACTTTGTCCGGTCACTTTAACACATCCAATTTAACTTCCATAGTCATGTTAACTTGTCTTTTCTTCTCATTCAATATTTTCATTGTTCTCTCAGCATCCATAAATAATTACAGAGCTGGTCAGCAGGTGAAATCTCCTAAGCCGTCATTTCCCAACACATACATCTTTCACTTTCAGTAGTAACATTAGTAGTGACAACACCAATAATATACCTAGAACAAAGTGGAAGTCAAAACTGTGATGAATATAAGGTTGAAACCAAAGTATTGTTCAATAAGTTCAAAAAGCACCATACCTTTTCTCAAGATGTCATCAATAATTCAATGTTGGAAATTACAGAAACCATTTTAAATGCAACTAAACAAACCATTCCTACAATCAAGTTGAATATGATAAACCAATGAATGAATCATTAAAAACAGATAGAAAAACAACGCAAAAGGCTCAAAGAGTTTGGATGAAAAAAAGAACCATTGAATCCAAGATAATTTACAACAAAGTTAAAGCAAAATATAGATGGAATCTCCTTAACACAAAAAGAGCAAATTGGCAACAGTTTGTAACTTCTTTAATTGCTAACACCCCCTCTTCAACAACCTGGAACAGACTCAAAGCAATAGATGGGAAAGGATACAGCAAAATAAATGAACTCAGAAATGAAAATGGCAATATAATTATGGACAACCTGGAGAAAGCAGAACTTCCAAATTGCCATTATGCTAAAAAAATTCAATAAAACTTCTCCATGGCCAACTAAATTAGATGAACAATACCTCACATGTAAGTTTGAATTGCTCTTCTATTACAAAGATAAAGTTGGCATACCTTTCACAGAAGAACAACTTAATTTAGCTTTATCAGACCACTGGGAATGATGATATCCATAATGCCATGCTACAAAATGCCTCTAAAGAGCTAAATACAGCTGTACTTCAGCACTTCAATAATATCTGGGGAATGCCATTATAAGTCTTTTTTCTTTACCTGATTACCCTCTGCTTATGTAGGACTAACACCCCTTAGGACTTATAAGTCATTATAGTACCAATAGTTAAACCCCAAAAAATATACAACAATGCAAATCATGTAGACCCATTTCATTAACATCTATCTAAACTGCTTGAAAGAATGGTTCAGAGAAGACTATCATGGAGACTGGAAAAGCACAATCTTCGTAGTCCTTACCAGTATGGCTTCAGACCTTCAAGTTGTACAATTGATGCTTTATTATATTTTACTTAAAGTATATTTAGGATTCACAAAAAAGAAAATGACAATTGCAGTGATGATAGACTTGGAAGCTGTGTTTGACACAACACCTCACAAATCTGTTCTTTTACAACTCATGAAACTTGGAATTAAAGTAAAATGCTCAAATTTCTATTTTCATTTCTTACTGGTAGAAATATTCAGCCTTTTGTCAACAAACAGTTGTCAAAACTGTCAGTTTAACAGACCTCTGTTCAATGGACTTTGGATTTAACAGACTAAATTTGGCATTGGTTATAAAATAAATGTAAATGAAATGTAGATCTGCGATGATTAAATTGTGGCATTCCGCTATTTGATCGAGAAGCCTAGTTCACACGTCTTCAGCTACATTTGTGAAAGTTCATGTACACGTCATGTGTTCAAGAGCTCACATGACTCTTAGCTTCAGTCTGAATTGGGCATTCCCCGGTTACCAGATTCTGAGTCATGAAGAGATCGCTGTGAGTGTTCTACAAGAGGATGAAGATGAAGACAACAGTGATGATGAATCTTTGGAGTGTGTACCCAAATTATCTGTAATAAGACACCACATGGATGATGTGATTTCTTACATGGAAAGATCTTCAAACCCACAAGTGCTAACCTATTATGAACATTTCAGACAGTTTCGCTTCGTAATCATAAAAAATCAATATTCAAGTGGGAAGCAAATGGGTATTGACACTTTTTTCAAACCCACAACTTCACAGGGAACGACTTCTAACCAAGAGTAAATCATGTAAAGTAAATGGTATGTACCAATATAACAGTTTCAATTGTTTTTGCTTAATTTTCATTAATTTTGCAATTTAACGGACTTTCAATTTTCCGGACAACTCCTAGCCCCTTTAGGTCTACTAAACCGAGAGTTTATTGTAATAGGTTTCCACAAGGATGAGTGATTAGTTCACACTGTTTAATATCATACTTTTTGATTTACCCAAGATGCTGCCTCCACAAGTTAAAATCAGTATATGCGCTGATGACATCTCGATATGGTCTACAAACAAAGATCCAATTAAAGCAGAAATCCTGACGTAGGAAGCAGTAGATAGTATAGTAATTGGGCTAAGAAGTGGAGTTGAAATATTTCCTATGAAAAAACTGAATGCACTGTCTTCACTAGAAGATACAGATTAAAAAATTCTAGACCAAAAATTCTCTTGAATGGACAACAAATACAGCACAGCTGTATTCTAGGAGTTACCTTGGATGAGAAATTATTATATGAAACTCACATCCAAGCCATTATTACATAATGTAACAGAAGATTAAACTTATTAAACATTTTAGATAGTAAGAGATGGGAAGCAGATATAGCATTAAGATAGCTTTGCACTGCCTACATCAAAGGAAAGCTAACATATGGCTGTGATATATGGGGCAGTGCAGTAAGTGTGTACTTACAAAAGATTCAAATCATTCAAAATGCAGCCTGTGCCTGAGGGTGTCAGAAACTACTCCAATAAGTGCCATGGAAATAGAACTTATTGTAATGTCTATTCATCTTTATATACAAAAATGAATTTGGATTCAACACCTAAGACTACATGTAGGTGCCAGACATAAGTTTCCAATCACATATGGAGACAGCAACTGTATATAGTTCAAAATCATTCACAATCTCTTCCCCTGAAATCCAATATAATAACAGCTGTAAAAATACTGAATGAAATATCTCAATGGAAATGATCCACTCCAAAATTTAATGTTAAGTTACCATGTAATTACACTAAGAAAGACCTGGAATACATGTTGCAGTTAAGCACTTAGGAACACTACATATTATGCACATCATACTATAGCCTGGGCACAGAATTACAAGCTACTGATGGAGCTCTCCAATATATCTCACAAGCAGACAGCAACCGAGTTTGCATTTTCTCTAGCAGCACTATATAGTATAAGCAAATATAAGCCAACAATATACTCCTATAAAACAGCACCAATACAAAAGATGTTGCTAGAGTTAATACAGAAGGGAAAATAAATACAACTACAGTGGATTCCTGGACACAATGGTATATCAGATAGTGAGATAGCAGATGAAATTGCCAAAACTGCTACAATATTACATCCAGCACCTTCAAAATAGATATCTCTACTAACAGCAATAAGACTGGTTAACAACTCAATCACAAAAGAATGGACAAACACATGATTAACATGAAAATGGAAAAACATTGCAACAACTATTGACAGAACCAAATGATATAAAACATACATAAAACAACATTGCAAGGAGCATCCAGGTTCTTGTTTCAAGATCTAGATCTTGAAACAAGGAAGTACCTATATCGTTTTCACTTGGTGGAATCGTCTATGTGTCCACTGTGCCTGAAAGAACAGGAGAACTCAACATATTTTACTGAAATGTACTTCCAACAATTGCTTTAGAAACTTTCTTATAAACTCAATTCCATCAATGGAAGAAGCTGTGCTACAGTTTATTTTCTGCACGCCAAGGCTGTGGTGTGGGACAGTGAAAACCTATAGTGAACATTTAAACTATGTTCCATAATGTAGAGTATAGTCATGCAATGGACTCGTGTTGTCAGGATGCTGGACACATGTAATAAAGAATGAATGATATTTTCACTGGCACAAACACAACTCAGTACAACACTAACCGTAACCTTGAAATCTTGGAAGGTGCACTGTAACCAGCAATATGTAACTGAAATTTTAGCTTACTATGTACACAGGCATCTTTTACATGTGGCGAATGATCTTGCTTGAATGTGTGTAAGCGACATCATACAAATTGATAATGTGGATAATATCTCTGTTTACTTCCTTGAAATAAACAAGACACTGCTGATAAAGTGAGTGGGCACTGTAATTAACCACGCATGGTCCTTAGAAGTCGGAAACATAACATGACACCCCTATGGTCTTATAAATACAAAAATGGACTTGATCATAAACCACTGTACAATTGTGGCAAGTGGCAAGCTTTTGGTTTTGTGACACTGGTCTGCTTATGTTCTGACTAGATATCGGTCAATACATGTTCAGCCCTTTTGTTACTGTGAGGAAGAAAGTGGTAGGTTGTGTATGAGAACTAATTAAAATTTAGCTGTACTATTTATACCATATGGTATATAATAGAAATTATTACAGTCAAGTTTAACGATAAAAAATAAAAAAGGTTGAGTTCCTGGGATTCTATTGTATAGCAGTTTCAAATGAAAATAGCAAGCAGGTAGATAACATTAAGTGCTGGTAGCAAAGGTTGTTTAAGGCAGTTTCAATATGCTCCAGATAATTTTAGAATTTATAAAAATTGTCTAATTTGGGAGAAGGGGGATTCATTTTGCAGGAAAGTAAATAAATATGTATTAGAGATTTTTAAAAGTAGCTTTCATTATTGGCATTATGTATCCTGTATTTGTTGTATTAGACCAGACACATAGTAGCATTTCTCACCAAACTTACCTAATCTGCCGCACTGAGCATTAGAGGCCTGCACGGGCCGATATTCTTAGGTTCGGCCCGGCCCGAACTCAGCCAAGCCTGAGCCCGAGAAGAGGTTATAGTGCCAGGGCCCGAGCCCGGCCCAGCCCGATTATTTAAATTTATTATGATGACATTATTATATGGGGTAGTAAGGGATAGTGATGTGCCTCCTATAGCCTCTCCTACCCAATTCTCATCCTCATCCTGCCCGTGGTGCACCCTGCTTTTAACAGATGAGGCTCTGGGGACCGAATCACAGCGGTATAACTGTTTCATCTAAAATGGAGGAAATGTCATTTACGTATGTGCTGGCCTATCACAGCACAACAGTGTCCCTCAGAGACACATGAGGGGAAGGTCGGTGGATCTAAATACCACCTATTTAGTCCTCCCGGCTAGGTCCGATGGACCCGTTGACCAACTATAGGTGTGGTCCCCCTTGCAAAATGGGGGTTTAAGTCGGGTGATGTAACTGCCACATTGTAAAACTGGTGCCCGTTAAGAAAACAGTTACATGAAAGCCACATACATGAGTATGAGTCCTATTCTCTACAGAATAGGTATCTCAGCCTCACCAATATGTGTCCTGTGTAACGATCCAGCAGAAATGAACAAAGACCACTTGAAGACCTGTGAAGCATTAAGATCAGAAGAAACTACAGTTCAAAAGTATTGGAAGGCATGAATGCTAATGGCTTCATTGCCAGATGCAAGGCACTAGAAAACAACAACAACATTATTATTATTGTTATTATTGTTATTATTACTATTATTACTATTATTTGAAACCTTTCAGCAGAATAATCATAGAGAATTCCTAGTAAAGGAATGCTGTGATAATTGTGCTATTCTCGTAAAAATATGTTGTTAGCTAATGCTGGATTTCTGACAATGAAGTCATTAATCCTCTTGCTCTCCAATATTTTTCACTGATGGATGGGAAGTTAGAAATGGCCAGGCATATTTTAAGGTGGTCTCGGTCCATTTCCTCTTGCAGATCACATAGAGGACAGAGGTGAAAAATATATCCCAATTCTATTGAAGAGACTTAGCAGTAATAGTAACTGCTTTTTAGAGAGCACCATATTTTTATGCTTTGGCGGTTACATCACTCTCTCACAACCCCCAGAATGTCTGGAGGACCACACCTGTCGTTGGTTTACAGGTCTCACTGACCTGAGTGGGAGAATTATCAAAGTAAATTCACCGACCATATCCTCTTATTACCAATCAGAGGATGTATTACATGCCATGACAGGTCAGCATGTTAGGGGTTAAGGTTTTATAGAGAAATTAGAGAAATGGAGAGGTTGAAAAAATAAAGACTCCCTAGCCCTCTGGAACCCTAATAGCATCGGGGTCGGAAGAGAACAAGACATGCTGTTATTAATATGCTGTAATGTTGCAATTACACTTGCTGACTGTGCAGACTGTGACAGACCTTTGTTTCAACATATTAGACTGCATTCACTGCACTGGAGGAATGAGGCACTAACCACATCCCATCCTTCACTATTGCAACCCACTCTGACATCCATTGTGGGCAGAAGTGGGAAATGCAGTTGTCAGGCAGTAGGTCTTGTCCCTTCATGGGCTGTTGCACTCTGCAGACAGTTTTAGTGTTAAAACATAGCTGCTGTTTCAAATGCTCCTCTTACGGTCAGTGATCTTTGAGGAAACCTTGTTCCACCAAGCAATGATTGAACCCACTTATTAGCAGATGGTGTCTGCTCCTCCAATGGTAGGGTGATAATGAGGTTGAGGATGGAATGAGTGGATCTACATCTTTTGTCTCAAACTTCCAACTGTTGGGCATTGGGTCAATCAGGCTTGAATAAGCAGGCTTAAAATTACAACCTCAGAGCTGTTGTAATCAAACCATGGAATCAATCCATGGCTCCCAGCACAAGAGCTCCAAATGAAATTACTCAGCTACCTCATTGTCCCTTTGAGTTAAAATTTACCCCAAAGATTTACAAAATCCAGATCTGTTGCATTAAATATAAATTAAATGAAAAATATTGAATACATTATTTTGTATCTCTTAATTTTCAAGCCCAGGCCGGGCCCGAGCCCTACAAACATTTTTCAAATTAGGCCCGAGGGCTTGGCCCGAGCCCGTGCAGACCTCTACTGGGCATATCCAGTGGTCAGGGAAACAATCTTTTAACAGCTTCTACTACTAGAACTTTAAAGTATATCCAATTAGTATTGGCATTTTGTCTCGCATTTGGTGGTATAAATTCATAAAATATTCCTTTTAGTTGTAAAGTAAATCATTTTTACAGCAAAAGTGAACATTTAATATTTGACAGTAAGTTATTATAAGTGATTATAAATAGTTAACATTTTTGACATAATTGAAATTGAGTGACTTGATGGCACTTGAGTTTTGCTTACCTACTAAGTTATTTCTAAGAACAAGTTTCAAAGACTTCATCTCCATCGGCAGCTGTAAGTCCACTCAGTTATGTTTAATATTTTGCTGCATTTCCAAAAGTGTTCTTTAGAAAATAAATGAAATTTGATATGTTTGCAAGGAGTTAGGTCAGAGTACTGAGTGGGCCACACATTTCTACTAATAATTCTGTCCTGAAACACACTTTCAATTGTTCTCATCGAAAGATTGGCTGTATGAAGTTTTGCAGTATTGTTGAAAAAAGGCAAAATCATGCTCCCTGTCTGTTAATTCTCTAAGAAAGGGGGCAAAATTGTATTTGCGTATGTATGGGTGCCAACTGACCTGAACAAAATTGGCCCTGTAACTCAGAATTGGAGTATGGTGTGCCATTAGCAGAAAAAGGTTTCTCAGAGCTCCAATATACGATTTCTATCTCTGGAGTAACTTAAAATATAAAGTGTATAAGACAAATCCACATCCTGGAAGAATTAAAACAGAATATCTGCCAGGAATTTACCAGCATTTTTCAACGTGAATTACGGGAAATGGTGGGTAGTTTCTTAAAGAGGTACCAAAAATTTATGGACAACAACAGTGGCCAGTTTTAGCTTCTCCTTTCATAAAGATGGCAAGTAAAGCCTTTAAAAGTAGTTTTAAAAATGTATGGTTTCATCCACACCTTCCTGTGATAGTGGCAGACAGCAATGAGCGTCAGGAAGGTGGACAGGCAAAACACAAAACACTGCACAACCCATTTAGAATGTGTTTGTTCTCCCCATATATACCTAAAATTGTTGCTCTCTCTTTATCAAAAGAAAACTTTGTAAATAGTACCTATTATTTCTTAGCTGCTCAGTTTCCTGATCTTGCATATTTATACTTACAGGAGTATAGCAGATTTAATCTAAAGATCTCAACACTGGCTGCAGATGTGCTTCTACAGCATTTAAATGAAAAATCAGACAAAAAACTGAAGAATCTTATCAACACTCTTATATCTCCTGACCTAAACTTACTGCCTTCTGAGTATGTGAATTGTATTCCTAAGCCGGTAAGCAAAGTTTTATCTTCATAAATATTAATGCATACATTTAATAACTTTTCTGTTCATAAAATTAAACTTACAAGCTGTACACAATGAGAAGCACTAATACACTTACATTTTGCAATTTGTAAACTTTTACTAATGACAACCAAAAATCTGCTTCTTTTGCTTGAATTTATGGAGTGGTATTTCCATTATACAGAACGATCATTTTGGAACCAGCCATGATTATGTGTATGTGTGGTTACTTGCACTGCAGTGATCTTGATAATATTCCTCTACCTTAATACAGTGAATGACCTTGCTTAAGGCTGTATTTATTGACTGTGAATGTCAACTGCGGCTGCTTCCTACTTGTGCATCTTAAAAGTGAAAGCTTATTAAATGTCTGTTGTGTGTCAATTACTTTATATTATTCTTAGTATTGTTGAAGTTCTTGTCTTGTGATTAGTCCAATGAAATTCATGAAAGAATTTTTATGCAAGATACAGTTTGTCCAGATCATCTGGGTTTTGTATAAAGCAGGCTCAACTGTACTAATCCCTACCTCTCCTGTTACACAAGCAGGCACGTCTGTGCTATTGCACATCTATGCTTTAGGAGTGGGTGAGTGCCGTGACAATATGGATGAGCTGTACATATGTAAAAATAAATCATGTATATGTTTCCTGGTATTCCTCATCCAAATAGAGATACTATCAAATCTCTAGTTAATAAATTTAGGATAACAGAATCTCTAAACATTAAACCTAAGAAGAGAAAAAATCATGTTCTAACAGAGGAAAAATTTGGTGAAATTGGTGATAATTCAAGTGCTCTCCAAAAAAGTTTCCAAGATGTGTTGCACAGTAAGTAGGTATTTCAAAAACTTCTCTGCATACAGCAGCTGACTTTTAAATTAAAACCTTGCACAGTGATTATTGTTCATGAATTATAATCTGTGACAATGAGAAATTCCAGGAATATCTTAATGCAGATGGACATCAACACTACATATAATATGGTTGGTACTACAGTGCATATTACTGTTACTCATGAGTATCTAAAGTGGGAGATTTAAAATGGAAAACCCCCTGTTGTAGCTGACAACATACAGAGCATGCATACACATGATCCAAGTTGAGCCATAAAAATGACCACGCTGTACTTAATACTGAGGTTTTATACATAATTGGACTTAAAGCTTTATTGAAGCTACATGATAATTTTTCTCACAAGTAATCCCTAACTTGGTGGAGTTAGGATAAATTAGGTTTTTCTGACACAAAGGAAATGTTGACAATACATATTTTAACACCACCTTCCCCTTAACGGTTTTGCCAACGAAGGATCCAGGCTTTTAGTGTGCTTCTGACCTATCAATTTTTATTGATGAGGATTTGATTCCAACTCCCCCTCCATTAAGTGGAGGGGGAGTTGGAATCAGCTAGGTCTGCATCCATTATTGTTAGGTTACCTGGGCTTAAGTAAATTACCCCTCTATACTAGCTGTTGAAGGTAACTCTTTCTCTCTCTGACTCATGGGTCCATTGGAGGATTCTCTTTTGTTGTCTTCTATGAAGCTTGCTTACTTCATACATTCAAAAGCCACACCCTTAAGCCAAATAGAATCCAGGAAATTGTTCAAGAAGTTCACATCAAGTTCACATCAAGAAAGCAACATTTCATTGACTCCAGTAAATATTTTGGGATCAAAAATATTCAAGAAATAAAAACAGACAAAATTCCTGTGAACAAAAATCAAAAGATGTATGAAATTGACTGCATTAAAGTTATCCAAAAATGTATTTTTCATTGAGAACAATAAAGATTCAGTCATAAACTTTAATATACCAGTAAGCTGGATCTCATCTATAGATACATAAAACATAGGAAGAGACCTCAGTAAGCAAATGAATTGTTTGAGAGGTAGAACTGGAACTTAAAAATTCAATGCCACAACTGGGATTTGAACCACAGATCTTCCGCTTACCGGGTGGCTGCTCTACCACTGAGCTATTGTGACAAACTGCCAGAATGGCACTAAATTCTCAAACCAGTTCGTATTTCTCCTGGTAAACCACAAAGGCAGTCTCACATCAGAGACAAATTACCCCAATGGTGACTTACTATTGTAAGTACTTTATATCCCAGGACTAAATAACCTTCAGATGGTAATTATTATTTATTTATGCCAACAAATTTACTGTTGGTGTTTTTAAACACACAAGCCATGTGTGGGCAAACCTTCCGCTTCGGAAGGTAAGTGGTTCAAATCCCAGTTGTGGCATTGAATTTTTAAGTTCCAGTTCTACCTCTCAAACTTTGCCCACACACGGCTTGTGTGTTTAAAAACACCAACAGTAAATTTGTTGGCATAAATAAATCATAATTACCAAATGAATTGTTGTTCAGTCATAGTTCAGAATCAGGCTTTGAAACGTGTTCTGAAATTTGTTAGATTTTTCTTATGTAAGTGAAGTTGTGAGCAATCCCTACTCAATTATAAATTCACTTTATGGTGCCTTCTCATCTTGCTTATAATTTCAATTACACTTCTAGCTGTAATTGATTATTCCAAAGAGAGTGTAGATAAGAAGATAAATTCAAGAAGAAGAAATGAAAGAAGTCACACGAAGTAGTGTATAAGAAACTAAAAGGTTCCATGGGCCTTTCAGAAATTCACTAAAATATTCAAAGAATGTGGTATAATTGTAGCCCCAGTTAACAAGTATTGCTTAAATAACACTTGGTACCAACACAAAGCACAAAGTTTCAATGGGAAAAACTTCTGGATTTATGAAAGTGAATGTTATGATTGCAAATAAGTGTATATAGGGAAGCCAAGCAGGTACATTGATACAAAATTTAAAGAACACATGAGAAATGTGGAATAAACACAAAGAGAAAAATAAGGAGTTGCAGAACATTTGTGGTCCACAGATCACCAGCTGAAAAAAAAAAGCCTTAAGGCCTGTAGAAAACTAGCAGAACTCTGTCTGTGAAAAATTATTCATATACATAAATAAACAAAATTGATTAAACTTTGATGTTTTGTGTGAAATGGATCTAATTGTGCTGTACATCCAACCAAAATGCCATCTGCAAGTCATAGGAGGAGTGTAGCAGTGAATCAAGCCCAATGATGGAGACAACTGTCTCCGAAACATGTGCCAGGAAGTTCTGGTGTGGAAAGTGAAATTTGAATGATAAAAGAACTCAATATTTTATATAAAAATCAAACTTTATGTTAAGCATCTTCCAAAGTACAAACATGATTTTCGGAAAAATCCCCTCACTCCAAAATACTCTTTGTATTTAACTTTTTTTTTATTTTTAATTTTCTCAAATATGTTGAACAATTTGTATAAAATAAGATATTTGTGTGACAAATAGAAATATATATCTTGAATTTTCTGGCAATACTCTGTGAAGTCCTTTTCATTTGGAAATTAAATTTGTATAATTAGTAAAATATTAAGACACTAACCATGTCACCTGTTTTGTGATATTGACCATTTACAAGATATTCTTTGTGATCGGTTTTGACCTTTCCAATACCTTTTCTTTTTTCCTTCCCATGTTATGATAAAAAGAAAATTTCAAACCTATAATGTAGTAACCTGTTTTTTACTCCTAAAGATTTCAGTATGATTTGATCTCTTGTATCTAAAACAAAATGTATTATGAAACCATTTCAGCAAGTGTTTATCTTGATTAACAAGAAATAAATAGAACAAGAAGAATAAGCTTTTGTGAGATAGTTTGTAGAAGAGTGAGCAGGGAAAGTCATCAGATATAATGCATCAGATTTTGTTATAGCAGACTAAATTCCTAAAATTCAGGAAAAAAGATTGGAAATACATTTTATGTGGGACTCAACTTAACATATGCATTATTTAATAATACTAATAATGGAACTATTCTATTTGGATAGGTCAGTATTAGCTTTTGTTTTTGTGCATGCATTGCAATGTTCCTATTCCTAAAGTCTATTAAGCTATTTGACGCAAACGCTCCTCTCCTTCGAAGACGTCGCCTTTAAGATCTATAAGATCTCGTGTTTGGTGTCCGGACTAGCTCTGGCAAGAGGTCTTAATCTCAGGGTATGCGCGAGTTATGGTAGGAATGGAACCAAACAAAGAATCAACCAACAGACCACTTTATTTGTAAATTTCCAGATTTGTAGAGAACTGCCGACGATATTTAAATAGAATGTAACTTTGTAACTTCAACTACAACGTTATAACACTTTAACTTTGTCACCCTTTAGCGACCGCTGAATTATGTTTACGCGCTAGCTTACGTACAGTTCCCAAGTTGCACGTGTACTCTCGGCTCGATTCAAGACGAGTGTGTCTTGCGTTGCATTTTGTTTTTGCATGGGCAACAATAAGGAAGCGATTTCCATTGGCTAACTTTAGAGCACGTCATGGTAAGATAGGAATCAGCCCACTAAATCGTTACACGTGTTTGTTTCTCGTGCGCGTCAACAAAGCCTTATCACTCTTTTAAATCTGCCTAGGCTTCCATTCTTGAGACTTTAACATATTAGCTTTATTACGTCTTCCCCTTTACTATTGACTAGAATCTCCTTTTGTTTCTTTCCATTATCAAATATATTGACATTATAATTTCGGTTTCAAATGCCCCCATAAACATTATTTTATCATTACATAATAAGTTAATGTTTATGCTCTGCCCGAATGATTAATTTTAGTGAATACCTATTCTCGTGGTCGGCAACTCTCCACCCACATAAATTTTTTTTTACAGATTTTTTAAAACATGCATTTCAAAACAAGATTAAATTTTACTTAAAACTATTATTTACATTTTTTTTCCCCCATCTTCGGAAGTTATATAATTTTACAAAAGTTTTTGGTTTGGTATTTATTAGTTTCTTGATAGTCTTTCTCTTCTTTGTTTGCACAACACTTTCACTTAGTCACTATTATGCTAAACTTAACTATATTGACAATGTTTATACATTCTCTTGCTCTTGGCAAATACACAATTATTTCAATGATCTAACCATTATCTCTATTGTTTACTCTTAGATTTTCCCTGTTTTGAGAAATCCCTACCATCTGTTTTGTGGTATTTATTGCATCGGCACGTTCATCAAACTGAGGAGAATTTCAACCTGATCTAGGTCTATCATCGTACCTAGGGGAACTGGATCGATAATGGTGTTGACTATTTTCCCAATTTCTATTTCCCGAATAGTGTCCTTGGAATCTTTGCCCCCTGTTATCTTGGTAACATCTATTGGCATGGAAGTAATTAACTCACACATTACGTCCTCTTTGATCATGTTGTCTACCCCTAAAATTGTTTTCATATTGAGCTCTATTCTGGTTTTCCCATAAATTATCATTTCTGGGTATAGGACCACGATATCTCTCTCAAATCTCGTAATTCTGATTCGAGTTTGGGGTTGCCCCCTGCCCGAAAAAAATTTTGGAAACCTCTTTCACTTCGATTTTGATTTTTGCTTTGTTCGATCTCCTGTTTGGCTTTGTTTCCCTCTAAAGCTATTAATAGATCTATCATGGCTGCAATGGTTGTGGGTTTTGCTATTATTAAATAATGTTGGATAGTTTCAGGAAAGTGCGTAGTGATTAGATTAATTAGTTCTGTTTCTCTCATGGGGGGGGGGGGGGGGGGGTCCAACATCTTAGACTTGCGAGCAACATTCATAAAATAATTTACCATTGACTGGTTTTTCTTGGGATCATATTTGCCATTACTTAATTCCAGTCGAATACTGGCTTGCCTACCGGCACCCCAGTATCGATTTAAAAACAAATCTACAAAGGTCCCGTAGTTATTACCTGTCCCTACCGAAAGTTCGAGCCAATTAGCTGCATTACCCTTGAAACATTTCCTAATTATAGTCATTTTATACTCCTCGGGTATATTTTTGATGCAAAAGTACTCATGAATATCGGCTAGAAAAGCTTTTGGATCATCAGATCCCTCATGTTCAAATATTGGTGGTGTAATTTCCTGTATTAGATGGTTAGGCCATAGAATTTGTGGACCGCCACTTTTGTTAGTACAGGGTACATTATTTGAAGTATTAGCACTCACATTGGTTATCAAAATGTCAGCGTTTGCACTTTGCAACGCCTTGTTTCGATGATTTGTACTTATACTATGATTATTACTTACACTAGGAGTTGCGCTTACACTAGGATTTATGTTTACACTAGGACAGGCAGAATTAGCACGACTATCATTTAATTTTAAATTTTCAAGTGCTTGCTTTGCACCCTGGATTTCCGTAACCACTTCCTTTACATGCTCATTTAAATCTTCCACATTTACAGTTAACCTCCTACCTTCCCTTTCTGCATTCTGTAACCTAACCTTACTGTCTTCCAATTCTTTGCAGGTTGTTTCTCTCTCATTATTCAATATCTGCCCTACTTCTTCCCTAAGCTTACTACTCTCTCTCTCAGATTTCTCAACAAATCGAACAAATTCTTGATTAATTTCTTCCTTTACATTTTCTATCTCCCCCGTAACCTGAGTACGGTTCTCCCTAACTTCAATTCTTAAATTATCCACTTCACTTCTAATTTCCCCCTGAAAATTTTCTATCACATGTTGTTGGTTTTCCATTCTCTGTGCTAATTCTGTCAAGCCTCGATTATTACTCTCCAGTTTCTCTGTCAACACTTTGCTACTACTGTCTATCTCTTTCTCTATCTTTTCAGTTAAACTTTGGGTGGTCACTTCTAGCTGTTCAGTCAAACATTTATTGTTATTTTCCAATTTTTCCAATTTCTCATTTAAACTTTTATTGTTAGTTTCCATTTTCTCACTAACCTCAGTTAAACTTTTATTGTTAGTTTCCATTTCCTTCCTAACCTCAGTTAAACTTTTATTGTTATTTTCCATACTTATTTTCATTTCATCAACATTGCCATTATCGGCCCTAGCATGTTACTTGCTGTATTTACAACTGGTGTTTGACATTCACTGCCAGAATGACCTTCATTTAGCTGCTCTCTTTGATCTGATACATTTACATTTCCCCCTACATTTGCTACTACATCTACAGTTTCCCTATTTACAACTTCTATCTCCTGAATTTTACTATCTACTACAGACTGTTCCAACATCTTGCCGTTTCTAAGAAGCATCTACTTAAATATTACTGATAAACTAGTTTAACACTCAGTACCTTATTATTGTTGCTGCACTCCGATGTCGCCACTGTCCCTGATGTTACTGGTCCATTAGGTACTTCCGCAGTCTCTGTTGATTCTCTTCTTCTCGAATCTTGTTGGCTCAATCCTTATCGTGTCAGCTTCTGCTGGTCCTCTTCTTCTCGAATATCGTTGGCCCAATCCTCGTCGTCTTATCGTGCCACACGTTGGTTCGCCATTTGATGCAAACGCTCCTCTCTGTCGAAGACGTCGCCTTTAAGATCTATAAGATCTCGTGTTTGGTGTCCGGACTAGCTCTAGCAAGAGGTCTTAATCTCAGGGTATGCGCGAGTTATGGTAGGAATGGAACCAAACAAAGAATCAACCAACAGACTACTTTATTTGTAAATTTCCAGATTTTTAGAGAACTGCCGACGATATTTAAATAGAATGTAACTTTGTAACTTCAACTACAACGTTATAACACTTTAACTTTGTCACCCTTTAGCGACCGCTGAATTATGTTTACACGCTAGCTTACGTACAGTTCCCAAGTTGCACGTGTACTCTCGGCTCGATTCAAGACGAGTATGTCTTGCATTGCATTTTGTTTTTGCACGGGCAACAATAAGGAAGCGATTTCCATTGGCTAACTTTAGAGCACGTCATGGTAAGATAGGAATCAGCCCGCTAAATCGTTACACGTGTTTGTTTCTCGTGAGCGTCAACAAAGCCTTATCACTCTTTTAAATCTGCCTAGGCTTCCATTCTTGAGACTTTAACATTTTAGCTTTATTACATCTTCCCCTTCACTATTGACTAGAATCTCCTTTTGTTTCTTTCCATTATCAAATATATTGACATAATTTCGGTTTCATATTCAAATCAGGTATAATCTTTCTTACAGAGAAAAATTTCCTACTTTTCCTTTTCCCCTCATAATTACCATATGGTAATATGAAACAACCTGTCATTTGAAGTAAATTGATTATTACCCCTGAATTTATTTCACTCTCTAAGAAACCTTTTAATTAATCACTTTATTCAGGTGCATTCAGCCATTTAATTAATTTAGAACTATTAATTCATTTAATGCCTTTTTTAACTTAGTTTAATTCTGTTTCTAGTCTGAATTAAACTTAGAAGAACTGGAATGCCTTTTGGTGGAACTTCGAGCAAAAGGTATGAATCGACGTGGGGTTCTCCGCAAACTATTACAGGAGTATAGCCGAAAAAGAAATTTGGCTAAACTGCTAGAAACAAAGAGAGAATTTGAACAAGCAGGATATGAATACTCCCCTGGTATGATAGCATCATTATTTTACACAATGGTTCAGCTGGGTGCTCTGGAAGAGGCAGAGAACTACTTTAATAAACTGAAGAAAGTTTCACAAAGCTTTGTGATGGATGATTACAAAATCATTGACTATGCTACCCTCTTGGTGAAAAATAACAAAATTAAAGGTATTCTCTCAGTTTATATATTAAAAGTTGATCAATATTTTTAAGTAGATGCATTCGTTTTAGAATGTCAATATCAAATGTCTGATAATTTTCCTTGTTTTGAATTTAGCTCTAATTAGAATACTGAAGATGGTGGTACAAATGTATTTTCAGTGTAAGTTAAAGCAGTCCTGGTGGTTATTGATGCTGACAAAACAAGTCCAATTGAAGGAATATAACCGCCAAATTGTTGATTCATTAAGACAGGGGTGGCCAGTCTTAGACTTGCAGGCTAAGTAATGACCTGTCAAGATATTCTGAGGCGGCGCCGTGGCCGAGCGGTTAGCGCGCTCGCCTACCACCTAGGCGGCCCGGGTTCGATCCCAGGGACCCGCATGTGGTATTCGTGGTGGACGAAGCGGCGTCAGGGCGGGTTTTCTCCGGGTACTCCGGTTTCCCCCGCCATCTCATTCCACCGGTGCTCCATCTTCATTCCATGTATCATCAGTGTCACCGCCTGCGGTGCCATAGTAGTAAAAGCGGGCGTTAAACACTACAAACAACAAGATATTCTGAATGGCCCACCAATAGCTCAAGACCTGATGTAAATCTATCATTACAAACCAACTAGCTACTAAACTGTGCAATTCATAGTAGCCATTTTTCAATTGCAGTTAATTTGCTTTCATTGCAAAAGATGACACAGTTTAATAATTTCAGTTCTAAATAACTACGGAGCAAACCTTCATACAGGAAGCAAAAGGTTATAGGGTATGGACTATGGGAAGTGGGAAGGGCCAATTTGTCACATGATCACAGCACAGAGAAGAACAGGTACAGTTGACGCAACGAACATTGTAGATAACGTTGCTACATAACTTACATTAAATGCTGTCACCATTTGCAACAAAATATTCACTCCCAAATTCTTGTGCAAGTTGAGCAATACATGAATATTTTGATTTTCGTGCTGGAGGCATTTTACTCTGTGAGTGGAATTAGTGAGCACATTTGAGAGACACTATACACTGTAGGCAGTAAGCCCAGTTGTTTTGTGCTGTCAGTGAACTTGCACAATGACATCAGGCTCTGCCCATGTGGCACGTAACTTGCGATCGTCTCATTTCGCAATAGCTGTATAAAGATCACACCCTATAAATAACTGTGAGCATATTATTTTTTCTTTGTGAGGTTGCTAATCTGTATTACAGCTTGTGCAGTGCTGACAGAGTGAATTAAGATTGGTTTAAGCTAGCATGATTTGTCATAGAGAAAAGTGAAAATGAAATTAGTGCCAAACATTCAGTGAAAAATAGGAAGAATAATTTCTCTTTACAAGGGGAAGTGTTTCAAAATCAATTTGTTTGATCTGCTCAGCAACAGCAGCAGTGCCTACATGATGCATTCACAAATTACATTCTCTGACTCTGCTTTAAGAACTGACTAAATCTCAAAGAAAAAGAAAGGACTTCATCATATGCAAAGTGTTGTGTTAAAAGCAGTGAAAAATGGTAAAGGCGTCTTATGAAACATCATTTCTAAGAAGAAAAAGCTGTTCCAGATGGTGAGCTGAGTGAGGAGAATAGGTGTATCCATCTTTGCAGAAAAAGTAGATAATTCTATTAAACAAGTGCCAAAAATATTTCCGTTGTATGAACTACTTATAAGGTAGAAGTGAAGTGACAAGCAGTCTATTAAAACAGATGAATTATTTAACTGCTGTTTTCATATACTTCTCAACTGCAATAGATGAGAATTGGGACCTGACAGGTGATGTTTAGCTGTTAATGTTTTGTGAAGTTCATAAGCAATATTTCAATGTGTTTCAGGAACTTTTAGGACTTTGTGAATTGTCAACAACAATAACTGGAGAGAGATATTTAAAGCAGTGAAAAACTGATTCAACCATGTGTCCTCAATAGAAGGGAATTTTGAGAAGCTTTCCAATAAGAAAAAATTAATGTCCTTTCAGAATAAAAAATAATAAGAGTCATAAATGAACTTTTAAAACATTGTTTTATATATATTATATCAGCCTAAAGCTATACTTACCTAAATACTTTACTAATACTTTTATAATACTTTAGTTCAGATTCAAAATAGTTATTAATATAAATTTAGTTAGATCGCCCTTCAAAAAGGTTGTATCAATTTACTGGTGCAAGCTCAAATTAGGTTTATCACCCTTGCATTAACCCATTAACAGCTTATTTAAATACAGTGGCGAGGCGTGAAGTAAGTAGCAGGGTAGACAGATTCATCTTACCGTCATCCTTCACCATCAGCTCGGCGGCGCCGTGGCCGAGCGGTTAGCGCGCTCGCCTACCACCTAGGCGGCCCGGGTTCGATCCCAGGGACCCGCATGTGGTATTCGTGGTGGACGAAGCGGCGTCAGGGCGGGTTTTCTCCGGGTACTCCGGTTTCCCCCGCCATCTCATTCCACCGGTGCTCCATCTTCATGTATCATCAGTGTCATCGCCTGCGGTGCCGTAGTAGTAAAAGCGGGCGTTAAACACTACTACAACAACCATCAGCTCGCTTCGTAAGAAAACTAAATTCACATTTTTTCAGGAATGATATATACATAAACTTAAAAAGCAAAACGTTATCTGAATACAAAATTTGATCCAAATCCTTAGAGCCGTTTCCGAAATATGTGAAATATTTTACAAGAATTGCTCTGTAGGAAAGGGTATAAAAATGATTTTTTGTGTAAAATCATGTTTTTTCAGGAAAGACACCCATATAGATAAACCTAAAGAGTAAAACCTTATCTGAATAGAAAATTTGATCCAAATCGTTAGAGACATTTCGGAGATAACACGATATATATATACAAGAACTGCTAGTTTAAAACTATTGGATAGATTTAGAACTTTTGGTTCTTCTTTAGAATAGGTAACTTAGCACTTGCCGGCCAGATTCTAAGTCCGAAATTAATTACTGTGCATGCGCCAACAGTGGTTATCAGAATCGCCACTAGGTTTTGCTGCATGCACTAGCTGTCACAGCAGACGATTTTCACATCTGCCAACATTGCTTTTTCAACTACACTACTTTTGGTTGCCAACACATTAAACATAAATGCACTCGCGTGTCGTTGCCGCCACAGACATACCGCCAGCGCGACTCCATACTATTTTTGTGGAAATTATTGTGTACATTATTTTGCTCACACAGATATATTGCTAGTGCGACTCCATACTATTGTTGTGGAAATTACTGTGTACATTACCATTATTGCCTTGTTACTGGGTCTACAAAACACTGGCTCGTTCTTTTTTTATTTATTTTATTTTTATTTTATATTGTTTTATTATATTATTATTTAATATTATTATATTTATATTATATATTATTTATATATTATATAATATTATATTTATTATATTTAATATTATTATTATTATTATTATTATTATTATTATTATTATTATTATTATTATTATTATTATTATTATTATATTTATATTATTCTTTTATCGTTCTTTTTTTATTTATTTTTTTTTTTTATTTCGAGTGGAGAAAAAATCCATTTACGGAGCCCCATGCACTGGGATTTTATATTATATAGCATTTGAGTTCTCAGCAGGCCCTCGTCATAAAGAAATTGCATGCATTCCTCCTCATTATAGCACAGAGGCGCTAAATCTACTATGCTAATGAAACAAGTCATGGCATTCTCACAACTTGCTTCGAACAAGGTCACTAGCATCAAGGTAACAAGAGAAAGAACTAGCATAGACAGTGTTAAAGTAACATGCTTTCAAACAATAATAATGCTTGAACATTGTTGCCACACAACACATGATGAACGTACTCACCTTCGGCAAATCTTGTTGTGCAATAACACTTTTGGATAAAATTATTTCCGAGCGCTAAATATCATAATATATATGAGATGTACTACTGTGTAGCGAATACAAAAATAACAACACTAACTATAATTGCACATACTGTTCTAAAACAATTCAAAACAAAATCATGCAAAAACGAGCATTATGTCCACTGATTGATTAATTAATTAATATGGTGTCTAAACAGAATGTTGTTTTAAAATCTATCGGTTGGCCTTTCTGCAACATGTTCATAAACTGGCAACATAACAGATGCAGTAACACCAACTATGGCCATAGCTTTACCATGGTTATATGTTACAAACAGTTGGCAGTACTAATGCAACCCATCGGACGGGATATCACCAAATATAACCAAACTGCACCATAATGGGGGGAAAAATGTCAAGGTTGTGGTGCAGTTTTTGTAATTATGCTTCGTTGGGTCTTTGAGCGATTGAGATCTTTGTGATCTCAGGGCGTGGTAACAGATGGAATGAAAAATCACACGATGTTTCTTCACCACAATGTATTATTTTATTAACACTTTTTCAATATTTTACATTAAATAATTCCTCTTAGCACCGTTCTAAATTATTTAAAACCTTTCCACTTTTTCATTTAGTGGAACTAATGCTTGATGAAAGTTCTATATTCACATGTTACACCAATACGTCCTTATGCCTTGATTACACACATGCGAGTGGGAAGATTATGGCATCCTCACGTGACACCACCTTTTTCGTATACATCCGTGTATGCGTCCATCAAATAGTTCTTTCTTGTTAGGGAAGCGATCCCTAACCATCCTCCCCTACTTTTATTATGGAACACATATAATTCTAATATTTATACACATATATTAAAATCAAATATGGAAATATTTATGACGTGTTTAAACTAACTTGGTTGTTCGTAACAATGAACATTATTAACACGTTTTCGTCATTTGACCAACACATACCAACATCAAAAAACAAATTACACTTTTAACAAATATTCACATAAACAATTTTCTTTTGGGGTCTTCTAATATTCTGTCTCAGTTGTTTTCTGGGTATCTCAATAAGCTGCACTGACTATACCAAAATGGAGAAGATAATGATGACAATTGTTTACGTGAATTAAATTAGTTAATTTTTTATAGAGGTTTTAGCAAACCAATTTTAGGATATGTATATTAATTCCTTCTCCAAATCTTGAAGTCTTGCTGCTTGGGTTGAACTTCGTTTAACCGATATTGATGTTATAGATTTATGTCAGTGTGTCAGTCTTACATTCATGCTTCTAAATTAGAATTTGCCTTTTCTATATCCACAATACTGCCATACATAAATCTAAACTTGCTCTAAAATGGTGATTGTGAGTGAAGCAGCAAGGCAACACTGTATGTCATTGTCCACAATGTTACCTCCACTAAAGTGTGAGTAATCAGCTGGCATTATGCCAGCAGCAGGCACGAGAGAAAGATGCATTGGGGAGTGTATGAGAACTGTATCACTGTATTGGCATTATTTTGTTGTGGAAAGCGAGCTAAGGAAATTTTTTCAGCCTGAAACCACTCTGTATCACTGAACAGTTTGTGTTTCAGACAATAGCATGGTTTAAACAAACAAGTGAAACTATTGAGGCCGTTCTAGGTGTGTACACACAAAAGAAGTTGTGAATGCTGTTCATGCAAGGATTCGATGCAATCCTTTTCGTAAACAAACCATTTTGTCTTGTGATATGAATATTTCTCCACCAACTATGTCATGTATTTTGAAGAATGATTTACATTTTGGTGCATAAGGTACACATGGCATTTATTAACTGAAAAATTAAAGGAGATACCTACACAGGTTCAATCTCAAGCTTTATTAACGATGTATGGGGAGAGCCAGTTAAATGACATCCTCTTTACAGATAAAAAAATATTCACTGTGGAAGAGTCATTTAACAAGCAAAAAATTGTGGTATGCAAGAGAGAAAGTTCCATATGTGCAGTGAGAACATCACCCTGCATTTGTCATGGTGTGGTGGGTGATTTCCTGATGATTTCAGAGGTGCATTTTTGTGTAGGTGAAGTTAAGACTGCTGCAGCTGTCTACCACAATGTTGGAAAAGATGTCACCAGATATAAGTTTGAAGCTGTTTGAAGGGAAATTGTGGATTTTTCAGTAGCATAGCGCTCCTGCGCCAAATGCAAAAACCACGCAGCAGTGGTTGGCAACCAACGTCCCAAGGTTCATGCTGACTGGCCCAGTGGAAGTCCTGACATCTTGCCATTGGATTATTCTCTGTAGTAGAAGCTCAAGGTGACAGTATGCCAGAAATGGACCACAATATTGAGATGTTAAAAAAAATCAATCACGTCAGCTGTCAACAAAATTACACTGGACGATCCATGCAGCTATTGATGAGTGGCTTGAATGTCTTCTCTGCTGTGTTGTCGTACATGGTGATCATTTCGAATAAGGGTTGATTCAATCTGTAGCATTTTCTGTGTTCTTTCAGACCATGTATGCATATCAATGGATTTGCATAGTTTTATTTAGTAGTTATAGGCACTGAAAGTACTGACAGAACTTACAGCAGTACAGTGTATATGTATTATTCATATAGTGGAGTGATATCTCACAAAAACTAAATATTTTTAAAGCAACATCAGGATTAGTGACATGGATTGTAAATCTGCATTAACACAGATGTACACTGACATATCAATCTGCTATTGAATATATATTGGAAATTACTGATGTTACTCAGTAAGAACATATATATTTCTACTCATAAAAAGGCTCACTTGTTTTGAAATATGGAGGTACAGATTGAGCAGGACTCATCTGGACCAACAGCCAATGCATGCGTTGAAATTTACATTCTAAAAGCTATTTATGCAGAATTTCATAGTTAATAATGGCTTTGCATTTTCAGTTACCATATGGCTGTTGCTCTTGCTGCAGGTGACTGCTCTAGTTTTAAAAGGCGGCGCCGTGGCCGAGCGGTTAGCGCGCTCGCCTACCACCTAGGCAGCCCGGGTTCGATCCCAGGGACCTGCATGTGGTATTCGTGGTGGACGAAGCGGCGTCAGGGTGGGTTTTCTCCGGGTACTCCGGTTTCCCCCGCCATCTCATTCCACCAGTGCTCCATCTTCATTCCATGTATCATCAGTGTCACCGCCTGCGGTGCCGTAGTAGTAAAAGCGGGCGTTAAACACTACAACAACAACTAGTTTTAAAAATCTTTATTGACTGTCAAATTATTTTTAATAAACAGATGTTTTGTGATTTCAAGTGTACTGCTATAACATCGCTCTGTAAATCTTCAGTTAAAGAAATAAATATTTTGTTTGTTAACAACACTGTCAATTGCCAGGATCATATCATCACACTGGTGTGCTGGAATTTTGAGGATGTTTTGTCATGTAGGAGTTCTGTGAGCTACCCAGGCCAAACCTTTGTAAGGAATTCAGAGCATTAGTAGGCTGTAAATATTACTGTTAAAACAAATTGCTTTTCAGATAATAACATAACATTATATTTTGAGTAGCAATGAAGTCACCACATACTTTTTATAAAGTGCTGTACAAAATGAAAAATATAATGTGTTGCACTCACATGACTTTCTCTACTCTTGTACAAATTAGTCTTACAAACTCTTATTCCTCTGTCTTCTTCATGTTACTCAAGATAAACATTTGCAGAAATTATCTTATTGCTTAAGAGGTAGAACTGGAACTTAAAAATTCAATGCCACAACTGGGATTTGAACCACAGACCTTCCGCTTGCCGGGCGGACGCTCTACCACGCTCAGTGGTAGAGCGTCCGCCCGGCAAGCGGAAGGTCTGTGGTTCAAATCCCAGTTGTGGCATTGAATTTTTAAGTTCCAGTTCTACCTCTTAAACTTTGCCCACACACGGCTTGTGTGTTTAAAAACACCAACAGTAAGTTTGTTGGCATAAATAAATAATAATTATCTTATTGCTATTTATTATCCTATTTGAAAACCAATCAGTTTGCCATACCGCTCAACATACTAAGCGTTGTCTGTGTTTTTTGGGGACATCTTGTATATATAGATAGCTAAATATTTTTTCAAAAGCTTATTGTTCTATTTCAAGTTAATTGAAATAAATGTTTGCATTAATACTTTCATTATACATTTCTTTGTAGCTGTAGGGGCATACAGGGGATCAAAGCAATAGCCAAATTGTTTAAAAGCTGGTTGTTACATGCTGGTCTTGAAATTCCACACTCTTTCAATACATAGTGATGTATGTTGGCTGCAATATGGCCAGTTGACATCTCTTTTGCATGCACGTTGGTAAACCTTCAGATGGAAAAATATTTCACTTCACATGTTCAAAAGTTTCTCCATTGAATCATACAGTACACCACTAGTTTTCATTACTAGAAATATTTAAAGAACAGTAGATAGTTGTGTACCACAAAAAGGAAAAGAAAAATCAAACCTATCTGGAAATGGGTAACTGTATATATCACCAGGCATGAAAAAAATAAGGGCAGTGATATTTTGGTGATTACAAAGAACATCTGTTTGTGCTCTGGATAAGAAAGCCTGAAGTAACCAAATATTTATATCATGTGATTCAAGAAAAGCATTCAGATAAGGAATGTTGTCCGATAGCTAGATCTAAGAACCACGGATCACGCAATTGAAACCTTTATGAGCTGAGAGGGCTTTGTATATAATATGAATGCAAACAAATTTATTGACAGAATCAATCAGCAGTATTTCAGAGTTCATTACACAATCCTTTAATTTTGAAGAATAAGGATCACATAATGAATTTTGAATGAATACACAATTCTTTAATTTTGAAGAATAAGGATCACATAATGAATTTTGAATGAATACACAATCCTTTAATTTTGAAGAATAACGATCCCATAATGAATTTTGAATGAATACAAAATCCTTTAATTTTGAAGAATAAGGATCGCATAATGAATTTTGAATGAATACCCAATCCTTTAATTTTGAAGAATAACGATCCCATAATGAATTTTGAATGAATACACAATCCTTTAATTTTGAAGAATAAGGATCGCATAATGAATTTTGAATGAATACACAATCCTTTAATTTTGAAGAATAACGATCCCATAATGAATTTTGAATGAATACATAATCCTTTAATTTTGAAGAATAAGGATCACATAATTTTGAATGAATACGTAATCCTTTAATTTTGAAGAATATGAATCACCTAATGAATTTTGAAATACTGCTGATTGATTCTGTCAACAAATTTGTTTGCTTTCAGTAGTTGGTAATACAATAAAATCCATCATCTAGCTTCCATAACAATGACAACCAACAATGACACTCCCTAAGATGCAAGAGATTATCTTGTGAAACTGGTTTAGTTAATTGAAATAATTCTACAAACTACAAAAGATAAGTGAAATTTAGTCTAAATATTTAATATATTTATTCCACTTAATATACTTATACGAAGTGATATAGACAGTGAAACTTTTCCAATGTTTTAGAAGTAAATGAGTCGACCTATAGGGACCTGTAGTTTCACTTACATGTAAGTGAAACTATGAGTGTCTATAGGTTGACTCATTTATTTCTAAAACATTTTATATATTTGTTAATTTATATTGCAATAGCTTTAGTTTTTTCATTGTAAATAAAATGAAATTACCAAATCATAGCAATTCATTGGCAGCACTGATGTTATATGGTTTAAACGTTTGATAGCTTGTCATGTTGAGCTAATAGAAATTATGGTTTCCTGTGCAAACTGTTGCAGAGAGTTTTTGGAAAATGTTATAATCATTCTAATTTCTCTTCAGTAAGGAGGTGCTGCTATACTTTTCACTTCTTATCGAGAATCAAGCACATTCTCTAGACATATTTACAAGGTTTCATAACTATGGCTTCTCTGCTTAGAGGATACATGCTGGGAATTCTATTAAAAATTGTCTTTTAACCTCCCTGCTAGAGATCTAATCACATGCAAATACATAAAAATAATTTGTTATAATATGTACTTATCCCATGGCATTATTATAGCACAAAATCAAAAAGCCTGTAACACTAAAATCACTTTTAATATCACATATGTATGCTTCAGTGAAGCTGAAAAATTAACAAACATAAGTGTAGGGTACAAAGTGTGACTTGCTTACTGACACACTGACATACTGACACACATGTACATAAGAATCACTGTGAATGAAAATTGAGAGCTATATGTGTTTTAACATCTTATGTCCTATATTCACACATACTTTGTTGTATACTTATGTTATTAGAGGGTGTGACATTGCTGGAGGACAATGCAAAAAGCAATGAAATAAAAGGTGGACCTACTATAGCACACAACTGCCAAAGACTCCTCAATAGCATTGCAGAAAAAGGGGATGCAGCAGAAACCAAATGTGTTTTAGAACTGATGTGTCAGCTAGGTTATTGTTCCATCAGCAATAAACTGCTTGGTCCACTTATTCGTGCACACTTTATAAGGTATGTTTACCAGTTCATATTTATTAAAGAACTACTAAAATGATTGGCCCAAACAGTCATTACAGAGTCATTTATATAGGCAAAGATGAACAACCATGACACCCCCCAAAATAAGGGAGACAGCACATGGTGAAATATTTCTTAATTCTACGTGTCTTTTTTTTTTTTTTTTTCTTGAAGTTCCTTTATTTGAGGTGTTGAGTACAACAGTGGCCCAACCACTAAATGTACATAATGGAGATAATGGAGTGTAAAAAATATCTGTGATTTGAAAGTTTTATATTGACTTTAATAACTAAGCAAGAGTCATGATATTTGGAAATTTTAATCAATATAGCACTGACATTGTGATACATAGTTTACATACATGCAGGAAGGCTGGGCCACTGTTTTTATCCAGGAAGCCAGATTCAGTTCCATGCAATAACACACTTCTCATGCCATCTGTTGGTGGTTGTAGAAATGTGGTATAGGCCACTACGTTGTGCTCAATGTCTCATTTCATAGTTTGAATATATGCAACTTCTAAAATTTGAACCCTCAATTGAAATGGGAGGAAATGGCGGAAGTGATAATTCACATTAAGCAGTGATGCTAAGAGGAATTTTTAGCATTAATTTAAATGGCACTAGGCAATTTTGGCAACACATAATTGACTATCAAAACAATTGAAAACAGAATGCAAGAAATAAACTCATGAAGTTTAACTTACAATTAAGTGATGTAGAGACACAGCTGCAGTACAGTTTAAAAAGTTCCAAAATATATATCTGTGTGATGTGTGAACATTTTAGAGCTACATCATAGAATTGGTTTTAATTATAGTATTCATTAGCGAATAACTTCATAATTTTTCATAATTTTCCCAACTATAAATTGGACTGTAATTAACAATAGTGATCCAAGCTCCAAAATCACTGATATATCCATCTTTTGTAAACCTGCTCCCTATAAAAGATGTATAATAGCTATGTTTAAAATTGCTGTTAGCTGGTACCAGAGTAGATTTGTTCAGAACCAGCGAAGAGATAATCTTACTATTTCCGTTTTGGCACTTGGATCACTGTTGCTAATTGCAATCCGAGTTTTCCTTGTTTGGGCCGATATCCCTATTTCATAAAAGCCCTGTTCTATATCTTGCAGCTGTGTTGCCAAGTTTTTTGCAGAGAAAACCCTGCTATAGGCCTTCAAAATCCCTCAAAAACAATATAATTCCCTTTCTGCTCATAAAACGTAACTTTTGCTGACTTGTTCTCACATAAGACTATAACTCATTTGGAGTACTTTGTTGTTTAAGACTTTTTGAAAAGTACGAGAAAAGTAGATGCAGCAGTCACTCAACATACTTGGGGAGACATTCTCATGCACACATCCAACCAAATTAAGAGAATGGCAAATACAACCAAAACTGACACTTTCATCATCTTCCTTTAGAAAACAAGATACAAAAGAATTGTGTTTGCCCATCGTGACATTGGCGATATTGCCACAGTAACCAATAATGTTTTCAATACCAGACCATGCTTTGATAGTGTTTGAACACAAAAAAGATTCTCAGCCATAGTATCTTTAATTTGAACATAATCTAAGAAGACTGCTACATGAAAGTCGCTAATAGACCCTGTGACAATGGATGGATTTTTAGTACATCCTAATATGTACTTTCATCAGGAAAAATTGAAAATACTTTTCCATTCAAGGGTTTCATATTGTTTTCCTCTATAGCTCTGCTGATCACATTTGTAATTAGACACATAATTTTTGTTCATCTAAGTTTTGTACCATGCAAAATGGTGGAATATCCGGCAGTGCACTCTGATGTAATTCACTGAATTAATTCATGGAATTGAAGCCCTTAACATACCCAATTATAGTCAATGCATTAAGAGATATCCTTGGGTCTGGCCACAATGAGGTAATTTGTAGTCTGAGGCAGGAAATGCTGAATTATCTGACTGATGAAATCTGCTTCGCTGATTGATGGTTCAGCTAGGCAATTTTGAGCACAAACTTATAAATAAACAGTCATCGATTGTCTCCCGCTTACATTATATCTGCCGTTGCTTAATATTAACCTTGTCTTACTTTGTGTAGTAGCATTCCAGTGTTTGTTAAGCAACATTTGATTGAAATACTCATAAGAGCAATTTTCACCCAAAACAAGTCTCAACCATGTCAGGGATCTATTCTTAAGCACCTTTTGCACAATAAGCATTTTCAGCTGTTCCAGTAGCCTTTATATGAAAATAGTGATCTAAGTCAAAAAGGAAGTGTCTTGGATTCACAACTTCGGACTCGTCAAAGACGGGGATGGCCAATTCATTCAACAGTTGCCCATATTGACTAAAATTATTATCTGTATTAGGCACTGTCATGTGAAAGGAACTAGGTGAATGATGAGCTCCAGTGTCCAGAGCAGCAGTCTCATTGTTTATACTATTCACAATTGAATTTTCACTTCAACTGCACTAGTTGCACTGCCATGATTAACTTTTCTCAATTCTAATTCCACTCTTTTTAAGGATCCCTTAAGCTCTAATACCCATTTTTAATTTTCTTTTAGTCTCTTATCTGCTTCGAAATGAACTGACAACTGTTTCTCAACTTTTTCCTTAAATTGATTAATTTCTCTTCCCTTGGCTTCTAACTCATTTTGTACTAATCTTAGACTTTCATCTATTTTCGCATGCACTGTATCTTTAACAGGTCTTAGCTTATCTGTTAGCACTTTTCTAGTTTCTACATTATCTCTTTCACACTTCTGTTTCACACTTCAAAATTTTCACCCACATTGCTCCTAAAACAACTTAATCCTTCCTAAGTTTCCAAAATGCTCGCCTGCTGCGCATTTAGATTTTCCCTCATTTTCTCCTCAAATTCCTGGTGCTTGAGATCTAAATATTCTTTCAATTTCAATCTTGGCTCCTAAATCCTTCATCTAACTTAGTGTTAAACTCCCTATGTAAGTCCTTTGTTTCTTTTCTGAGCTCTTTTACTTGACTGCTAATTTTGCTCTCCAATCTACCACTCATTTCATTTGTTTTCTCTAGAAGCATTTTAAAGCAATCTTCTGTAATATGTATAACCGTGTCGCTACTCCCAGTAGCCATGTTAAGATCTCTCTCTTCTGAATAATCCTCACCATGCAGAGATTCCCTATCACTTGAGCCTTCCATCTCTACCTGATTTAACTGCACCCCTTTTTCTTTATCTTGCCCAAAAATGTCCATTGTGTTCTTTTTACTTAATTTCCCACTGCAAAGGAGCATCTGTCTAACAATATCCTAGTCTACCTTCTGTGATGAAATGTACAACCCATAATTGACTCTCATTCATGCATACATTACTTTTTTTTTCTTTTTACATATAGATTGTTATAATCTGACCTTTCGCCAAACTTCCGTTCCTGGGTTGATATGGTTCCTGCGGTGTTGTAGATCGCAGCGCTTGTAGAACAATGCTGGCTGTTTATGCGTCATTCCTCCAATGTCAGAATCTGCCTCTTTGTTGCCTCATGCATCCATTGTTGTCACCCACCTGGTGCCCATGGTGTTCATTGTTGTTTTTTTGTCCTGTCCATGGCATCTATTGTTGTCTCTCAGTGAAATTTCAGACGCTTGCACTGTTCCTCCTATACGTTGACCATGTTCTTGTTGAGTTGCCTTTCTTCATTGACAACTATGTAGTTGTCATCCACATCAAGCCGCCACACATTGGGCACCACTTTTTGTAATGGGTTCTCCCATTCTGTTACCACCATAGCTCAGTTGCGGTAGCTACCTCTGCATAGCATGTACCTGCTTGGCATTGCAGCTGCTACTTTCCGGTGATTTTTATCAATGCCGTCGGACTCTACTGGTCTTAACTAGGATTTGGCATGTGGTAGGCATGAGTCTAGGATTAAGTATTTCTCAGGCGCAAGGTAGGATAACAACACAACAGTCTTCACACGTGTATTACAGCTTCCATATACTGCTGTGAAACCATATGTAAACATTTTTGTAATTATTGCATTCAAAATATAGTTTTAAATAGGTAAATATTTTGTTATTATTGCATATTTCATAACATATTTTCCTGATATTTACTACATTTTTATGCACATATTTTACACTTTGGTACTACATAAAAATCCAAGCAATATTAATTACACACAGTGATTATCTTCTGAAATTGAAACAATTTCTCAACCCACATTTTCTTTCAGTTCTTCTCAAGAGTGGAGACTCCAACTCCATCTGATTTCTCTTCTCTGCCTTCTTACCCTAATATTTTTGTTAGAACAGTTCACAAGTTTTCACTTAGTACATATGGGGAGGTACATCTGGAAATTTTAAAAGTTGTCCTCTAACCTCCATGAAAGACTCTCTTCAAATACAAACTATGGATAAAAATTCTTTGCATTAATGTGTGCATATCAGGAATTATGAAAATTGTAGTAAAACACTTACGCTTTATAAGCACATTGTTGAAAGTTCAAGCAAACTCAAAACAGCTGCACACTAAAACAAAAAGCCTGAGGTGTGTGTCTATGCTGTTACTGGCTGATATGCCAGTAGACCTGAAATGGGTGACAAAATCAAGAAAAAGCCTTCTATTGACCTGTATCTATTACTCTTTCAGCAGTCATTCTAAGAATATCCAATAAACGCAAAAGAGCACTGTCTATATAGATAGATTTCAAATAGTGACTGTCATATTTAATTTGTAGCTTGTATAAACACATTAAATGAAATTAGAAGCACTATCTTTTCAAACGGCAAAATTTTACAGGAAATGACAAAAATCATAATCCTTTCACAATACAATAAGAAATATATGTATATTAGAAGTAACTTATGAACGAATCTTTCAGCTTCTGTATAGTAATTGAAATAATTACATTTATACCAGGTGAGTCAGCTGCCCCTTATTCTCCAGTTTTATGCAATCCGCATTTTATACTCTAACATGAAAACATTCGGCCCTATGCTGGGTTCTACCCAAGTATTTAACGTGGATGTCTGGTTAGAGCATCACCTTTTAACACTAGAACCCCGGTAGCGGTCATTTTGACCGTTCTTGATATTTAAATAAGTATAGTCCCGCCGGTTCTTAAAAACGAAGCTTGGCCTTTCATGACTTTTCCTGATATAACCTCTAGTTTTATATAGCATAATAATTTTTGGCATGTCATTATTTACGTGGACGTTTTTTTATGTTTGACCATGAACCCCGGAGACGGTCATTTTTGACCGTTACAATTTTGTTAGGCTTTCGCTCGCACTGTCATTGGACTTCTCATTGTCACTAATCTGCTTTGTCCGTCTTCATGCCAACTGTTCATTATAGTAGTGTACGTTGTGAATCTATGTCTGCAAGATGTCTCGTGGTTTGAAACCAGGTGAAATCCTAGCTATATTTCATGATATACCAGAAGGTGATCTTTTTGAAGAACGTGGTAGTGGTGAAGATGATTATCAACCTCCAGCTGATTCAAAACAATCGGAAGATGAGTCGTTAAGTGAAGATGATTTGAATGGTAAGTTTTAGATATTGCATAACATGAAACTGCATTCCTAATAGGTGCCTTTATGTAGTTATTCATTTCCTTGTTAGTACACAATATACATATATATTTTCTTTGCTTATTTATTTTCAGATAATCATATTCAGGATAACATTTCCTGTAATTCTCGTGCTGCGAGAGAGGTAAGAAAGTATGGGCATAGCTCGATACAACCACCATTTGAACATGACTTGCAGCACTGTGTGACTTCATCCAATTTGAGTGCGTCACAAGCGGCAAGTGAAAATAGAATGCCTGCTAGTAATACTACAGCTTTAGGTAACGCAACCACTTCAACGCAGCCAATAATAAGAAGAGGCAGAAAAAGGCAACATGAAGAGGAAAAACTTCCTGCACTTAGTAGAGATAAGGGTACTGAATGGCAGATCATCGATCTAGGTTACAATCCTGGTAGAACAGGGCAACATAATGTTGTGAAAGAAAAATGAGGCCCTACTGCTTATGCTAAGAGACACGTAAGGGACAACAGCCATGGATCTGCTTGAAAGTTGTTCATTGATGAGTCGATTCTTCAACATATCAAAAATGTACAGAGATTGAAGCAAGAGAGAAGAAAATGAAGAGAAATGGACGGTTTCCTTGGATACGCTGGACGCTTTCATCAGCAAAATTTACTTGGGTGCAGAAGCCTTGAGCTAGCTGAAGTCTGGTCCAAAAAGTGGGGACCACCTATATTTTCTGATACCGTGGCAAGGGACAGATTCCTGGAACTGATGAGATTTTTACGGTTTGATGTCAGGTCATCCCGTTCTGAAAGGCTAAAGACGGATGGGTTTGCACTGGTTTCAACTATTTGTTACAAATTTAAAACTGAAAACTGTAAGGCTTGCAACATACCAGATGCATTCCTTACAGTAGATGAATTTTATCCTACACAATGTCGCTGTCCATTCATTCAATACACATTCAATAAGCCTGATAAATTTGGTATAAAATACTGGATGCTTGAAGATGTGAACTCAACGTATCTCTGCAGCACTATCCCATATCTGGGGAAGGATAATCAGCGACCTCAGAACGAATCTGCTCCAGAACATCTTGTGATGTCTCTAACAAATCCTTTTCTAAAAAAGGGACGAAACGTCCCCACCAAAAACTACTTTACTTCACTATCAGTAGCTAAAAGACTAAAGTAGTTGGGCACTAGTATCGTAGGAGCTGTGAACAGATCGAGACGAGAAGTTCCTGATCACCTAAGAAATTCCAAAGCTCCTCTTTATGGTACCATTCTCGTGAAACCAAACGATGGTATTTTGCTAACCAGCTACCAAGGAAGGCACAGAAGAATGAATTATAATTACATTTCACAACTCATGTGCAGTGTCTGCAGCCTCCAAGAAAATTTCTGAAACAGTTGAATTTTGCAAGACTAAATATGGAGTGGATGTGATTGATTAGATGGCACGATTGTATTCCGTTCGTGCTTCAGATGGCCGATGCATGTTTTTACAACGCTTGAATAGTGTTTGGAGAAATAACTGGTAAAGAACTTTCACGCCGCAGATTCATCCTTCACCTCGTTGATGAACTAAGAGAAGCCTACTTGGGAACCAGGCAACGACTAATTCAACCGAAGAACATCCAATCCCTGATCACCGGCGGCAATGTCAAATAGGTCATAACTGCAAACAGAACAAAGCAAGCAATTCCTGTCATATTTGCAAGAAACCAGTATGTGGAAAATGTACAGCAGAAGCCAGAAAAGTTCTTACGTGTGTAAAATGCAACGCATAAGTTAATTTTCATAACAAGTAATCTGTGTGATTACTAACATAGTTGTCATACTGTAATAAGTTTACTAATATAAAGATGTGTGTTGGAATATTACTTGTTCTATTATACATAGAGTTCTCATGTTCATAATCCCAAATATCCTTAGTTGTACTATTACACTATATTACGACTTTATGAGAATGTGAGCTATTTTTTTTTTATTTGAATAAACATACTGTTTAAAAATATAGATAAAGGATATATCTTCATCGTACGAGCTTTTTTTATATACTACTAAATTTATTTTTTCTCCTAACTCTCCATTACCACAAGATTATCAGAGAAAACATTTAGCATAGAAAATTCGAATGTACGCCCTAGAATGGCAATTTACCAATAATTTATGCATACACAGTGATAATATATTGGGCCTAGTTACCTAATAATAACAATATCAAATTGGTAAGAAATAAGTTGTAAAATGTACACGGAAAAGGCAAAGAAAAAGCGAACGGTCACAAATGACCGCTACCGTAGTTAATGGTAGCTAGCGAGCGCCGGGGTTCTAGTGTTAATATACTTGTAATTGGACAGCTGACGTTTGCATCTCTGCAAATGTTCATTGGGACGAGCGAATATTGCATGTTAAACGAAATGTTTACCTCTCACATTACAAGATAGCTCAGTTGGAAAGAGCACCCAATTCATAAGCAATCTGCCTGGTGTAGATGTGGTTCGATTCCCCTTCATTTGCTGATTTTTTTTTTAACCATGTAATATTCACAAATAACATTGACTGAACAATTATTGTGTTAAAAGCTGTTATTTTAATTTGTAGTTGTTTTATTTCCATTTTGTGGTATTGTTGTCTATTATCATATCTCTTCTGGTATAGATGCTGAACTGCTTGTGCATGGGCCCGTGTTTCTCCATAGATCAAAAACATATCAATGTACTGTTGAATACTGATGAAGGAATGGCACAAAATATCATGCAACAGCTTTTGCATGGAGAATGAAGAGAGTCAACATTCATAATAACTAGAGCCTGGATTTTTATGTAATTACATATTTTAAAGCCTGCGTAATAGTTCAATGAGAAGTAAAAATGCTGGCAAATTACGTCATTTGGGACTCCCTTACAAATTTTTATTTTACATATTTTTACATATTTTAACGATGTTACATAAAACATACATATTTTCTGGGTTTTGTTACAAATGTATTATTTTTTAAAAAATATTGTAGTCACATTATAAACTATGGTTTTCACAAGTTTTGCTGAAAGCAACAAAAATCAATCTGCGAAATAGGATGCAAGTTAAATTAAGAATGTTTCTGATTGTTGTCCATTTATATCAAAGCAGGCGCCGCTCGACAATGTTGACCTCCAGTGTCATATTTCTCGTAGCGCTTTGGGCATTTACAACTGGAGAAATTTATTGTTACTATTGTTACCATTGTCTAGGTAGTCGGCATCTTGTAATATAATAGCTGCGAGGAAACAAAGTGAGCCGCTGGACAACCATCAATATAGCGAGGCGATAATACTGCAGTTAGTTTCTTGCAAGTCTTAGTAAAATCACACCAGTTGCGTCCTCGCTATCCTGCAAGTTGAATTCATGGGTGAAATTAGATAGCGCCTTTACAACCGACGGAAAAGTAATAGTCTGTCAAGCAGTGGTAAAAGAATTGGCTGTTCCATGAAATCTCAATTGGAACATATCAAAAGTGCTCTTCACATACGCAGCAAACAAGCGCTTAGTGTAGTTGCAGGAGATGCAGGAAGGAAGGAGGAAAGTAGGTGAAAAATTCAAAGCTGGGCTAAACAGGAATCCAGGGTCTCTACGCTTATGTCCGTGTCTAAAGCACTAAATGGTGATAATGTTGATTTACCAAAACATTTCTCTGCAAACCAGATTCCTATGCTAAAATATACTCCTGTTACTTCATGAGACGTGGAGAGAAGCTTCTCTGGTTATAAGAACATTTTGTCTGATAGGAGACAAAAATGACCCCGGAAAATATGGAAAAGTATATGGTTATTCACTGTATGTTGACGCAAACGCTCCTCTCCATCGAAGACGTCGCCTTTAAGACCTATAAGATCTCGTGTTTGGTGTCCGGACTAGCTCTGGCAAGAGGTCCCTATCTACAGGGTATGCATGAGTTATGGTAGGAATGGAACCAAACGAAGAATTAATCAACATATCACTTTATTTGTAAATTTCCAGATTTGTAGAGAACTGCCGATGATATTTAAATAGAATGTAACTTTGTAACTTCAACTACAATGTTATAACACTTTAACTTTGTCACCCTTTAGCAACCACCAATTTATGTATATGCGCTAGCTTACGTACAACTCCCAAGTTGCACGTGCGTTATCTCGACTCGATTCAAGACGAGTGTGTGTTGCGTTGCATTTGTTTTTGCATGAGCAACACTAAGGTAGCGATTTCCATTAGCTAACTTTAGAGCACGTAAGATATGAATCAGCCCACAGAATCACTATGGCTTCGTACAAACAACAATTGTAACCTTATCACTCATTTAAATCTGCCTAGGCTTCCATTCTTGAGACTTTAACATATTCAGCTTTATTACGTCTTCCCCTTAACTATTGACTATAATCTCCTTTTGTTTCTTTCTATTATCAAATATATATATATTGACATTATAATTTCAGTTTCAACATTGAAAGAAAGAAAAGACTCAAAATAAAAATACCTGGTTGTTCATAGTACAAGATATAAAATGCATCCTCATTATAAAATTTAATTATTTTGAATTGTTTGATTCACTCATTGTTCAGTATTTCAACATTGCTTTCCCGTCTAAAATTTAAGTAAAATAATTATGTGAAATGAGTAATTTTAATAAATATAATCCAAAACACATTTTTTATTTCATAATTACCTACTTAAAAATAAATTTTAGGTAAATTCTGCATAAAACAAAACATTTTCTCTATAATTAATTCTATATTTAGTCAATTTTAACTCGTAATTAATTTACATACTTACAGAGCCATCAAATTACAAAATTCTGGATAATTTGCAGTCTGCATTTAGATTTGAGGTGGTAATCCTAACGTTTATATTATTACATAATTTTACATATTTTGTTCAAATTGCATATTTTGATGTTTTTATTACATAAATATGTACATATTTCGCATCTTGATATTACATAAAAATCCGGGCGCTAATAACACGCTACACTACTAGTCCAATGGGTCAGAAGTCATTATACCTGTTCTACTGTGAAATGCAGACAACCAAAAACAATCTTCCTTTCATAGAAGTTTGAAAACAGTGTTGTAATTAATTTATTTTTTAAAAGGTGAGTTAATTAATAACACTGAACACACAAAATATTTTTCCGGGATGCGTTTCGAAGGTTAACTTTATGGAGGAAAGTTAACCTTCGAAACGCGTCCCGGAAAAATATTTTGTAAGTGTTGTTCAGTGTTATTAATTAACTCACCTTTTAAAAAATAAACCAAAAACAATTTCAGTTATAATGTCCTAAGCCTTCAGGGACTTTGTAATTAGATTATTGTGAATTCGGTTTCCAAGTTTTGATGAGCATAAAAAAAACTGCACAATGTCAAGACACGAACCCGTGTTCCTGAGGGGTAGCGCAGAAGCTATAGTCATTATTCTCTTCAGCTATTTCGATACTTGACTGAAAGCACCTTTAGAATTCAATAGTACGACTTGTATGCCAGCGTTATGTCATTGCCACTTCACCAGTTTTCATGCTTGATTTAGCCTTTTGAGACAGTTTTAATCCTTTGCTGGGCATTTTAATGTTAGTACTTAGATGGCAAAACCTATTATGCCTGTTATTTGAGATGCATGAGACGTAGATTATGCAAAAATTTAAATAAACCATTATTTAATATTATGTGTGTTTTGACTGTACATGTTCATGGTGGATGATGTGTGTCCTTAATTTTTGCCCAATTTTTTGCAGCCAATCCCTGCTCTAAGTACAAGTGCCTGCCATTTTTTTTTTTTTTTTTTTTTTTTTTTGGTGGTGTTAGTGTACTAATATGATAGGTCCTTTATATCAGAGGCATTTACTGAATTACACTGCTATGTATACTCTAATAAAAAGTTTGTAAAATCGGTTAGAAACCGGAATTTGCTCTCAGTAAATGAGTCACATGTTTTTGAGGTGTACTTTAGCGAGAGTACATTCTGTCCCTTAAACCGCTGTTCCTCTTGAGTTTTCCGCTTTCCTCTCTCTAAGAATGTTAGGCAATACGTTTTAGTAAGCGCAAAACTGGACGAAAGCACACATGGCATTTGATGGGTGGCCTACCTTCCAAAAAATAAGGAGCGACTGACTCACCTGGTATATATATATATATATATAGTTCAAAGTTCATAAACCTCTGATAAAGAGCAAGGACATGATCTGAAATGCAGAAATTCAGTCTTGCTGTGTTATATAACATATACTTAAAATTATAATTTGATAATATTGTACATATGTACATACTGAAAAGCTCTTGTTATTCACCCATATAACTCACCACAGGGTCCGTGTAAAACAGCAGCAGGATCCTTTAGATTAATAACTGGCCATCTGCATAGAATTGGAATCTTGGCCATCTCCCATTTGCCACTTATACGATTTGGGAGCAAAAATTAATAAAGTCCACCTAAATAGCTGCAGTGCACAGTATCTGAAGAGCTTACAGAAGTGTTAGAAGACACAAATGATAATGGCTTTGTCGGCAAATGTATGGCATTAATCAACAACATAATATTGTACATCAATAATAAATGTTTCAGGGATGATCTGGACAGTGCAGTTGAGGAATTTCAAAAGTGTGCAAAAGAATTTAAGGCAACGCCTCTGCAACATGAACTTCTATGCAAATTGGTGGTTAAAGCTGTGAGTGAGAAATCTGCTTCAGAACAGCTCCAGACAGTTGTAGACCTATGCACCAAGATACATGGTGCTGAAAGCACAAATGTGGCCATAGCCGTGTCATTAGCAGAGATGGGCCTCACCAAGCAGCTTTACCGGCATCTTGTGGTATGTAAATATTTTTTTTTCCTTGCATAAAAATAAGGCACTTTTATCAGTAAATTGCCCCTTCATTGGCATTGTACCTTGAAGGTACTGCTTCAGCATTTCATTAATCAGGATTCTACATGACGAGTGTAACAAATATCTCCAATACGTTTATTGTCAATAAACAGCTGTTTTGCTGAAAAAAAGTAATTTGTGTCAAATATTTCGAATATTTGGCACCATCTACCTTGATTATTACTACTTCACTAACTGTGCCATAGATATTGTGTGAACAATGTGGAATGTCTTTTTATTTCAATTTGAATAAGTTTAGTCACAATTTAATGTAATTTAATGTCACATTGCCAGTTCTCTATTAGGAATTAAACTTTGCATGACATTTTAGCATTAAATTATGACTAAATTCATTTGAATTAAGGTAGAAATGCATTACAGCATTGTTCACACAATGTTGCATGACAGTGAAATAAAGTATTTATATCCCTTTGTCAAAAAGCTAGATGGCACAATTGACACAAATTATTTTTTTGGCAAAATGGCTCTTTATATTTTGGATGTATTTATTACACTCATGTAGAATCCCTGGTTAACCTTTAACTGACATCTCTCAGACACACCGCAAACAAAAAACAAACTTCAGTGCCTAATGAAATCTAAACTTCAGTATTTACAGTACCTTGTTATCTTTACTTACTGTTTACTTCGCATTAATCTTTGCCATGTAAGCTTTATTGTTTACTGTCCAGATGAGTTTAAAGTTTTAGACATCTGATAGACGTCACGTCACCAGTTGCCTGATATTTCTGTCAAGAACAGTACTGCTTAAAATGTTGCATCGTGCTGGACCATCCCATCATGTGACGCCTAACGATCTGACTCTGAGAAGCAGGTGCTCAAATGGTTGAATGAGTGATGAGGAAAGTAATGTTGACAGTGACTGCACCATCAAAAGTGAGCACAGTACAGATACAGATAGAGAATGCATCATGACATAGGGGTATCTACAGCATCAGGAAAGCAGAAATAAGAGAGGCATATATGATCAAAGGGGGAGTTGATAGACTTGATCACAAATGTTCTTCGTATTCTACTGGATGCCAAACAAGAAAATGGCCAATGGCTATTTTCTTCAGATTGGTCAATATTGCAGCTAATAATGCACATATCATGCACAATTCCTATCCTGAAAGCGCCCATTTTCCAAAACTGATTTCCTAAGAGCTTTTAGCAGCCCAGCTACTCAATCCATATATAAGCAGAAGAATGCTGAATGAGAGGATTCCTAGAGAGATTTGAACTGGAATATCACAGATTCTCAACTTCAGACTGGAAACTATAGCTGTAGAGCAGAAGCTTGAAATCTGGAAAACTTGGCATGTATGTCAGCATCCAAATGTGTTACAAGTGCAAGATACCCGTGAGCTTAGAATGCACTACAAAAATCTACACAAGCTGTGTTGAATATGAGTAACTTGCCAGTGCACCACGAGAAAATGACAGAAAAAAGACCAATCTTTTGTGTGTGCACATTTTTTCAGCAGTGACTTAACTGTTCAAGCAAACTCAAAAACAACTACACACTAAAACAAAAACCCTGATGTATGTGCCTATGCTGTTACTGGCTGATAGAGTAGATCTGAAATGGGTGACAAAGTCAAGAAAGAGCCTTCTATTGACCTGTATCTATTACCCTTTCAGCAGTCATTCTAAGAATATCCAATAAGTGCAAAGGAGCACTGTCTATATAGATAGATTTCAAATAGTGACTGTCATTATTATTTATTTATGCCAACAAACTTACTGTTGGCGTTTTTAAACACACAACCCATGTGTGGGCAATGTTTGAGAGGTAGAACTGGCATTGAATTTTTAAGTTCAAGTTCTACCTCTCAGTGACTATCATATTTAACTTGTAGCTTGTATAAACACATTAAATGAAATTAGAAGCACTGTCTTTTCAAACTATAAAATTTTACAGGAAATGACAAAAATCCATAATCCATTACACAATACAGTAAGAAATATATATTAGAAGTAGCTCATAAACCTCTGACAAAGAGCAAGTACATGACCTGAAATGCAGAAATTCAATCCTGCTGTGCTATATAACATATACTTAAAATTATAATTTGATAATATTGTACATATGTACATACTGAAAAGCTCTTGTTATTCACCCATAGCAGGGTCCCTGTAAAACAGCAGTAGCATCCTTCAGATTAACAACTGGCCATCTGCATAGAATTGGAATCTTGTCCATCTCCCATTTGCCGTTTATGCGATTTGGGAGCAGAAATTAACGATGTCCACCTAAATAGCTGCAGTGCAGTATCTGAAGTGAATAACTAACACTTTTTGTTATCTGTGTTTAATCCTCTATTAGAAAATAACAATTATTTATGAAATATTTATGGTATACATAGTCCCTCTGGAAATGAAAATAAGAAACAATAATTCTTTTACAACTTTTTGCAGATTAACGTTTTCGATTTTTTAAAAAATGTATTTTAGTAAGAAAATTCTTAATTAATTAAATAAAAAAGCTTAAACTAAAGAACAGTGTTAAACATTACCAACATAAAGGAGCAAGTCCTAGGCATCTCCCAGATGTCATGTCACCGGTTGTGTGACAAATTTTTCATGTCACTGGTTAAGGGTTAAAGTATGGTCGAAGCAGTACCTACCACCCTGTATATGAATGCCTTAATTTTGACATATATATAATACATGACAGTTTATTCCTGTAATTCTGTGACTAAAATTAATTCGATGGATTGATTTATTGATTAATTTGTGCATATTTCTGCTTTGAGCACCTATTCCTTTGAAAATGTAGCATATAACATTCTAATTTGCTTCACATAACTTAGCATTGTTACACTTCCAAATGGGATGTTAGCAGAATTGATAGTTTTATAAGAATGTAAAATCCTAGTGGTTCACCATCTTTTATTGATACACCTTGCAGTAGTAAAATTTTGTGGATTTTTCCTACGTGCAAGTTATACTGCCAATGTATGCTTATTGGAACACCCTCCATTTACACTATGAACCTTTTAGAACCTTTGAATGGTAATATTCAATATCCCTAGTATTTAACAAGAATATTATCTCAATTTTGTATGCCAAACAACTTACCGCTGGTGTGTGGGCAGAATTGAGTACAACTTCAATTTTATTGAAGTGAAGTTATCAGTCTCTATATACTTTGATATTGGTGGATTACAGTGCTTCACTGTTAATAGCGTCAGGTGTGTATAATAATTTTGTTTCAGTATATGGCGCAAAATTCTCGTTTACTATAACTCTAAAACTATCCTCCATTTCTTTGTGCAGGTTTCACATGAAAAGAAATCTTATATTGACCAGCTTATTAATGGTAGTGGCCATAAAGCTAGAGCTTCCCAGACTGCACTAAAAACGAACTTTGTTGACCAAGCTTCCTCCATGTACAAATGAAACTAGTTTTCATATGGATCTATGCAAAGTTTTGGTAGCTGCTAACTTCCCTTGGAATGTAGTACATAATCCAATTTTCAAAGGATTCATACAGAAGTACTGCAAGTATTCCATTCCATCTGAATCGAATTTTGCCCGACATCCAATTTTATAAATAGTTCATTTCTATTTATAAAAGTTATTATTTTGTTATATGGTGAAATAGCTGACTTTGTATCACTGTAGAACAAACTCTTTATATTTAAAGATTATTTTCTACTTTTTAGTCCAGTGTGTTATAACAGCATGGTTTTTTTAGTTTTTTAAACTATAATTTATTTTCCACTGCATTGTTCTGTTATAAATTTATAATGTCATTGGACTGTCATTTTATTTGGGATTTCTCTTATGGAGGAAAAAAGTATTAATGCATATTTTGCAAATGTATGTTCTTGTAAGGACAATAAACATTTACTGATTGTAGTAACTAAAACTTTTTCTAATCCTATTGTTAATTTTTGCTATTTAATTTAACATATATGCAAATTCTGGTGTTATTTGTTAGTTATTAATCTTACAGACTTAATTATCTTTCCTAGTTCAACAAAATTTAATGAACCTGAAACTGCATTTTTAGGACCTATTTCAAAGTTTTTAAAACCTTTTTTAGGTGCCTAAATGATCATTTTTAACAGGACAATAAACATTTACTGGTTGTAGTGACTAAAACTTTTTCTATTCCTATTGTTAATTTTTGCTATTTAATTTAACATATATGCAAATTCTGGTGTTATTTGTTATTAATCTTACAGACTTAATTATCTTTCCTAGTTCTACAAAATTTAAAGAACCTGAAATTGCATTTTAAGTTTTTAAAACCTTTTTTAGGTGCCTAAATGATCATTTTTAACAGCTTAACTATCCGAGGTCTAATTATAACAAATATGTGGAATATGGCCTAATCACTACATACAATCAGTCTCTTTAAGCATCTGTATTGCCAAATCAAACTGTTTGGGTCTACAGCAGTCTGTAACAACTATGAACTTTCTTTAAAACTTCATTAGGTTTACTTGGGGCTCCCATATAGGTTCTACAGACTCCTGAATCGCCGAATGTTTATGGTACAGTTTCCTTCAGCTGCTCATCCCACCAGTTAAAATAGTGGCTACATACATCAAGCAATATAAATTCAACAAGCTACAGAATACACTGAACTTTCCTTTCCACTGTCCACATCTTGTGTAAAATGGCCTGATTGCTTCGTGGTTGTGTTGCACATTACTTGCTCATACACAAAAATGAATATCATGCTATATACATTCTTTGAGGTAATGTAGTGAATGCTTCATTCTTTAATTTCATTTTGTTTAGCCATTGTAAGAGTTCATAACTTCACCATGAGTTTACAGACACACTTATTTCATTAGACTTTGTTAGTTTCCATAATTTTACATTACAGCAAACAGCACCAAATGTGGCCAAATGTCTTGTTTATGATAATATGGTCCTGTTACAGAAATCATGATTAAACATGTAATTACAAATCCATGTTATCTAATACTGTGTAGGATTATGGCATAAGAAATTTTGAATGCAATATCATGCAGAACAAAGTGCTTTAAAAGCAATTCATTCAGGGAGAAGAAGGTAAAGCAAAAAGCAAAAAACAGTAGAAACATTAATTTTCCACAGAACTTGTCACATTAGAGGATGATTTATTTAAAACAGTGCACAGATACTCTTGCAGTTATTTGTAGTTTAAGCATGTTCATTGATAGCTAAAGCAAATTCCCAGTCAGAATTAGATATATTTGTTTGTAAGGTTGGTATAATAAATGATATTCCTTGTGCTGTCTTACAGGCCTATGAAATATTACATTTCCCTCAATTATTTCATGCAGACCTGCTGTTATTTTGAGCTTCTGTCACCTTCCAGTCTGAAATTTTCCTAGTAATTGGAAAATTTCAGAATACCAGATATATTGCCCAGGAAGGAAAGTGATCAAATTTGAATTTAAGCATTTAAACATCAGCTCTTAAACACTTGACTGTAAACAATGTTTAGTACGAAAACATTTTTGCAACGTAGATGTCATGCTTAGACATTATTTAATTTTAACATTGTGTACATAAATATAATTTCTGCAATTGCAACTTAATACTTATTTAAATGTCTCTATGATACAGCAATACATATTTTATATATTGTGGTATCCCTTACATTTAGAAAGACAATAAATTTCATCCAGATAAAAACACAGGCCAGCGAATTAAAACTTTTTTCTATAGCATTGGGTTGATAGGCCTGTAAACCTAATTTTGGTATGCAGAATTCAAATCTGGTTTCCATTTGTTCATATCATGCACCATTTTTCTGCCATGCAGAAAGGAAAAATATAATATTTTAGTTCATTTCTAGTTTTTAAGTACAATTTAAAATTTATGAGATTGTGCAAACTAAGAACCAAACTCAGTTCTACAGATGCAACAGTTTATATTGAACTAGGAAATATCAAACATATCTTTGGTTTTATTTTCACTTCTGCTTTGTTAAAAACAAACTTGCATTTGTTGTCCTGACAAGGATTGTCTCTAATTAAACACGAACACTAGGGGGCTGTCATGGAGAAATCCCATTGACCCTGGTAGCTTGTTTCCATCTCCTTTATGTCTTAGTCAAATCTCTCTCCATGTCACCGAAGATTTTAGGAAAATATTTAAGATGTGAATACAGAAAATGCAATTTTAAACTCATGTTGCATCTGAGCACCTTTTAACTTTTTGAGCATTGATTTAACAATATACTCATATTGGTCATCTTAAACATTACCCAAAAACTTGTTTATAACTTTATTGAATAAGTCCCAAGCTTGAAGCTCTATGTCTGCCATGTTATTTCTAAAGTGAACATCTTTACTAAGTTTGAAAATCTGCAAGTTGTCAAAAATGCCTTCTTTCACTTTTGATTCAATCAACTTTCGAAATTTCGTAATAGAATATGGGAAACAAGGACCAAGTATGTCCAAAGCTTTGACAGATTGCTTCATTATATCTAATTTGGGGGTGAAAAACCTTTTGTGATTCAATCTGTGATTTACTACATTTTTTGTTCCTGACACTAAATCTTATCTTTTTCGCCAATTTCACCCCAATGTCTTTCTCTGGCTCTAGTATCTCTCACATACACAGAATGAGAATTTTGTGTACACTGCTTGTTGGTCCAATACAATACCACACTTTCAGATCATAACACACTCACCACTCCTGTTCATTGTATTTAATTTTTTTTAGGACAGTATACAAATTTTGGTACTTTTTTAAGGGATGTATTTTGAGCTATTGGAACTGAAGGAAACATATCCCCATTGTGCAACAGAACACCTTTCAGACTTCTCTTGCTTGAGTCAATAAATAGACACCACTTTTTTACTTTATAAGCTGTTCCAATACAATCTATCAAATTAGGATATCACCACAATATCCTAGTTCCCCCTCCTTTGCAAAATATTTCTTGAACTCTTCTTCTCATTATCTGTTCCAGGTCCTAAAAGACTGTTTTCTTTCAGCCTTAAATCTTAAAGTTCACTATTTTCTTTGGTAAGACCCAAATCACATACCAAATCCTTTAATTTTAACCAACTCAATCGATTTGGAGTGTCAACTTCTAAGTCTGGGGATGAATTTACATCTACACTCAAAGTATCAGTACTACTCTCTGGTGATGGAACAGGAACATCAGGTTCATGAGTCGCAGACCTAATTGCTGATGGCAAGTTTGGATATAATCAGCATAGGGAAGTGGCAACCCCATCGCCCATTGGGAAACCACTGCAAATAGCCTCCCGAGTATTGACAGGAAAACTAAAACCTTTCGGGGTTGGGAGGAAATGCCCAATCCCTACCTCAGAAACTGAGGATCTACCTGAATACCTTGGAGATAAAACAAGGACCCAAAGTGTTGGGCTAATCCCCCACCTTAAGTAAAGTCGGATTCAAAAGGAAAATGTGAGCCTTGGCTCCAAGTTAAACCTCTGATGCCATGATAGTGGTAGAACAGGAAAGTTGAAGATGAAAAAAAAGAAGTTTGGATATATGATGCCTGCTTTGTTTTTCATATTGAATTCATATATATCACACAGAGAAAAGTAACAGTCATTAAAATGATTTGTTGTTCACACTATACAATAGGAACACCAAAGGGCATAGATGGATGAACTCTGTTGTGTCACTCTTATATTTTCTACACAACTTTTACACACAATATCAGAAACAAAATTTTTGTTTTAATCTCCTAACCTAATTTTAAAATAGGCCAGATACAAATTTTTGATAAATGCAGTTATATTTTAAGAGGTAGAACTGGAACTTAAAAATTCAACGCCACAACTGGGATTTGAACCACAGACCTTCCTTGTGGTTCAAATCCCAGTTGTGGCGTTGAATTTTTAAGTTCCAGTTCTACCTCTTAAACTTTGCCCACACACGGCTTGTGTGTTTAAAAACACCAACAGTAAGTTTGTTGGCATAAATAAATAGCAGTTATATTTCTTTTCTGCTGCTTTATCTCAACAGAAATTGTATGGATTATTCACACAGCCCCTTCTAGATATACCATTCAAATCACTCGAACTTGCCACATTTTTTCCCACAAATAAAATTCACAACACAATAGGCTTCAAAAGAGTACATACTGCTTGCATTTGATTTTATTGCTGATTCCATGCATGTCAAAGGGCTAACTTAATCATGATATATAAGGTATTAAGTACAGAGATGGTTATTACCCAGGCTTCTAATGTAGTGCACAGTAAATGTTCTCATATTTTTTATAGGCAAACAAAGGAAAATTAAAATACGAGTTACTGATGAAACGTTGCAAGAGATTGTCAGATGAACAGAAGGCAGAAGCACTTAAGAATTTGGCTTCATCTGGAAAAGGGATTGCATTTTTTCCTGTGGAAGCTATTTATACTCTGATCTTGAAAGTATACAGTGAGTATAATAATTATCATTATTATAAAAGTAAATAGATGTCCAAAATGCAAAGCTAAGTTTAATGGCATTTGCAAGTTAAATTATAATAAGTTCTGATGCATAAGTAGACCTAGAGCATGTTCTTGACCAAGACTTCCTCTACTTATGATTAAGTAGGAAACTTCACAGACAGCATTTGAATAAAGTTCACATTCCACAATTGTTGGTTAATTTGGGCACTTATGTATTTTGATTTCTTTGGACACCTGCTACAGAACACATTTAGTACTTCCGTTTGTTTGTTTCAGGCCGGAATGGGGACTGTGATGCAGCACTTGCATTGTGGACATGCTTGGAAGAATTAGATATTCAACCAGAAGCAGAATTTAAAACAATTCTTCATAAATTGTTAATTAGTCATGCACGTCAAGTTCCATTCCATGTATCATGATAAATACTTTGTATTTTTCAAGTTTATTTCTTAGAAAAGCAGTGATATAATCTTGCTTCTGATATATCTGATCAACAATCAGAATAATAGTTATGAACAGTCAAGCAGCACTGTTAACAGTCTGTGATCTTAGGTACTTAGGGACATAGAAAAGTATTGTTCATATTGTCAGAACATTACCACTATTAATTCTGCATTGTTCACAACGTTGGCAAATCCTTGGAAGGTGCATTTTTGAGATATTTCTGACTGTTTGCTTGTTGGTTCGGTACAAATCTTACAGTCAATTTTAAACTAACTTCTCAGTGAGCCAGAAACTTTAACCATAGTTCAGAACTGAATGACAGACAAGAAAATGATTTAATATATATAATAAAAATATATCCAAATACTTATTATGTATATTTGAATAATATATACAGTATTTAACATGAGTAAGTGTAGGCTTTCAAGGCTGGAGTTGATAATTCTAGATGAAACTTCTGGGCTGATTTACCATGGTCTGCTGGATTAACTGAATCCAGACATTTCGCCCACAACTGTGATGGACATTATCAGTGGTGCGGGCAAAGTCTTCTCAGTGAAGGTTCACTTGCATCTGAAACATTAACTATTGGAGGTGCAGTATTTATGTAGAGGGGTCTTCTTTGATTGGCTCTGGGCCGACAGAGGCAGTACAGCTGCTGGGAGAGACCTAGCTGCTTCTTGGGCACTACTAATTCCTGGTTGTTTCACATTGTTTCACTGTCTGGATTGTCATTTAATGTCATCAATAGGACCCAGAAGTTGTAGACCTAAAAGTTCTCTAAAAATGAGCTATAAAATGCTCTTAAAGTATAGTAAAAATGCATATAAAATGTAAAAAAATTATGTAATAAAAATTAACAATTTCTTTCATAATACTAAATTGATAACTGTTATAGACAAATAATGAATATATGGTTCGAATAACCACATTTTAAAATTGACTTTCTTAGTAAATAATGCAATTATTGCTACTAAATAATAAATAAATTCAAAATTCATCAGGTCATTTTCAATTTTATAAAATATGAAAAATAAGTTACTGTACCCATTAGCCAAAACATACCTTACTTAGCGTTGCAGTACACCACCATGGCCATCTTCAAGTTATCAAAGGTAAAGGAACAGCGGTTGTTAGCTATAAGTGTTTTATACCTTGAGAAACTTCTCTCCACTTCCACAGATGTTATAGGTGCATATTTGAAAAACACTGTGTCACTGCCTGTTAAATTCTGTTCAAAAATATCAGTTCTGAAGTTTTCTCCTGACAAGATATTGGCAATCTGACAAACTGTTTGGTATCCTTTATTTTTGTCCAACAGAAATTTTAGTTTCTGTCTAATTTTGTCCCCAATCTCACCTTTTACATTTTGTATCCTCACTAACTCAATCGACTTATCCAATTTCGTGCCACTTTCTTCAAGGCGGGTTATGGTTTCCATAAAAAATTAAAAATTTGATTGAATGAAAGCTAATTTACCTTGGACTTGAGTATCAGAAAACAGATCCTGTGCACTCTCAATTGCCTTAGAATCTGCTCTATCCGGATTATTTTAAAATGCCCAATAAAGAAAATGACCGGAAAATGCATCTAAATGTTAAAAAATGACTATTATAAAAATGTGGAAAAAATGCATTTTGATGACCTATAAAAACCACATATATCTAACGTATTTGTTCCAGAATGGACTTACTTTTCAATAAGCATTGCCTGTGACCACTTAGAAAAAAGATGACTTTTCATCAAAATCCGGGCCCTAGTCATCAATGATGGGATTCCAAATTCTTTTGAGCTTAAGGGTTTCTTCATGAACCAATCAGGAATTAGTAGTGACCAAGAAGCAGCTAGACCCCTCCCACCAGCCATACCACCTCATCCGGCCTGGAGCCAATTAGAAAAGACCCCTCTCTAAATAAATACAGCACCCCAGATGGTTAGCATTTCAGGTGCAACTAAACCATCACTGAGAAGACTTCACCCATGCCACCAATGACGTCCACCGCAGTTATGGACGAAAGGTCTGGATGAAGTTACTCCAGAGACTACAGCAAATCAGCCCGAAAGTTTCTTCTAGAAGTATTTAACATGTTTCAGACTGAAAAATTAAGTGTATAAGAGAGAGAAAGTGAGTTAATATATGTAATGTAAAAATAGATATTGTATATATTTAAATAACATATGCAATATTTAACAATTTGCAACAGTTTCAGATTGAAAAATTAACCGTAGCATTACCGAGGCAGGAGGGAGTACTTTATGCCCACCTTCTGTAATTTTTTAAATTGTGTCATAATTTTTTGATTAATGACATGCAGTTAATAGTTATTGTCAATTACTGTTTCAACTACTGAATTGCATAATTGTTTGTTTTCATTGTGGGTCTTTTTGAGAAACAATGAAACGTCAAGGTGGCCATAGAGTGCTGCCTCGTCCGTATAATATGATTCAGTAAAAAAGGAATAGTTAATGTTAAATATTACCTTTATAAACATGACAAGATATAATACCCAATTTTAAAATAAATTTGTTTTAAAAATTACTCCGACATTTTGTTACCAGTAGTGGTTGCAAAGTTGGTAGTAGAAGTTCTAGAATAAGGCTTGGCATTGGTAGGCTTAAGTATGTAAGTGTGAAAAAAGGTAAAGAAGTTTTACATTTGGTAAAAAGTTGAGAGAGAGAAGGAAATAATAATGTAACAAATGACAAGTCCAGTTGCTTGTAATGTCACTATTTCTTCTAAATCTGAATCACAAAACACAATTCTCTTTTTATCATTAACACAATTCACAGCTCGTAAAGAACTTGCAACTCACAACAGCTGTTCTGTTGTAATCTTGATGCAAAAACTGCTCACTGTTGGCACCTATGAGAGCTGTGCCAAAAGTACCTGACTTAACGTATAAATGACCATTGTTTCAAACAAATGACTATCCTAGAAAATACCAACTTTATAAAACTTAAGTTTGAAGTTTGATGATGATGATGATGCAACATTGTTTTGGCAGTCTTCAATAGTGAATGCTCTCAGCAAATTTGTAAGCATAGATAAAACTGGTCATTGTTATGTGATATAATATTTTTATTTGCAAGGTCTTAGTCCAACTAATATTAAAGTTAAGTTAGATTGTACTCTGGGGAGTTTGCTACCTCATTTATAACAGTAAAATATTGGGTGGCAGAGTTTAAGCGAGGCTGTACAAGCTGCCAAGACGAACATCACAGTGGTCAACCAAATGAGATCACCACGCCAGAAATTATAAAGAAAATGTACAAAATGGTATTGGATGACCGCTGCCTGAAAGTGTGCAAGCTAATAGACATTGCAGACATTTCAGAAAGTGCTGCACATCACATACTGACTGAAAATTTGGACTTCAGAAAACTGTGTGCAAGATGAGTGCTGCATTTGCTCACAATGGAACAAAAACAGCGTTGTGAGAATGTTTTAGTGGAGTGTTTGGCAATGTTTCGCTGCAATAAAGCTGACTTTAAAATTGATTCATAACCATGGATGAAACATGGGTCCACCATTTCACACCTGAGATGAACAGTCAAAGGAGTGGATTGAAAGGAATTGGCTCCAAAGAAGGGGAAGAGTTCCATCTGCAAGCAAGGTCATGGCATCAGTCTTTTGGAATGCACATGGGATAGTTTTCATTGATCATCTCCCAAAAGGAAAAGCAGTCAACAGCAAGTATTATGCACACTTGTTGCAGTGTTTAAGTGATGAAATCAAGCAAAAACAGCCATATTTAGTGAAAAAGTTTTGTTTCATCAAGACAATGCTCCAGTTCACACATCCATCATTACCATGGCCAAAATCAATGAGCTAAAGTTCAAATTGCTTTCTTGCCCATCTTATTTGCCAGGTTTAGCCCCTTCTGAGGTATTTTCTGTTTCCAAACTTGAAGAAATGGCTTGTGATAAAAGATTTGCCAACAATGAAGAGGTGAAGTCTGCAGTTGATGGCTGGTTTGCAGAGTTCGACGGTTCTCACCATAAACAGGGTATCAAAACTATTGAGCATCACTGGGAAAAGCATATCGAGCTGCAAGAAGACTATGAGGAGAAATGCATGTTTCTTCCCAAAATTTTTGTACTTTCTTGTTAGGTTGGGTACTTCTGGAACAGCACTCATAGCTCTGATGGCTCTACTCGCTCACTCACAACTCTCTCTCAATGCTAACTGGCTCTATCCGATTTGCTTATATGCCGAGAATGTCAATTTCTCTGGAAATACACATTTTCTAGAGACTTCTCGTACTGTCTGGAACCATCCTTTGTAACTTCTTAAACTGTCTGGAATCCCTTTGTTCTCACCATGCTCATTGTTGTCCTTGTTTGCTGGGCACATGTCTAGCAATGTAGTGATCTGAGGTAGCTAACCTCGAGCATCCTTTGAGGTGCACAGTTGACACTAATTCCTCCTCAGCGCTGGTTATCCTGACCAGCATCATCATAGTTGGCCAGACGATCCATGTGTACCACCAGCATCATCTCTTAGGGCAGCAGGGTTGCCAACCCGTATAATTATGGGGCATACGATAATTTGAATGTATGTACTCATGGTTGTCAACCCGTACGATAATTATGGGGGTGTACGATAATTTCAATACCAGCAAAATAACATTTTCACTGGTTTCACACCAGTGAAATGAAATTAATTACAAATAGCGATACCATTTTTGCCCTCAATGCCTGTCTCCACCCCTTAAAGGCAACCTTCATATCCTAGTAAGCCTTCTACCCTTTATCCTCTTGTTGCCAGTGTACCCTGGTCTGGTATTCTCAATGAAGAAGGCACGGTTCAGAAAACTGATGATCAATGGAGAAAACTCGGAATATGTGATATTCCGTGGGAAACAAAGAACATGCCTGAACCTGACAGTTTCAGGAGTGCTGTTAAACACATGTCACCTTGGTGGAAATACTGATTTAAAAGGACTGGTGGAGGTTGCATTATCAGAGATTTCATTTCCCCACAGAAATACTTCTTGTGAAACAGTTTTTTTTTTTCCAAACTAGGTTTAATAAAAATCAAAATTAGAAACAGATTGGCGCTAGATACAGTAAATGGACTTACTAGGTTGTCTCAACTTATCAAAGAATATGGTGGGTCCAGAAATCTGCAAGCCACCGAGAAGATCTTAAAGCTTATCTCAACAACAAATTTGTATAATGCTGCAACAGTTGAGGAAGATGAACTTTCAGATGAATAGTGCGAGAAACATAAACACTAAAGTTGAAATACTGATTGTAGTCATCAATCTTGTAAGTGAATACCATAAACATCAATACTATTGCATTTTCGTAAGTGTTATACTGATACATTTATTGCTGTAGTACTTGGTTTATGATGTACGATAATTTTGAATCCAAATCTATAATTTTGAGTGCCTAGTACGATAATTTTACTTTTAAACATTGGCAACCCTGCAGGGCAGCCTCTGGATGTGGCAGATTACATTGTTGAACCTCTTCTCCACATGACACCATCCTTGCTATGGTTGTTGTGTAATATCCCTTGTCCATGTAGGGTGTTGTATGCCATTCTGCTTGAAACCTCTGCAACAGGCTTGCTGATTATGACAGGTCTTCGTCCACCCAGGTGTGTTGACGAGCCATCCTGCACACAAACAGCCCACAGGGTTCCATAACCACTGACTTTCCTTGTGCACCTTTGCAGCCATCTTGCTTCTAGTAGGCCCAACTGTAACCTCCACCTGGTCTAGCCTGCAGACCCCAAGATGTTCTCTGGAGCTTTGGAGGGTTCTCATCTTGTCCGACTCACAGGATCCTCCTGCTGACGTCAACCATTGCCTCACGGGCTCCTAAGGATACCCAGTCCCAATATCACTTCCTCAGACACCCTCAAGATGACACCCACACTTATAATGCTCTGCTCCAAGATCAACTCCAGCCAGGCCTCCTTTCCACAGGCAAGGTGTTGTCTGATGCCAACTCTATCTAGTAGAGCCAATCTGTTTTCCTTGATGGCAAGTCCTCCACCACATCAGGTCAGATCACAGTCACAACTGCAACCATGTCTACCAATACCTGGCACATGTTCTATGTATCCTGCCATCCACAATGAGGTTTATCTTCCACTGTTCTGTCCAAGGTACACAGCATCATTTGATGGGATGGTTCTGACAGCTTCTCCATGCTGCATGCCTTGCTGGTCCTTAGTCATTCCTTGCTTGCTCATAAGCTTTGCTGCTGACAGCCCTTCACAACATGTCCTGGTTGGCTACATCCCCAACACATTCCATTAAGGGATCTTTGCAGATGTCCCTGCACTAGCTCTTTGTCTCCATTGTATCGTACACTTCTATTCTCCAAGGTGGGGGTAGTGGTGACCTCTGCCACGAATTGCTCCCTGCTCAGGTCTATATTATCCCATCCACTGCTGACATTCAGCTCCTTGGTGCTACCATTGACTCTGCCTTCCGCAGTCCTAAGGCATTTCCTAACGTCCTCCAGGGCGTTAATGTATTGACCGAGGTTTCCTACATCTTCCTTCACACTGACCAGTTACCCGTCAATGTTCACCAATAGCTCCATCTTCATCACAGTCTTTTCTGTTTTCATCTTTTCTATTCTGGAAATCATTTTTGTCTTCATTTCTTCCATCATAGAGTTCACTGTTGTTGTTTTGCTTCGCATCTTCTCCATTCCAGAGTTTATGGTTTTCAATTTGACTTCCAGTTTTGTCTCCAGCATTGCAATCATCACGGTTCTTACATTGACTCCTGACATCAGTGTGACAAATTCCTACTTCTCTTACTTTTAATATCACTTTATTTCTTCTAAAACTAAATAAAACAGAGTTCTCTGTTTTGTTAACACAATCTATAACTCATGACTGTGCAACTCACAGCTTTTCTGTTCTGTCATAACATTGATCCCTCTCTCTGACAGTTCTCTCACAACTCTCTCAACACTAAATGACTCAACACCGACTGACTGTATGTCCGACTCGCTTATGTAGCTGAGAGTTATGCCATGGATTTCTCTGGAAATGTTTTCTCAAAGCTTCTTGTACAGCCATGGAAAAAATGATTGAGAGCACTCTGAGAGCAGAAAATCTCTAAGTTCCACTTCGTATCGCAGTGCAGTTTACACTGGTCGGTATTTGCAATATGCAATTAAACCAAGCTAATAGTCTCAGTGGCATATGTTATCATCTGTCGAACACATATGTAGGCTGTCTTTTGAAATGTGTCTGCATTTGTATTGGTTCAGGTGATACAGAAAGAGGGGTGGTGTGAGAACTAGCACCATACTTCCCATTCTTCGTTAGCCAATTTGTTAGCAAACCCAAACGTGTTTCTGCCTGATGCTATGTGTATTGGTAGTTCTACATATAGGAGCAGCAATATCCAATCAACCAAAACAATCAATGACATGTTTCATAAGACATGAAGTATCCTGAATATGATGAGTCATGTTCCCATAAAAAAACATGGCGTGTTAGAGTGTATATATGGATGTGCCAGTAGACATTTCGAGCCCTAAGCAAATAGAGCTCAGAGGTAACGCATGCACTTTGAGAGCCAGTGAACTTACGTTCAAATCTTGGCAGCAGAAAATACTTTTTTCCTCCCTTTATTTTGTTTCCTCTATTTTCATGTTCTACTTCATAAAATAGATTTTACACAATATTAGTTAAGAACTGAGTATTAGATATATGTAGGTATCTATGTAATAGCCAACTCTTTCAACTACTGGTGACAAACTCGATTCTTGTACCATCATGTTTCTTTCTGTGTCAGTCACACACTTATGTTTAGTTTCATTCATACTTTAGCAATGGCAAAGTCATTAGCAAAAGACGCTAATTATTTTAAAATGTTGGTAGATTCCATGCTCCCAAGATTGAGGGCAGTGATAGCAAATAATGGGAGACCACACTGAGTATTAGAATTTGTTTCTCGGTTTTTCTCTTGTTTTATTAGCGTTTTGTTACATTTAAAAGCAACTGGAGATCAGGTTGCTGTATTTTTCTTTATTTTCTAGTTTGTAAGAAGAGCTGATGAAGATTTCACATACAGTAGTCAATATTGATTTACAGAACATAATCTACATAGATATAAAAGGTGTTAATATGATAGAAAAATAAAAAAGAGGAAATAAAAAACTACCTCAGTCCTGGGATTCAAACATCCATCCAGCATATTACACGGAGTTTCAACCACAGAATCTTGGCACTGAGCCATTTCTATAACCACGGATAACCTCTTCTCATATATAGAGAACTCTAACGGAGAGTTCAACCCTCAGGGTTTGGCTTACATATTTTGTGAGCGTTTCTGTGCATATTGGCGAAGAACGGTTCTTTTGATTGTACTCTGGTTGCTATTTTATGCTATAAAGTAATAAACTGTGTCTTATCTCACTGTGTATAAGCCTGCTTTGGAGCGTAGCACACACGCCATGTGTGAACCATACTCTGGTTACTTTGTGTACTTCTGTGAGGCCAAAGCTACAGTTAGAAAATTTACACCGCTCAATCTTTTTTAATCTTTTTTTCCATGGCTGTACTGTCTAGATCTGGCCTTTGTAACTGTCTGAAATCCCTTTGTTCTAGCTCCGCTCATTGTAATCCTTGTTTACTTGGTGCATATTGCCTAGTAACATAGTGATGTGAGGTACTAACCTCAAGCATCCTTTGAGGTGCACAGTCAGGATAATAAAAACAATAGTGAAGTGAAGTTAGAAGAACAAAAAATAATTAAACTTAAAAAAAATTAATGTATCACATTTTTTAAAAAGAATAAAAGTATAAAATAATTTATCTTAGTATTTTGAAAACTGAAGCTACTTGCAGTGAAACATAACAAATCCTAAACACTATAAGCTTCACTTATTTTAATATCTGCTAAAAGCTCTTCAAATTAGATGCAAATTACGTAATTTCACATTATACTAAATGTACCCTCAGTGCAAATTTGTTTATACTGGTTGCCAGTATACATAAGATTTGTTGTTAACTAATGCTGGATTTCTGACAATGAAGTCATTAGTCCTCTTGCTCTCCAATATTTTTCACTGATGGATGGGGTGGTTTTGATAGCACCTGTAATTAGTCTCAGACTTTGGTTTTGAAAGATTTTAATATTTTTTTGTATTTGCTGCTATAAGAACTTCGCTGCAGTAAGTAAATAATGGCTTTATATATACATTGTATGTCGTGTTAAGAGTTGCTCTGAAACATGCCCACTTCATTCCTGTTAGAAATTTTAACAGTGAAAGGCACCTCTCTGCTCTTTGTATTACATTTTCTACTTGTTTGGTCCAAGTAAGTTTGGTATCAAATATAATCCCAAATACTTTGTTTCCTTTGTTTCTGATAATTGTTGACCCTCAAAATTTAGTTTTATTTTTAATGGTTTCTTCCATAGTAAAAAGATTGGGTAGTTTGATTTTGTTGTATTAACAGTCATTAAATTTTCTTCTGTCCACTTTTGTAGGTTGGTTAAGGATTGTTGCATGGTTTGTTTTAGTTCTGTACTTCTGTTTTTTGGTTTTGAAGTCCTCTTTACTAAGTCAACAGCAAATAGTGCACACTTCACACCTGATTCTTGTATTTCTTGTGGCAAATTGTTAATAAATACATTAAAAGTGTTGTGGTAAGCCACGGTGTACTTGTTTATATTTCGATATATTCCTTCCATATCTGGTAGCAATTAAGTGCTGAGTTAGGAAATGACATAGCCATGAAAACATTGGACCTTGTATCCCTATTTTTTTACTTTCTTTAGTAGTTCTGCATATATAATCATATGCACTTTGGAAATCAATAAAAACTGATACATTATCTTTTCTATTGAAGGAGTCTTTGATTTCTTGACAGAGAAGTAAGACTTGTTCATTTGTAGAGTGGAGCTCTCTGAATGCAGCTTGACATTGGGAAATTAAATTTTGTGATTCTAGAAACCAATTTAACCTATTTGACACCATTCTTTACATCACTTTTGCTATTATGCTAGTAAGAGCTATTGGTTGCGCGATGCTGAAAGGCAGAAGGGAAAGGTGAAGAAGAGCTATTTGTCTATAATTTTTTTATTGCTGATGCTGTTTTATCTTTCTTCAAGAATGGGACAATTATTGCTTTTTGCCATTCGGATTAATGACTTCATTGTCAGAAATCCAGCATTAGCTAACAACTACTTTATGTGAATTAGCATAATATTTATTGAAGGTTTCAGCTATCACTACATCATTTATTAATATTTTACTGTTGTGTATGATAGGTATGCTATTTTTTTCTTTCCTGTCTTTGACATTTTTATGAACCTATGGGCTTTATCACCATCTGTCCTATAATCCATTTTTCCTAAGAAATTATTAAAGTGGTTCTTTTTATGTGTATTAATTTCTTTTTTTTTAGTGAGGCACATTTCTTTTGTCATATTTGAGTATCCGATATGTATTTCTAGCTACGAGGGTGATTCAAATATAAAGGGTAATTTTGTTAAAAATATTTATTGATTAAATATGTACACAAGTGACTATATCAACATTTCTCTATATAGCTTCCTTCACACTACACATTTTTGCCAACGATTTGGAAGCTTGAACATTCCTTCTTGAAAAAAAGTTTGAGGGCGTGTCACCAACCAAATGCATAAATGCTCCTTGACGTCGTTGCTTTCAAAATGTTTCCCTCCAAGCGATTCTTTCATGGGTGCAAACAAAAAATAGTCTAGTGGGGGACAAGTCTGGACTATAGGGAGGGTGTTCAAAGGTTTCCCAGTGCATGTCCGCCATTGTGTCCATTGTCAAATTAGCGGTGTGAGGGATAGCGTTGTCTTGGAGAAGGATGACATCTCTGATGGGCATACAACGTCTTTTGCTTCAGTAGGCAGCTTAACAATTGGCAATAGTAAGCTGCAGTCACTGTACGTCGATCATGAAGAAAATCAACCAACTTCTGATGCAATTCCTTCAACAGTGGAGCTCTTGAACGACATGAATGTTGTCATCTGTGAGATTTGACCTTGGGCGTCGAGCATGACTTTCGTTTTCCACAAACTCTTGGCCACCCTTAAATTGTCTGGCCCAAGTAAACTCTTGATTCTGTAACAGTGTAGTGTCCCCAAACTGTGCCCTTAAAGGAGTTAAAATCTCTTAAGGTTTAACCGCTTCATTGGTTAAAAACTTGATAATAATGCGTTGCGCAACAGACGAAGGAACCTCTTGTTCACTCATGGCTGTACTGACGCCAGAACCTAGCGAAGCAGCCAACAAAGCTAGTTCCCCCTCCCTAACACACCAACCTTCAACCCTCCCACTCCACTGCCCCGCTCTGAACTGCTTCCTCCGTGATATGCAACAATTACCCTTTATATTTTAATGTTTTTTTTTTTTTTTTTTTTTTTTTTTTTTTGCTGTTTCTAAGATGGCTTTACAGAAATTTTTGTTCATATGATCTGGTTGGTCATGCAGCAGTGAGTTTGTTCTTTAAATTTATTTTCCAATTCAGTTTTATATTTATTCCAATCTGCTTTTTTAAAGTTCCAATACAGATTCATGTGATGTTGACTGACAGTTGTATTATCTAGTTTTAAATTGGCAATTGCTGCTCTGTGACCAGAACTTGTGTGTTCTATAACTTGTTTTTTAATCTTTGAAACAATATCTGTTGTAGCTAACAAGAGGTCTGGGTTACTGCCTGCTCCAGAGTAATGTATGAAGGTTGTGGGATCTTCTTTATTATAAATCAGTTCAAAGGTTGTGGTATTCAAAAATTCTTCCACTATCTTTCCTGTAGAATCCACTTTCTCATAACCCCATCTTTTGGAATGGGCACTGAAATCCCCAATTACGCTTGTTTTATTTAACTGGTCAACAAGTGAGAGATCTGGTTCATTCCTGGGAGAATTGTAGATGTGTTTTGTTATCCCAAAAATTTAGCTTTATTAATTCAGATTTATCTGTGTTATCCATTTCTTTAACAATTTGAAAGGAGGATTTAATATCCTTTTTGACTCCAACTAATATTCCACTACTTATCTGTCTATTTTTGAGTAATAGGTTTAGTAAAAATTCAGTAAAATTGAAGTATGTAAGTTCAACATTTGTTAGATTTGCTTCTTGAATGAAAAATATATCTATTTTTTTTTCAAACACAATTCTATTGAGCTCTATTCTTATTGATTGTGTGAGAACACTGTGTTCCCTTGAAGAATTCTGATGTTAGATCTTCCATTATAACCTTTATAATTGATCTTAGTTCCATGCAGATTTATAACCCCAAACAGATTGTCCTGAAACTTTGTGATCGCAAATTTATAATAGCTATGAAAATACTTGTAACATTTAAAATGAAAAACATTTAGTGCATGCAATAGATAATACTAAGGAGTGTAGGGAGTAGCTGTCAAGAAAACTTACACAACAGTTCATTCATTTGCAGTGCAATAAAATTATAAGTACTTAGGTGAATTATGTTGTTGTTTTCTAGTGCCTTGCATCTGGCAATGAAGCCATTAGCATTCGTGCTTTCCAATACTTTTGAACTGTAGTTGCTTCACAGGTCTTCAAGTGTTCTTCATTCATTTCTGCTGGATCCTTACACAGGACACATATCGGTGAGGCTGAGATACCTATTCTGTAGAGATGACTTGCCAAGCAGTCATGATTTGTCAATAGTCGGAAGGCTGCAACAGCTGTTTTCCTTGGTCTCTGGGGGATTATATCTGGATTGGAAAGTAGTGTAATCCATTTTTTATCTTTGGCATTTGTTTCTATTTCTTGTAGGTATGAATGACAAAAATTTTTAATGATCAAGCATTTTATTGAGGAATATGAGAAATTGAATTTAGACTTTTGTGTTATTGTTGTGGCTTTCTTTGCAAGTGAGTCTGCAGCTTCGTTCCCCATGATTCCACAGTGTGCTGGAATCCATTGGAGATGGATTATTAACTTTTTGGAGTTGTGTTAACATTTTGTAGCATTCTCTAATTTTTGTTGACTTCTTTGTAGTATTTGAACATATTCCCTGAATTGCAGCTTTAGAATCCGAAAGAATTACTGCCTTGTTAAATTTATTTAAGGGAAGATTTAATAATTGTCGGAGAGCAATGTATATAGCCTCTATTTCTCCATCATAATTTGTTGTGTCTCTGCCAACAGAATGATAAAAGGAAAAATGTGAACATGTAACTCCAGCTCCAGTAAGGTTTTCCTTCGAGAATCCATCAGTATATATGTGCAGCCATTCTTCTGTGGGATACCTAGTATTGATTGTTTCCAGAGCTAGAAGTTTTTGTATTTCTTTTGGTGTGTCTGATTTACTTATTTCCTCTATTAATTCCAAATTGAAGGTAGGTTGCAATAATTCCAATGGATTTTCTCTGGTGTTAGGAATGTTCAATTTGGATTTAATCTGTGTTACCTTTTCTAGGAAACTACTATGAGTTTTAAGGATTGAAGGGGGGGAGGTTCTCTTCTGTCCATTTAGAGTTTGGCAGTTGTAACATTTTCACGTGTTGGAGCAATGCTTGTTCTTCTATTTTTGTTGTTATTGATGGGGTCCGTGTTAAGGCAAGCATGGCATCAATAGGTGTGGATTTAACTGCTCCAGTGATTAGGCGAAGAGCCTGATTTTGTATTTGTTCAAGTTTATTGATGTTAGCATTTGCTGCTGTTATTAAAGCTTCAGAACAGTACAAGAGGTTTGGTTTAATATACATTTTGTATGTTGTGTTAAGGACTCTCCTTGAGCAGCCCCATTTAGCACCAGCTAACCTTTTCAGGATTTGCAATTTCTTTTCAACCTTTTCTGAGATGTTTGTTATATGTTTTTTCCAACTTAGCTTTCTGTCGAAAGTGATGCCTAAGTATTTGGCATCATCAACTGCTTTGAGTGGTTTACCATTATAATTTATGCTAATATTAACTGGTTTGTATTTTAGTGTAAATAATTCATAATTTGTTTTTTCCACATTGATAGTCATGAGGTTTTTGGAGCTCCATTCATGTACTTTGTTTAGGGCTGTTTCTATTCTGTCTTTAATTAATTCAGGTTTTTTTGAAGAGCCTGAAGTCCAAATGACTACATCGTCAGCAAATAAAGCAATTTTGGTTTCTAAAGTTTTTATTATTGATGGAAGGTCATTTATATATATGTTAAAGAGTGTTGTGCTCAGAACAGCACCTTGTGGAAGTCCTCGGTGTGTTTGTTTATATTTGGAAATGTATGTATTATATTTTGTGGCACAAAATCTGTGAAATAAACTGAGTTATCCACTTAAGCATGTTACTTTTCACCCCTATTGATTGCAACTTCTCAACTAATTTATTTCTCCAGACTGAGTCATATGCTGATTTAAAATCAATGAATACTGCCAAGGTGAATTATTCATGCATCAATTATCTACTGCATGCACTCCACGTTTTTCATAATTATTAAAAATTTACAATCATAAATTTTTAGAACAAATATTATTTTATACTTTTTAATCTGATTTAATAACATGGTGTATTAAAATCCTATTTATTCGAGAGGTAGAACTGGAACTTAAAAATTCAATGCCACAACTGGGATTTGACCTTCCGCTTCTAACCATTGAGCTATTGTGACAAACTACCAGAATGGCATTAAAAACATTCTGATTTACTATTGGAGAGCAAGAGGATTAATGACTTCATTGTCAGAAATCCAGCATTAGCTAACAACAATAACAACAACATTCTGATTTACAGCACTACAGTCATCACTCATTTCCAAATAAAATAAGCTAGATTCTGTATGTACATGCAAATGCATTTTCATAGGCACTGACTGACTTTGTACATTCCCCTGACTGCCCCATCTATATATATTGTAAGCAAATTTTGTTCACTTTAATGTTATACTATAAAATATAAACACGTTTTTAGATTTTAACCTTAAAAATATTAATTATAAAAACCTGAGTTGAAGGAACACGTCTACCACTTTGTCTACCGACTTTTGCAGAAGCCCTTGATTGAAGAAACTTTCCTGCCAATACCATCATATGAGATTTAACCAAAGCCTACCCATAAACCACAGAAAATGGGCCACATACTGTATTGTCAATGTATATGTGAGGCAGAAAGGACAAATAAATATACTGTCGTGGATTTCTGCATTTCTCAATGTCTTCTATTAGTACGTTACTGGCCTGAGTTAAACCTGGAACTCAAAAAAATACTGATTTTTGAGTTAAATACATCAGGATGACCTTAATCAAAATTAGCAAACATTTGCAAATCTGTTAATACACAGCATAATAATGTTAACTCAAAAAGTTAATAAACTTTAAAATATGATTTTTTTAAAAACCTAAAATTCTGAATAGTTTTCTTTTTTAACTAGTTCATAGTTACACATCTTGAAACTTTAATTTTAATAAATTTTAGTAACATATCAATATTATCATTAAAAGACCTTGCTTACACATAGGAGGTCGCCCTCCCAGAGGTAGCATGTGGCCTCTGGTTCCCGCAGTTGTAGGTTTAAACTTGGTGCAAGATGTAAAAATCCTTAGCATGACTTATTTCAGAAGGGAAGTAAAGTCAGTGATCCCTTGTCATAAATTTACAGCATGTAAAAGAACCTCAAGCCTGATAAAGAGGCCCCTGAGTAAAATAATGTAGTCTTTCATATCCAATATAGAATTGCAGAGAACCACAGCAGTTAGAGCACCCACAAATAAAGCCAGTTTCAATTTATATAATGGTATATTTACATACAAAAGATTTTCCTTTTTTAAAATTGTATTTTCTCTATTTACATAGCAAATCCTGTTAAAGCACAAAATTTATACTTAAATAAATGTGTTGTTTCATTAACCATTTCCAAGATATTTGTTATTGATTAAAATTTTCAAATACTTGCTTTTTTCAACTGTAAAGCCGCTATTCATTTTTTCTCCAACTGGTAAGTTACTTATGTTTTCTCATTGTCATGCACAGGGCATGTAATTTCACAGCCGATACATAGCCACCCACATTTCAAAAATCTGAATATTGCCTCAGCCTACTTATTCTTATACCTGCAACATTATGTGTAAATGTGCAATGAAAGCTTATCTCGATTAACAAATAGAAGAGTAAGCCTTTTTAAGAATAGTTTGTAGCAAGTGAGTAGAGAAAGTCATGTGAGTATAACACATCAGTTTTCTTCGTCTTTACAATACAGCATCAATTGAGATAGTATACATTTGTCTAGTTTGGCAGCGTCTTTAGAATGTGTCTCAGGTCTTACATATTTGCTACCTTTTCCCATCTTAAAGTTATTAGTCGCAGGAGCATATCATATAAAATGATGCAAGTAACAGGAATGTTTCTATTTTTTTTTTCAAAGTAAAATGTATTTACTATTCATAGCAGCAATTACAACCTGTCTGACAAAAGAGTGCAGTTTTCAGGTGAGGGTGCTTCTGTGCCCTGGCCTAGTAAATATTGGACCTATCCATGTTACACAAGGGGAATGATGACTAATACAGCTTACCTGTTATGTTTCTGCACTAGTTTCCTCCGCCTGCTATATGCATTCATTCATCAGACAGGTAGTATAAAGATAAAAACTTTGCAGTGTCAAAACTGGAATGACACAAATGGTACACAGGCAACAGGCATGTGGGCAACTGGTTTACCAGTGATTACATCATGTAGGTAATAGTGAAATGTATTTTAGACATCATAGATTTCAAACATTGCATGAATACCTTGTAAAAAGCACAAGTTTAAAAGCTTCAGTGCTTCAACTTATATTTTGTTCAAGGGAGAAAATAGTAAGACTAATGCAGCAAAATTAAAATAATGTTATATTGTAGATATAAGAATTGTCTTTTACTCTAAAACAGGGCTCGGTAACTCACATAACACCTTAAGCAACATTCATTTTTTTTACCTGCTAAACATAGATATCATTCAAGGTCGTTAGCAATCTGCACTCTCTGAGCACCAGTTGCCCACCCCTGCTCTAAAAGCTGAGTTTAATACAAAAAATTTAAATATTTTACATGTGTAGCTGGAGAAACACTCAAAAATGGCAGTGTTAGCTGTTTGCTGTGCTACTAATGTTTTTTTATTAAAACATAAAATGTCACATATTAAGTAGAAAAGATTCTATTATTGCTTCTTTTTGGAATAACATATTAAAATTTCTGTTTTTATTAACATTTTCTTTTTTCCATTTTTCTCTGATAAAACAAGCATAATACCTCAATGAACTTATTTACAATCTAATATAATACAAAAATATGTGGAATGATAAGTACTCTCACTCAAGCACCAACTTTGATGTCTTTCCATTTACTTCACGATTCAATCCATTGTAGAGAGAAAATTCACGCTTTATGTAAGCAAACAAGATGTCTGTCACAAGAAATATCTGCAACAGAAATTGTAAGATCTCAGCATTTCATACTAAATTAGTGTCATAAACACATTTAAGTATTTCTTCATTGCATTTTCATAAATTGCCAGTGCCTAAGCAACACTACAAGCAAAATACTCTTTTATTATCAAATAATACCTAACACTATAGTTTTATCACTCAAGGGCGGCTCAAGGCCATTCCTTTACTCACTACACCTCATTTGGCCACTCCCACTCCTATGCCTTTTCCCCTCTTCCAGCACAACAGTTCTCTCTCCTGTAGTTAGTGCAATAATAGCACATGTGCATTAAGATTAATTTGGTGTTATGTTTACTGTTACATAATGATGCTAAATTTGAGTGGAATTAGACGACAGTCCAAAACCATTCTATATAAAGTGTATAACCTTTTTAAAGGTCTGGAAAACTGCCAAGGAAAGGTTTGTGACTTTTTTACAGATATACAAAAAATAACTTATCAAGTCTCTCTCTGAACAGTGTAACGTGTATGTAAGGAAGCCCATAAAAGTGTATTTGAAAATGCAGAGGCTCCTGGGCCATGCATTACCTCTCCAAGAAAAACCATTACACGTCCAGAACTTGGGACAGAGATAGATGATTTCCTGAAAGCTATAATCTGTTGTTCAGTACAGCAGTGCTGATCATGGTGAATACCCCAAATTTAAAAAAAACTTAAAGCTGTTTTAAATGACAAAATGGACTATACAGGGGGCATAACTTCTTTACAGAAAATGTTGAGAAGACTTGGTTTCAGATATAGAACAACTAATGATGGTCAACGATCTTTGATGAAGAGAAAAGATATTCTAAAGTAAAAATAGTAAGTAAGAAAGAAATTTTAGTGAATAGGACTCTAGGATCGGTATAAACATATTCAAAGGTGAGAAATTAAGTGCATCAGAGTATTATAATACACTGATTATTCTATAAAGCTGACAATGCTTTTTATTGTTGGTAGGTAGGTCGTCTATAGTCATGTACATTTGCATATCAACTGTTTTGTGCATTTGGATAGGAGAGCGAGCACGCAGGGTGGGAATGAGGGGACATGACCTTAAGCTGCCTGATGGAAGTGAATACAGTATAGTAGAAGTCTACTCATCCCTTATCTTAGTGAAAATAACCAAAGAAAAAAATATTTCTTTTGTAATTAGTGTTTGCCAATCACTCCACTGGAACTAATTAAAATCTAATGGTTATTGGTAAATAAAGATACAGAAGCATTACATGAAACTGGACACATAAAATAATACTGTGTTTAGGAAGTTACACTTTTCATTTAGAAAGGTTGATGGTGTTATATGAAGTAACAATTGTAATTTATTTTAATTTAATTTAAAAGGTGAGTTAATTAATAACACTCACCTTTTAAATTAAATTAATTACAACAACACTGTTTTCAAACTTCTATGAAAAGAAGATAACAATTGTAATGCTCACTAAAGGGCTGCAATGAACTCCTGTGTTACAACTAGGACTAGGAAGTTCATGCATTTGCATGTTTTTTCATACGGGTTAAAAATTATGCTTTTACATTATGTGGACGAATTATGGAATTTTAAGTTATTTGGACATGATTTTATGGTGCATATAACTGCATATTTTAATGATTTTTATGGTTTTTGTTTTTTCCACCTGGATATTTTTCATATTGGTAGTGTTGCATATGATGATGTAACTCGCCAGGTGGCGAGAAGCAATGCTGAGTCATGTTATGTAGTGAATCCCCTGTTTCCATCCTTTCATTATATGTTTGTGCAAAGAGAATAATCAGTGCGTTATCTGAGACGTTTATATTAACAAAGATAAAGTGCAGGTCAATGTTTTGAGCAGCACGATTATATAAAACGCCTCTGCGTGGTCTTCAAACGTAACAGTGTTGTGAACTGGTTCCCTCCAAATTAAATTATGTGTATAAAATGTTAAAAAGCTCTTCAAATGCCGAAAATAAAACCAACTTAGAGTGCTAGTTTAATTAATTTACAGAAAGAGTTTTCAGGTGATTTAATATCTACTTATAATAGGGCACTGTTTTGTGGAGCGTGTGACAAAAATATAGGGAGTGAGAATAGATTTCAAATAGTTCAACAAAACATAAGGAGAATTTAATCAGAAAACTCGCAAACAAATAACCTGTTCTAAAACAATTAGTAGTGTGTTTAGGAAGTAGGGTTACTGAATTTTCCTATGACTTGTGCCAAGTATTTTTAGCTGCTGATATTCCCTTGTTCAAAATTAATAATCCAATATTTAAAAACTTTCTTGCCAAGTGTACTCAACAACATGTGCCTGGATGAACAGTGTAGGTCAGGAAAGCTCCACGAGTGAAGTTATTACTCTGCACTTTAATTTTGTGTAATCAGCTAAAATAAAACTTCGTCTGTGAAAACGACAACTGAGTATGATGCTGCAAGGTATGTGAAGCAACTGTAAGTAAAGGTAGAAGCGGGGCTTACCTCTACTTCATTTTATTTTAGTTGTAAAGTCAACTCTGTTGCTTTTTAGTGTTCCTAAATAACAGAAACAGAAGCGAATCGCTTGCATGGCCGCCTCTAACAGAGGTAGGCATACCAACCTAACGAAAGAAAATGCAGCTAACATCGACTGTCCTACCCTGAATGTAACCAATACTGAATGTAACAACGATACCTATACTAATAGTTCTAACAACGTAAAGATGACATCACTGAACACTGATAATGATACTCCTAATAACCAAACTCACGGAAATCCAAATGAAGTAAAGAAATCTCCCACTAATGAAATTGTGCCAGCTACAAAACCAAGCTACAACAACATAACTATGTCAACCCCTTCAAAAGAACAGGCAATAGTAATTGAATCTCATGAGGGCATTACCATAAAAGACTACATGCTTGCGCTAGGGAAACTTATTAACCCAAGCAATATACGCTATGTTTCCTGTATATCAAACGCAAAAATATGTGTTTTCCTATCCAGTGAAAAATATGTAGAAGAAATTACCACAAAGCACTCCAAAATTCTCATCAATAATGTCTTATTAGAAATCAGACCCCTACTAACAAAGAACAAAAGAGTAATTCTGTCCAATGTATGTCCAGTTATCCCTAATTACACTGTAGAAGAAGAATTAAGCAAACTAGGCATAAAAGTAATGTCAAAAATATCGCCAATCAGAGCTGGTTTATCAATCCCAGGATTTTCTCACATATTAAGCTTTCGAAGACAGATGTTCGTCCACAATGAAGACTTTGACAAGCTTCCCGAAATTCTTCAAATTCAATATGATAGGACGAATTACATTATTTACCTTTCGTCTGACATTCCTTCCTGCTTTCTTTGTAAAAGTGAGGGACATTTAGCAAAGTTCTGCCCTAAAACCAACCAAATACATGAAAGTGCTCCTTCTGATCTCTCCCATAGCACATCTGATGGAAATCTTTATTCTTCTGAATTTCCCATTCTTAACAAGAAATTACCAAAATCAAAATCTATAGATGACGAGAGCATATCCATACCTTCATCTCCAGTAAGGGAAAACACCTCCCGATGCACCCAAGATACAAATCCTGTGGACAGACCAGATGAAATTCAAGTTACTCCTAACCTCTCTGAAACAAACACAGAATCTAGTCTCTCTGCACAGATAGAGAGCTCCAAAACTCCTGTTCACATGGAAACCCAACCTCACAGATCTAAAAGACCAATTTCAGTAACCAGCAATGAAACTACCGGGACTGATGAGCAACGAAACCTTCCAATTCAATCTGGTGCAAATAAACAGATTTCTACATCTAAACCTAACCGAACCAAGAGGCCTAAAAAGGAAACACAGACGTCATTAGACACAGTACTTCAACCAGTAAAACAGGTAATGGAAGCCGAATCAAGTTCCTTTCCAACCAATTATTTACAAACTACTAAGTCTCTTTGAGAACACAATAGGAGTTACCGATGTATCCTCAGTTGCAGCTTACTATACAAACGACCTAGAAGGCTTAGCTCGTGCAATTCAAAAACTACACCCTCACTTACCTAATATTGGCATAAAAAACAGAAGCACGCGCATTGTAAAAAAACTACATAAGGCTGCAAACAGAACAACGGAATATTCAAGCGATGAGTCTTCATATCTTACACAATAATGATCATAAAGCTTCTTGTAAATTTTTTTCTTGTTCTTCTCTATGGCCTCATCAATAATTCAGTGGAATATTAACGGTTTTCAACCACAAATCAAATACAACTTCTAATAAACCGCCACCTGCCTGATGTCATTTGCCTTCAAGAAACAAACTTTAAAAATACTTTTGTTTCCAATTTAAAACAATTTAAAGTATACTACAAAAATCGTACAACCGCCCTTCATGCAAGTGGAGGTGTGGCAACATACGTAAAACATAACCTCACTACCAGAGAAATCCTACTAATCACAGACTTGGAAGCAGTAGCCATTGTAGTAAATCTGCCCTCGTCAATCTGCATCTGTAATGTCTACATTCCAAACAGCTATGCACTCCACAGTGATGTTTTAATTGACTTAATCCATCAACTACCAAAACCCTTCATATTATTGGGAGATTTCAATAGCCACAACAACTTATGGGGAAGCCGTTATACCGACAGAAGAGGAAAGATAATAGAACGATTACTACACGATTTTGACTTAATTATGCTCAATTCCAAAGAACCAACCTGTTATGACTTAGCTCATGGAACATCAAGCAGTATCGATTTAACAATTTGTTCACCTGAAATTTATGAATTACTTAATTGGTCTGTATATTCATGTTTATTGGGCAGTGACCATTCACCAATAACAATTTCTTTGAATAGTTCCAAAAGCACATACACCTTCAGTACTAAGTGGAAATTTCAAAAAGCCAATTGGCCGCTGTATCAACATCTTATTAGAGAAGGCATCCGGCAAAATCCTCCACTCGCTGATCGTTCTTCCAGTGAAATCGATACTATTATTGCTGAAATCACAACATTAATTGTTGCATCTGCAGAAACTAGCGTCCCCCAAACCACAGCATCTAATATTAATAGATGTGTACCATGGTGGAATGAATCTTGTAAAATTGCTCTTAAGAATAAGCATAGAGCATTTTACAAATATAAGAGACACCCATCCTTGGAAAATAAAATTAATTTTCTGAAGCTTAGATCAAAAGCACGCAAAGTTATAAAGGAAAGTAAAAAACTAAGTTGGTCAACATTTCTATCTTCTTTAAACCACAATACTCCCCCCTCTGTTGTTTGGGACAGAATTAAAAAAATAAGTGGTGTATACAGATCTCCTCATATAACTAGTATCTGGAATGCTGAGGAAAATAAAAATTCTAGTTCTTCTACCGACATCGCAAATATTTTCGCAGATACCTTCGCAAGTATATCAAGCGACTCTAACTACAACGAAAAGTTTTGTCAATACAAAACATCTAAACCAGAATCAGGGTTGGCTGCACTATCTGAGGACTATGAAGATTGCTACAACGAAGAATTAAATATCCACGAACTAACGAACGAACTACAGCTATGCACATCAAAAAGTTCAGGGCCTGACAACATACCATATGAACTGTTAAAGCAACTTCCTCTAGAAGGACTTACATATCTTAATGAAATATACAACTTTATCTGGACGAATAAAACATTCCCTAATCAGTGGCGCCTGGCAACAGTTGTTCTGATACCTAAACCCAACAAGGACCTTTACTTTCCACAAAACTTCAGACCTATTGCTCTCACAAATACAATGTGCAAACTAATGGAGAAAATCATTACCTGAAGATTAAAATACACGTTGGAACAAGAGAAATTCTTCACCAAAATTCAAAGCAGCTTTCGCCGTCACCATTCGACCACTGATACCCTAATTACACAAGAAACAGAAATCCTAAATGCATTCTCAAAATCACAGCATCTTTCCATGATACATTTAGACGTAGAAAAAGCATATGACATGGCATATAAACCGCACATTATTAAGACACTGCTGGATTTCAACATCAGAGGAAGAATGATAGCATTTATTTACAATTTTCTTCATAATCGCAGCATCAGGGTAAAAGCCACCGGCATATTCTCCAAAGAAATTAAAATTAAAAATGGAGTTCCTCAGGGCTCCGTGATCAGCGTGACCCTTTTCCTTATAGCCATAAACAATATTGCAACATATATTCACCCACCAGTTAAGGCGTGCCTTTATGCTGACGACCTCATAATTTTTTGCCAAGGTAAACACATAATCACCACTCAAAAACTACTTCAGTCAGCCTTAGATGATCTCCAAGAATGGTCGTCTACTACTGGTTTCAAATTCTCCAGCACCAAAACTAAATGTATCACCTTCACAAAAAGACAAGTTCCTGAACGGGACCTTGAACTATATATCAATGAAGAGAAACTCAACGTAGTTACGACCACAAAAATTCTGGGTGTCATTTTTTATCAAAAACTTTCATGGAAGCCCCATGTTAAAGCCTTAAAAGAAGCTTGCACAAATCGACTCAACATTATCAAAACTCTTGCCGCAAGAAATTGGGGTGCTGATTTATTCACACTTCTCAAAACCTACAAGGCTCTTATTAGATCCAAACTAGACTATGGTGCTATTGTTTACAACTCCGCAAACCGTTCAATTCTCAAAACCCTGAACTCCATTCAGTCTACAGCCCTAAGGTTGGCATTAGGGACATTTGTCACCAGTCCAATCTTAAGCCTTCAAATGGAAGCAAATGAGCCGCCTCTAAATATTCACAGAAAATTATTAAGTGTAACATATGCCATAAAGATTGCCTCACATCCATGTCATAAAATGCATAACTATGTTTTTCCACTACACAAAGCTTGTCAGATGCAAACAGAACGACACATAAGTCCGTTTCACATTAGAATTCTCCAATACTTGAAAGAAATAGATTTAACAATTTCTATGATCCAACCCAGCTATATTAATTGCTCCACACCCTACTGGCAGATACAAAGTCCACCAATTGATACCAGTCTTTCATCTCATTTGAAGCTTCAAACTCCTTCTTGTATACTTAAACAAATGTGGAGTTTTTTACTGGATGAACATAACTCTAACACGAAGATTTTCACTGATGGATCAGCATCTAAAGAGGGAAGAGGATGTGCAATTGTGTATCCTGATCAAATAATGCTCTACAGTTTACCTCGCCTGTTTAGCATTTTCTCCTGTGAAGCATTCGCTATTAAGGAACCGCTTCTATATATAACCAATTCATCCGTTAAAAGTCACTGTACCATATTCACTGATTCCTTAAGTGTACTACTTGCCATACAAAACTCCGAGCCAAACCATGCACTAATCCATGAAATTCGACTTTTGTGTCATAATATAAATAAGACCGATAAAAAGGTATCCTTTGTATGGACTCCCTCTAACGTTGGCATAACAGGCAATGAAACTGCAGATGAAGCTGCAAAAGAGGCAGCTAAACATCCCGTCAGTGATGCCTCGATCGCTTCTCCACATCAAGACATCATCAACGGTACTAAACATATGTACATGAAAAAATGGATACAGACATGGTCATCAGTTAGCAGTAAACTCCATGAAGCTCGCTCAGGCTGTACAAAACCTTTTCTGCATCTCCAAAGACTGAAAAGAAGAGATCAAGTTAACATCACTCGGCTTAGAATTGGACACTCCAAACTAACACACAGTCATCTCCTCACCAAGGACCAACCTCCAAATTGTGCCAACTGTGATATTCCTCTAACCATCCACCACATCCTTATAGATTGCCCACAATACAGCAGATATAGACAGCAAGCCGACATTTCCAGTCTTCATCATGCAGTCAATACACCGAATATGATCAGCAAGACTCTACAGTTTATAAAGAACATAAAACTTTCAAATATACTGTAAATGTCAACATAATATAATATGTGTATGTATAATTGTAAGTTAATATCCACAATGTATTACTATGTATGGTCGTGATAAGACCGTGCTGTCAAAACGACCTTAAATAAATATTTACAAAAAAAAAAAAAAACATGTGCCTTAAGAAAGTGCACTGTGTAAGACCTATGTAGGGCATTGTTACAATAACGTATTGTCAAGTATACAAAATTTAGCGGATCAGTTTGTGTGGTTGTCTGTTGATGAAACCTTTGATTCTGAACGCCGTTCTATTGCTAATATAATCGTGGGTGCCTTAAATAATGAACAAAAGACTACAGCTTATCTCCTTAATATGTGCAAATTGTCGGCCACTGACAATGTAACTGTGACACAGTTTGTGATGGACTCTTTGAAATTACAATGCCCATATGGAATCGAATACAACTGGTTGCTTTTATTTGTTACCTTATATGGTAAAATCAGGACAAACTCTGAAAGGTATTTTTCCTAACTTAATTCATATAACTTGTTTGGCACACGCTCCTCATCGCATTTCTGAGACAATACGCGATTCTTTCCCACTGGTATATAGATTTTGTGTCCAGTACAAAGAGAATTTTTGTTAAATCTCCTAAAATAGTTAAGTTGTTTAGATCAACAGCACCTAATATCCGACTTCCTCCTGCACCGGTGTTAACTCAATGCTGAACATGGGTCGATGCAGTTTTATATTATGCTGAGCACATAGTAATAATCGAAGAGGTAGTTAATTCATTGGACTCGAACGATGCTTCATCAATACAAACTGTGCAAAATATTCTGTCAGGCACTGGGTTAAAAGAGGATCTTAGTTTCATATCTGCCCATTTTTCTTTCTTACCAGCAGCCATAACGGCATTGGAAGCTTAGGATTTCCTTTGCATGAATTACTTACTGTGCTTGAAAAAACAATATGTGATCTAAGTTCGGTTCCTGGTAGCATAGGACAAAAAGTGAAGAAAAGAGAAAGTGAATTATGTAATTTCAAAAAATTCTGGTTATAAACAGATGTGCGATATTCGAGACATCCTCGAAAGAAAACCATCTGTCACACCAAGAGAGTTGACTCTCTGTGAAATAGTTAACATCATTTAAATATGCCCCTATAACTTCTTGTGACATGTAAAGAAGTTTTTCACATTACAAAAGTGTTTTGCCAGACAATAGACGACGTTTTAGTGTTGAAAACTTGTGTAGTGTTGGTTGTGAACTGCAATTTAGCAATTAATACTAGCAGCGGAACCACTTCTGCTTCAACCTCTAAGGAATAAGGTAACTTTATTATTTACACTAACTCGTCTACTGCAAAGGGACATGAACTGTTCTAATGAAATAGTGCATATTTCTTGGCATATTTTGAAGTTTTTAAGAGCATATTTGCATGCATACTTCAGTGTTTTTAGGGCATGAACTTCCGAGTCCTAGTTACAACTGACTGAAGGCTCTGTCAAAATTTATTTTGTCAACACATATGATCTCATTGTGCTGAAAGACTTGTTCCCCAACTTTCAAACAATAAATTCTATTAACTGGCATGAATTCTTTTCTCTCTTTCTTCCCAAATCATGTACTATGTTGCATGTTATAGAAAATCTCACCAAACAAAATGACTTATCACTCTCCTTTAATATAAAGACATTTTTCAATTCACTATATATGTATGATAAATAATGGCCTGTTTAAGGCCATTCACACTATCCAATCCCAATAAAAAGCATTAAATTAAAACTTATGTTTTTTTACCAAGTCTTAATAAGTGTTAACTGGTGAAGAATACCCACATGATCCTTATAGTGTTAAAAGGTCTTTAAGAGGTTTCGGGAAATGGTCATAAGTTAATGAAATAAGGTAAATAAACTTACCTGAGCTGTAGCAAATGCAAGTGTTACTCCAAAATAAAAGTTTGCATTGGCAGATCGTGAGTATATCCAAAGATGCCATACAATCGGTCCAAGTGCAGAGGTAATGAGGAAGAAGCATCCCACAACAAAGCCCTGCTGCATATCTAGATCAGGGTACATTATTTTGTTTAGTTTTCAGATGGACAGGTATAAAACATAACAACAAAATGTAACCCTTGGAATCAATAAGAGCAGAGAGAAGAAAAAACAAACATATGATTTCATATAAAACTATTCAGAGTTCCCAGAAATCTGCAAAGTCAGGAAATTCAGGCTAGTATTTAAAATACTGGTGTGTGTAAGGGAAATTGGTTCAGTTCTCATATGTCTGATTACTCATACTAAAAAAAAAAAAACTGAGGATTACAACATTTTTTCTACTTAAAATTTGCTCCCAACCTTTGAAGTGATGAGTTACAAATTAAATGCACAGTAACTCATATTCCTTCACACATATTGCAAGTCCTCTGTGATCTAAGGGTAACTTGCTTGCCTCTGATCCCCAAGGTAACAATTTCAAACTCGGCGAAGGACGATGGATTTTTTTCAGGTGTAAAAATCCTTAGCTGGCTTCCTTCAGAAGGACAGTAAAGCCTGTAGTCGCGTATCACATATTTACAGCATGTAAAAGAACCACAAGCCTGATAAAGAGGCCTCTGATCAAAATTAAGCAATCTTTCATGCCCAATAGAGAATGGGACACTGACAACCACAGCCGTTAAAGAGCGTCCATAAATAAAAATTCAAATTTACATATATTACAGAAATAAGGTTGTTCACCTTTCTGTGCTGCCGTTTTGGTTGATTTATTTCATGATCAGATTGATGTAATATGCTGCCTCTCCATGCTTTTTTAGACATGGGAGGAGGCAGCAGTCAAAAAAAAAACTTTCATCTATCTATGAAAGGAAGATAATCAGTGGTTGGGTTTATTGCCTGATTTGAGTTCGTGAAATGACTTGATAATGTACCCCCGTGGACAAAAAAAAATTACTCATGTCTGGAACGCATATATCAATACATGCCTATATGACAGACAGTGAGACATACCTACTTGTTGAAAAGTACAAGCTATTTGGCACTCTGGAGTTCTGGCATTCCACGCATGACTCTTCTTTGTCTACAGGTGTACCAGACAGTTTGAAGCATATTGCACAGTGAGCCAAAAGAAAATGAAACTCAGTAACATAGGGTGGCAGGCATTAAATTAACATGCAAATGGACCAAGACACATTCAGTTTCAGAATAGAAAATCAAGACACAATTGACGTTTTTAAGAAATCTAGTGCTAGTTCAACAGAAAGAATTACAGACATTAGATATGGATTCTCTTGCCTGCTGTCAAATCTAGTGGTAGTTCAACAGAAATAGTAAAGACTGTGGCAAAGAAAAGGTGTAGTGTGCGCACTCTACTATATATTATTTTTAAAAGAGATGAAGTGGCTAAAGCAAAATTTCTATTGGTACTAAAAGTTTTTGCTAGTAAATATACAAGGAGTATTATTCACCTTTGGTGAAAGTAAATGTTTCTATGTGATTAATCACGGTATTACACTACTTGTACAGCAAGTTATTAACAGTTTGAAAACTTGTGAATAGTGAAGGGTAGAATCAAATCTTTTCAAGAATTGAATACTCTGTATTTGAATACTTTCAAGAATCAAAACTTTCATTCAAATTCAAGTTCCCAAATACCATAATCACTCACTAATGCTGTTGCTGTATTTGCTAATTGAAATCACTTTCATCGAATGAAGTTCACAAATACTATAATCACTCACTGTCATTGTAGTATTTACTAACTGAAATCACTTTCATCAAATGCAAGTTCTCAGATACTATGTTATTGTTACCTGAGTAATACTCTACAGTTCTCAATGTTTTTGAATAAAGCATTAAAATGAATCACAGAGAATACAACAGTTATTCTCAAAATGTTAAATGCACTCAGAGGTTCCTATTTATGATTTCATCGTAACCTATACATAATGTACTTTCCATCAGTCAGCCATTGTAAATGCCAGCACATCGACACCAACCACAGACAATGGCAACAGCCCCCACTTTAGCCCAGCCTATGAGCAGCCAAACCAATAACCAAAGACTGGACCAACCATCAACTGCACACACATGCTAAGCGTATAAAGTCCATGAAAGCAAAAGGCTCCGCATCAGTTGTTGCCACTGAGGATGTTTGACACAGCTTTGAATGAAACATCTGGAAGGAGATTTTCCATTAGACCATGGCCCACAAGCCTGGATAATCATTTTCTATTTAATGAAACCAGCCATGAAAGCTTACGCAATTTGAACATAGTTTATTGTTCATTTGTTGTAGTTAACTGATCGTACAATCTACGTTCCGCAATTCCATGGTTTAATAATTAAAATATTATGATCATGTATATGAAATAATTGTCTGGGACAATTGTCATGAACATGGAAAGAAATTCATGATGCGTAAAGAGTACTTAATTTTATCCATAGATATTTTTTCTATATATCACATAGGTACTGATGTTCCATCCTGGCCAAGTGATTACATCATAGAATGTTTATCAGTCAGCTCATCCCCGAGCCGCTGCATGCCAAGGCGTAACCTTTAAGATGTGAGCACAGATCAGATTTAAGAGTGCGAGTAAAACTCGAGTCAAGATCTCAATTCAGTGCAAGTATAATATTTGAATATAGCACTCAGGATACATGCAAACAACAACTGAGAACCAGCGGAGTGATAGATTTGAATACAGTGTTAGGATTAAAAAACATCTCGAGGACATTCAGAAATCAGATACATTGACAGTTTGCATTTAAACGCTCTTATCACTAATTCTAAAATAAGAACAAATTAGAAACTAAAAACTTCACTTATCTTAGTATGTTGATATTCTTTTTCTATTTTTCTGACCCAGGGGTTTCAAGCTATATCCAGCTCATTCTCAAAGTCATATAAACAAAATCGTTGCCAAGCTACAATCTTTTATTTTTGTGAAAAACAATTATTCATATTCAATTTTTTATTTACCAATCTCTGAAAACAAAAATTTATAAATACAATCTATAGATGGTAATTCAAAGTTCATGACATGGTTCCTGTTTTTTAAAATAAAAATTTTTTCCCAAACCATTAAATCTATTGGATTACTTAACTGTTTTAATAATTTAACCTCTGAATTGATTTCATGATTAAATGACCAAAAATGATCTGCCACAGCTGATTTATCAGTTTGTTTATATTTAATATTTCTAAAATGTTCTTTTATTCTGGTTTCTAGATGACGTTTAGTTTTACCAATATAAACTTTATCACAATCTGAACAGCTAAATTGATAAATGCCAGATTTTTTATAATTTGGTATTTTATCTTTTTTTGAAAAATTAAGTAAATTTTGTATATTAAATTTATTTTGAGGGACCAAATTTATTCCATATTCTTTAAAAATCCTTGTAAATTTTTTATTAGCCCATGGATGGTAAGTAAACTTTTTAAAAATATAATTATCTTTTATTTTTTTAAGGGTTGAAACTTCTTTGACAGCTTTTTGATATTTAAATTCCCATATCCTTTTATGTATTTATAAATTTTTGTTTTCAGAGATTGGTAAATAAAAAATTGAATATGAATAATTGTTTTTCACAAAAATAAAAGATTGTAGCTTGGCAACGATTTTGTTTATATGACTTTGAGAATGAGCTGGATATAGCTTGAAACCCCTGGGTCAGAAAAATAGAAAAAGAATATCAACATACTAAGATAAGTGAAGTTTTTAGTTTCTAATTTGTTCTTATTTTAGAATCTTGTTGCTTCACTGTTAATAGCTTCAATTTTTACTTAATTTAGCTCTTATCACTACTTGTGAGAATTATGTAGTCTATATATCTAGGAGTTACTTCCGGGCTGTTATGCCGTGATCTGCTGGAGTTTAACAGCCGCTGCTTACGCATCTATAACCGCTCTGAACAAGCCTTGCTCCGAGAATGCATTCACCAGACTAGACGAGAACTCTCTTCCAACAACCAGTTGCTTGCTTTACATCTGCAAGTTAGTAACACACTTCATAGATATGATTGGGACAACATAGACAGGATCACATACAACTCCATGGCTCACAACCAGAACAGCACCACTACTCACCATAAGAAAAAGTTTGAATGCCTTTCAACTACAAACCATCTACACCTCCGGACACTAGTCGCACAGTGGTTAATTTATCTAACCATCAACTGTCACCAGATGAGACTTCCTTGCTTGCCAAAGGAGGTACTTTCGCAGTCACACCAATGTTACCAGTGGAGGACATCATTTCCAACATTGAATCGGGAATACGAGGCCTTCCAAAATGAGATTTGCCGTGAATCCCCTAGGATTCTCCGATATGCTAAGGCTCCATCCAGTAATCTGACTTTCCAAGAGAGGACCATGTTGAAGAATTTGAATAACAAAGATATCATCACCTGCTCAGCTGACAAGGGGAACGCCACTGTCATCCTAAACCAGCAAGAATATGATAACAAAATCTCAAATCTTCTTAAACCTGACAAATACAGCAAAATTCAACAAGATCCCACAGCTAGTATTCTACGAAAAACCAATGCTCTCATCAAGAATTCTTCCCTGCCAGCAGAGGACAAATGCTGCATCATCAAATCAGAAGCTCAGCCTCCCAGACTTTACGGCCCACCAAAAATCCACAAGCTGGATGTGCCTCTGAGGCCCGCTGTCAGTGGAATTGGATCCCTGACCTATTACATAGCCAAACATCTAACCTCCCTATTACAACCACACGTCGGCTCGACAGACTCCTTCACTGAAGACTCTACACATTTCATTCAGAAACTACAAAGTCTCACACTACAACCTCATGACCTTCTGATCAGCTTTGATGTCGTCTTACTCTTCACCATGGTTCCAGTGCAAGAGGCCCTCACACAGCTAGAGCATATTTTCTCAGACGACATAATTGCAATTTTCCACCACGTTCTCACCACTACATATTTCCAGTGGAACCATTCATTCTACGAACAGATAGATGGCGTTGCCATGGGGAGCCCTTTGAGCCCGGTAATGGCCAATTTCTTCATGGAATCCTTTGAGTATACAGCCTTGAACACAGCTCCAATAAAACCGACTGTCTGGCTCCACTATGTGGACGACACCTTCGTCATATGGCCCCATGGAAAAGAAACCCTCCAAGACTTCCTACTACATCTTAATAGCATCAACCCCCGCATACAATTCACTATGAAGGAAGAGAAAGATTGACAGCTATCTTTTCTAGATGTCTTGGTCAGCAGGAAGGCAGATGGCACACTTGGGCATACTGTCTACCATAAGCTCACTCATACCGACCGCTATTTGAATAAGGCCTCAAATCATCATCCCAGACAGAAACAAGGTGTGATTAAGACACTTGTTGATCGTGCTTCTCGCATTTGTGAGCCACATTTATTATGACAAGAACTCTGCCACCTCGAACAAGCTTTATTAGATAATGGTTACTCAATCAAAGAAGTTTAAAGTGCCTGCCGTCCTGCCAGGCCAAAACCTGCTTCACAAAAAACAGATAAGCCAGACCATAACGGCATAGTTTTCCTGCCATACTTCCAGAATGTCACCGATCGTATCCAGCACATACTGCAACGACACAGTGTCAAGACTGTCTTCAACCCCACAAAACAACTCAACAATCTACTACGCTCAGCTAAAGATCCTCGGGAACCCTTGTCATCAGCCAGTATATACAGTATTCCCTGTTCCTGTGGTTCAGTTTGCATTGGAACTAACACCAGACTCACCGAACACAAAAGAAGCTGCCACCTGGGCCAAACGGATAAGTCCGCAGTTGCCCAACACGCCATTGAAGCAGAGGACGAACATATAATTAAGTTCCAGGACACGAGCATTTTATCATCCACAGTACACTACCATGCCCAGCTACAACATGAAGCTATTGAAATTTATAAACATTCCCACAATTTCAATAAGAAGAGGTTTTGAAACTTAACAGCAACTGGTATCCTGTCATTGAAGGCAAGAAACAGCACACAACAGAAAAAATTCAAGTGAACCAATCAGGAGGAAACACCTTGGGTGAAGCCCGCCCCCTCCCTCCTGCTGTCCGCAATCTGGACCAATCAGTGGAGGCCACTCGAGGAATAAATACAGTAGCTCAGACAGTCCACACCTCAGGTGCCATGTTAATTTCTCTGAGGAGACTACGATTGCACCACTGAAGATGTCCGCCGCAGTTGTGGACAAAACGTCTGGGTATTTAAACTCCAGCAGACCAGGGCATAACAGCCCGGAAATAACTCCTAGATATATTGACTCTGGCCATAATAGTTTATGCTTTCTCATTATGTAGTCTGTTTTGATGAAACATTAAATAAAGTAACACAAAGAGGACAAATATCTCGTCACCAGATCTTTTCTTATATCAACACCCCAAAAGTTGTGTTAGATATTGGAACAGTTTTTCAAGGATGCCATTGCTCAAAATTTGCTGCAGAAATTTGATATAGAACTGAAACATCTTCAAAGATAAGGGTCACTGCAGGTCTAACTGAATGGGCTTAATATGAAACTTAAGTTTTCTCAGAAAGCTTCAAGAGGAAATGGACACACAAAACCCTGATGAAAGAAAGCTATTGAAGCTGAATGTTTGTAGTTTGCATGTAATCAATGGAGCTGTTAAAATAAGACTATACAGTTCATCACAGTTTTCTGCTGTGACTGGCAGTAAAGCGTTCCCACTAAAATACTGTACAGTATGATAGCTTGAAAAGTTTGTTGTTTGGAGCGAGTCTTAGAACTATTCAACAATATCAGGACAAATGTTATAAGAGCTAAGTAGCAAGAAAGTAAATCTTAAACAAAAAGAAAGAAATTTAAGAGCCTTTACTTTTACTGGTATTGTTTAGGACAATTTCTTTGAAATATGAGCCATTTCTCAGATGATTTTAAAATAATAAACCACTTGCTCCATTTTTGTACTCCCATCTGCATGAACTTTTAAGGAGTTTAATGACTCGCTTTGTCAATCATAATTAAATGGAAATTATCACAAGTAAAATAACATGTCTCACCTAACTGATAAATTCTCAAGTGGAGCAAGAGAATTTATCTGGGAAGGTCAGACTGTCAAATGATATTTATCTGGACTATTTCATAAATAAAATATGAATTTAAATATTATATCCTAAAGATTTGGCCAGAAAATGTTAAATTCTACAAAAAAAAAAAATAACCCAAACTATATTCATTTCGATTAGTGTAGTACAGCACAGCCAACTGAAGAAAACGAAACCCAAGAATTACGACACATTCAGAATTGGCAAAATACCAGGGAAAAGAAATATTCTGAAGTTCACAAACATGCAAATGACCACAGAAGTATTAAAACAGGCAAACAAATTGAGAGGATCAACTGTTTACATCAACAAGGACTTGATGTATGCACAAAGGGCACAAATAAAGAAGTTAATTGATCAGCGAAGATAAGCAATAAATGAAGGCAAGAGGATATCCATTAAAAACTTCAAACTGTACACAGGTGTCCAGGCAGCAGAGGAAAAATGGACCAAACGACAAGCAGAGACAGGAACAGCAGTCACTGAACCAGGAAAGACAGGGAAATGATCAAGCATCAGCAAGTAATGTGCCACATAGCAATGAAGAGACGACCACCACAGAACCAACAACTAATCATTTTGCAGCAGGTGTGGATCCAGTAACAAGTGTGTTGTCAAGGTACAGTGTTGGCAAAATGGCAGGTGGGGATATGGTGGGATGTGGAGCATGACAGAAACAGGAGAAAGAGCCAAGGTGGAGGATGATAATAGTGAATAGTCAGGAGGAAGCGAAGAAAAGTGTGAACTCAAGAAAAGCTACAGGAAAAATGATGAAATAAGTAGTGGTTCATTGAAGGTAAGGGAGAAAGGGAGAACTAAGCAGGAGAGAAAGAAAGAAAGGGATATTTTGCCAAGAGTAACAAGACGGTTTTTATACATGGTGAAAGTGAGGTTATAGTGAAGTAGTGAAATTGGGGTAGTGAAGATCAGTGAAGCACAATGTAAACCGATTAATAAAAGTTACAAGAGTGGAGGTGATAAGCAAAGTCGAGAAAGGGAAAGTGAATAAGGCTGGGAGATGAAATAAAGCAGGAAATACAAATTAAAGGGTGGGAGCAGGATAAGATTGGTGAAAAGGTAGGAAGCAAAAGTTCATAAATTAAACATGTATAGTGTGTATGTCAGTGGCGGCTCGCAGTCAAAATTTTAGGGTAGGCAAAGTGTAACAGTAACAACAAACAACAACAATAATAACAATAATAATAATAATAATTAATAAACCCCGTTTATCCAAAATATACGGGGCAGAGTCATTGCGGATAACGCAAACAATATATTGTTTGGTTGTTTAATAAGAGCAGAGTGAATGAGTGTGACTTACGGACGAATTACCGCCAAAACTAAAATCACGAGTGTCGGCAGACTTTTTTCCAGGGGGGGCGGGGGGCACATGTTGAAAATTTGCAATCATATAATATTAAATCATTATTTTACTGTCAAAATTTATAGTATTTGTTGCAGATAACCGTGTTAAATTGTGCTAAACAAAAATTGTTCTTTACATCAAAATTAAAATAATAGTTTAAAAGTTAGTAACTGACTGCACATTAAGTTCACCAACTTCCAAGGGGGGGCCGTGGTCCCCCTTGCCCCCGTTTCGCGATGCCCATGACTAAAATAGATTAAGAAATTGAAAAAATTGTCTGACTGCAGCTTTGTGTTAAATAGCTAAAACACTCCTCTTTTCATTGTCAGTGCGCCGCGAAAGCGAAATTTGTAATAGTTCACTAATTAAGTCGGTCATACTGGTATTACACAGAGATAACGACAGACTAAGATCTCTGAGATCTTCGTTCGTGGAGTATGGCTGTTCGGAAAAAGTCGCATAAATTCGGATTTGGGCAGGCAAGTGTTCGGACTGCTGGCAGACGCATCTACGCATGCTCGGAGTGCATACACAGACCGAATGTTTCCTTATCCCTGTTCAAGGGCCTCGTACTGAGGAAATGGGGCCGGGCAGGCAGAGGTTAAGCTAGCCTGCTCTCCACTACCCAGGTTCCATGCTTATCATTTCTGCTGCGCGTTTCAAACACGCAGCGCAGTTTTGATGAATCGGAATTAAGATTAAAGGATTTGACCATGTGCTGGTCATTATAACCGAGAAGACTTTTCTTGAACTGCAATTTAGGGTAAAATGACGGTTCAAATGATAAAATGCAGAATCATAGTTAAACATTATTTGTTGATGTATTACGATAGGGTAGGCAATGCCTACCCTGCCTACCCTGAGGAGCCGCGCCTGGTGTATGTAAAAGGTAATTATACCAAAGGGCTGTCCTATTAGTAAAAGGGCCAGGACCCAACTCAGAGGTAGTCCACGGTGTGTAAGATTTAGTACTCAATAAATCATTAAATCATATGTTGTCCCACAAAGTATAATAAAATGAAATAAAGAATGATATAAAATGAAACATTATTAAATATTAAAAACTTAACCCCTTTAACAAGAAAGCTCACAAATAGTTTTCCATGGGGAGAGACCATACTATGTATTTGAAAATATATTCCTGCTCCCAGTAGAATTTCTCACTTTTAAATCATTTCCACTCTCCTTGAGAAAGATAGCTAAATCATATAAGACCACATAAAGTAAACGATTATGTAAGTTATAATATATGAACAATTTGTATCAGAGTGCCTCTGTGGTTGAGTGGTCAGCTTTTAGACTTCTTTAACCAGAATTACTCCTTATCCCTCACAATGTGTAGAACTAGAATGTGAGTACATTTAATAGTGAAAACACTGCACTACAGAAAATCCTAGAGTGGTTTCTCAAGTTAAAGCCCCCTGATATGACCACAGAAGTTCAAGGGAGCACAATGAAAATTGTCACTTGAAAAAATGACAAAATTCTGTAAAAACCCCATCTAACGTTTCCTTGGTAGCACTACTCTACAGAAATATATGAATTAGTGAAATAGAAGTGCATGCACATATTAATACTTACAATTGAAAAGGTGCTTCCACATAGGAAGTAGTGCAAGATAAAAGCCTACATCTCCCAGGCTAGGGTATGACTTGAAAATAGTCATCAGTGCTGTAAGGCTCACTGCAAGTAACATTGGCTCACTACGAAGACGCAGTGTGAGGGGAACCAAGTACAACAGACATGCATTGATTTGGAATGCACAGATGAATAACAGTCTGAAGTTTTCAAACATTTCCGTAAAGAAATACCAGAATAACCCAATGTTGGGTCGCAAATCAGGTACACTCAATCTGCAAACAAACAAAATTTAATATCTTAATTTACTGAAGGTTGCACGAAATAATTCAATGATATATAAAAAACCCTAGGCACTGGCTTGTAATTCCTAGGGGGTGTAAGTCCTATATAAGGGGAGGGTAATCAGGTGAAGAAGAATATATAAAAAATTAATTAATGTGCAGCTGGTATTTAGCTACTATATCATTCTAAATAGTTCAACACTTTAATGAAGAAGAATGCTAAATTGAAACCTTGTGTGAATTTGATTGATTAATCTCTATTAATATATGTCAAACTGCAATCAACAATTTGCTTGAAGGTATCTCAGAAATTTAGTTATCCAATTTTAACTATATTTTCACGTTGAATAGCTCATGTCATACTTTACGACTAGCAATGGAACACTACCACTATTTCTCAATATTGTTGTTAGCTAATGCTGGATTTCTGACAATGAAGTCATTAATCCTCTTGCTCTCCAATATTTTTCACTGATATTGAAGAGAGTAATAGCAGTAATAGTAACCGCTTTTGGAGAGCACCATATTTTTATGTTTTGGCGGTTACATCGCTCTCTCACAACCCCCAGAATGTCTGGAGGACCACACCTGTCGTTGGTTTACGGGTCTCACCGACCTGACCAAGAGGATTATCAAAATAAATTCATCGACCATATCCTCTGATCACCAATCAGAGGACGTATTACATGCCATGACAGGTCAGCATGTTAGGGGTTAAGATTTTACTATTTCTCAATATAAATACTGATTTCTGAGCACCAATACTAAACAGTTGGGCAGAGGTGTAAGATGCAGCAGACAAGCACTAGGGCTCAGCCCAGAAAGGGCTGTTGTGCTGCAGGGTTAATTATTTTTTATGCTCAATATCTACTTTATAAATCATTCAAAAGTCAACAGCTTCTTTACCAAATGGCATTCATTTTTCCTATCAATAAGTTAATTTTGTAACTGTCACCAATAATAATAATAATAATAATAATAATAATAATAATAATAATAATAATAATAATAATAATAATGATGATGATGATATCATTATCATCGTCGTCATCCTCGTCATCGTCATCATCATCATCATCATCTCTGTTTACTCCTTAGTACCTGGGCGACCGAGCTTTGCTCAGCGTTTTTCGCCTCTGTTTTTGAGAAATCCTGTTTTTTGTGGGAGAAGATACTTATTTAGATAAACTGAAAGTCAAAACGTTAACTAAATAACAATTTTAGTCACAATTGTGAAGAGTCATTCCCGAGATACAAATATTTCATAAACACCATCATTTCAGCTGTAAAACATCTACTGCTGAACGCAGACCTCCCCCATAGATATCCACCCAGTTTGACGTTTTCGTTGAGCATTTGTTCCATTATGGAGTTCAGTTCCTTGCTGCTGCGATTGACTCCAGGGTGTTAACACATTCGCCAAGGTCCTTCGTCTTTCCGTCGAGTTCTTCCATGGCTTCCTTTACCCTGGCCAGTCACTCGTTAGTATTCTCCGATAGATTTATCTTCATATTAGACATTCCCATCTTCATCTTTTCTGTTTTGGAGTTTACATTTTCAATTTGCCTTCCATTTTTGTTTCCAGTTTGTCCATTTTTGTTCCTATATTTTCTATTCCGTAGTTTACATTTTTCCAATTAGGTTTTCATATTTGTTTCCTCTGTCGCATTCCGGAATTCATTTCATTTCCCATTATGTTCATCTTGGCTAACATCTGTTTCATCAACTGTTCCATATCGTCCTTTTCAGCACACTCCTGACATCAATTGTGATTACTTCACATTTTTTAACTATTTCTTTATTTTTTATTTAAACACTGGAGCAACACTAAGCAAAAGCACTGTTGCACAACAACAAATACTACAGGAAGAAAAGCTGGTTGATAAAGCCATGTGAAGGTACTATGCATTTCTGTTTCAATCATATAGAAAATTGTATGAATTGTTCGTAATTGTTTGCCGAAGCGGGAGTAGTGAAAGAAATGTGATTGTGTTTCGTAAAACAAAAATGAGTAGAAAAGCGTGTGAATGTTATACGTTGCACTTACATTTCAAGTGTATGGAAAAATGTATGGATTGATTGGAGAAGAGTTGGTATGTTAGGTAAAAGAAAAGGGAGTAGAGAAAAACATGTGAACGTAATACGTTGGGTGGTAAAATGGATGAAAACAACTAGATATGTCACTTTTCATGGCGACCGGTCAACCTGTTTTGGAATTTACCCACTCTTCAATATACGGTATGTATAGGTGTTGGTATGTATGAAGTTGATAAAAGATAGGGAATAACATGTGAATTGTTACGTAAAACAAAAGTGAGTAGAGAAAATAGTATGAATGTAATAAATTATATTTCTTTTTCAAACATATCAAATTGTATGAATTATATGTTGAAGGGCGAATAGCAAAAGAAGACTGATGGTGTCTCGCAAAGGAAGAATTAGTAGAGGAAGTTGTGTGAATGTAATATGTTACATTTATATTTTAATCATAGAATATTATATTAATTTTATGTTGAAGGGCAAACAGAGGATAAATGAATGTGCTACGTAAAAGAAATGCGAGTAGAAAGCCATTTGAAAGTAATATATTGTGTAGTAAAATTGTTGCCATAAAAAATTTCCCCATAAAAGATATGTATACATGCCGAATTTCGCGGTGATCGGTTAAGCGGTTTTCGAGCTTAACAGTTGGATATATATAAACAACCAAGTTGTATAGATGATATGAATTGTTTGTAAAAGATGTGAGTTACCTAAAAGTGAGTATAGTAAACAGTGTGAATGTAATATGCAGCATTTCTATTTCAAACATGCACAAAATTGTATGACTTATTTCTAGAAGAGTGAGTAGAGAAACAATTATGAATGTGTTTCCCAAAAGCAAGTAGAGAAAATAGTGTGCATGTAATACGTAGCATTTCTATTTCAAACATGCACGAAATTGTATGACTTATTTGTAGAAGAGTGAGTAGAGAGAGATACGAATGTCTTACCTCAGAAGATTTTTTCAAAAAAATTCAAAAAGTTCAAAAGCACGTATCAGATGCCACAGAATTATCAGAAAGAAGATACATTGTGGAAACATTTTTCTGCATGGACTGTACCGCCTTAGTAAGAAGTTATGTGAGTAGCATATAAAGCTGACGCACCAATTCGCATGCTGTCCGCTGTCACCTGCCTTGGTATTCGCTTTCAAGCTTTACCTTTACTTCCTCCAGAGACCAAGAGCGGCGAATCTAGCTGTACTTCATGTCATCCGTGAACGCTTGCACACCTCCAGAAAAAAAATTGTAGTAAATGCACTTATGCACACTCCATAGTTTTCAACATAATATTTTATAGATAAAATGTCAGGGAATATGTGTGTATTTTTTTTAGATTTTTAACAAAACGATTTAAATTCTATTTTTGGTTTTACAAAATATACCATCAAAAAAACAGTCCAAAATTTGTGTGTAATAATGATTGGTCAAAAGTTGTTAAAAGTGTTGTATTTAACCTTTCCAGTGCGCCAAACCCCAACTCTCAACTATATATGGCCTTAGAGTAACAAGTGATTTTATATTACGGTGCGTGCAGAAATTGCTTAGTTTCTAATAGCCATAACTAAGCATGTAATTTAAAAATACGGAAATAAAAAAAATACGGGTCTCCTTATTTGATGCCTATTATTCATAAAAAAAATTTGAACCTTCTACGAAAAAGTCCTGTTTTATGGGTGTGCGATTTGACGTGGATTGACCCATATATGTATATGTATACACACACAATCATGTTGCTCCTCGTTTTCAGACAGTATCAGGTTCACACAGTGCTGTTACACCCATACACTACTTTTTTTCAGTGAAGATTCATTAAATTTCATATGGTGGGTAGATGGATGTAATGTGTTTACATTTGAAATTCAATATGACTAACTATAATGCAAAAAAGTTTTATTTCATGTATTACGCACTGAATCTATTATTAACTGCACAACTTCAAAACATGCATCATTATAGTGCATAGTGTAGGCTGGCCTCATAGCTCAGTTGTTAGAGCACCTGCTGTTGTGCAGGGAGTACTGGGGCGGCGCCGTGGCCGAGCAGTTAGCGCGCTCGCCTACCACCTAGGCGGCCCGGGTTCAATCCCAGGGACCCGCATATGGTATCGTGGTGGACGAAGCGGCGTCAGGGCGGGTTTTCTCCGGGTGCTCCAGTTTCCCCCGCCATCTCATTCCACCGGTGCTCCATCTTCATTCCACGTGTCATCAGTGTCACCGCCTGCAGTGCCATAGTAGTAAAAGCGGGCATTAAACACTATAACAACAACAAGGGAGTACTGGGTTAAATTTCCAGCAATTTTTCTCTAGCCAAGAGTATTCCTATCCTCTTCGGAGTCCAGAAGTATGGATGAGAGTGTGGATGTATGTATGATCTAATGTATAAAACGAAAAAGAAAAGCAACTGTATACAAGTTAACACCATTGCCATTAGCCAATATATTCCAAAGGTAAAAGGCTGCCAATATGACTATTGTAGTTAACCCTTCATTACTCACGTGAATACCTGTAATGTATTACACTGTAATGTAAACAATGTAATGTAAACTTGCATGGTGGACAGGTGTCACACATTTTACATTCTTGTTTTAAACATCAATTTTCAAGATTTTAATTAATAATGATGGTGACAGTGGTGGTGGTGATAGATATTTACTCATATAATTAAGTACATTTCACATGTTCTGTTTAAAGCTGGGTTTAAAAGATGTTCACATTAACAGCACTCTCTTCAGAAATATACCTGAAGTGAGCTATTTGCTTCATCCTCCCAAGTTTCATCTATTGTTAGATTTCCACTCATATTTCACTAACTTTTCAGCTTATTTCTTCGGGCATTCATCAGACACAATACAATCATTTACATGCAATCCAGCTATTCTTTCAAATGGCTAGAGCAAGCCCATTTAGAATACTTTGTACACCATTTCCTGGTTGATTTATCTTTTGACCTTCTACACCCATAACAATGTCCTCGGGATGCTTTTCAAGTATTCCACAGCTAGTTCTTGAACACCAAGTGATTCTTGGGTACATCGTCGACCCTTTGTAGGAATTTGTGGGATTTTAGACCTGCATTCAATCTGTAGGTTTATTAGATTCCATAAATATTAGAAATTAAATCTGCCCTCTTTAACTCCTTGATATTTTTCTCTTTGGCTTTGTAAATGCAGAAGGCACTGATTGCAGCTATATTTAGCAAGCTACAGAATACAATCATCGGCCAGCATTCTGTTTCCTGAAATATCATTTTTCTCACACAGTTGTTCTACCAAGTTAGTGCCTACCTTTGACATATTATAAAATAGTACCTGGGCAGCCGAGCTTCGCTCAGCATTTTGTTTTACTTTTTTGTTAAATCGTGTTTTCAGGAGAAGATAATAATTTTGATAAACTTGAAATGCAAAATGTTAACTAAATAAAATTGTTATTGTAATTGTTAGAGCCACTTCTGAGATACAAGAGATATTTAGATGCATGTAAATATTTCACCACCATCATGATCATTTTAGCCATAAGAGTCCACCTCTGAACATAAGCCTCCCCCATAGACATCCACCTAGTTTGAGTTTTTCGTCGAGCATTTATTTCACCATGAAATTCAGTTCTTTGGTGCTACCATCGACTATCTTCCAGTGCATTAACACATTGGCCAGTCCATCTTTCTGCCAAGTTCTTCCATGTCTTCCTTCACCCCAGCCAGCTGCTCGTTAATCTTCTTCGATAGCTCTATCTTATTATGAAACATTCCTGTTTTCGTCTTTTCCATTCCAGAATTTACATTTTTCAATGCAGCTTCCATTTTTGTTTCTATACTTTCCTTTCTGGAGTTCACATTTTTCAATTCAGCTTACATATTTTTTTCCATCTGCCACATTCTATAATTCTTCATTTCCCATTATGTCCATCTTGGCTAACATTTGTTTCATCAACTGCACCATATCGTGGTTTTTGTTACACTCCTGATTCCAATTGTCACAACTTTACTTTTTTAACTATTTCTTTACTTTTTATAAAAACACCGGAACGACACTATGCAAAAGCACTATTGCACAATAACAAATACTACAGGAAGAATAGCTATTAGACAGTCATGTAAATGTAATATGCATTTCTATTTGAATCATATATAAAATTATATGAATTGCTTGTCAAAGAGGGAATAGAAAAATAAATGTGATTGTGTTTAGTGAAAGAAAACTGAGTAGAGAAAATTGTGTGAATGTAATGTGCTACATTTCTATTCCAAACATATAGAAATTTTACGAACTGTTTGTAGAGGAGGGAATAGAGAAAGAAGTATTATTTTTCGTAAAAGAAAAATGAGTAGAAAAAATTGTGGGAATGTTATACGTTGCATTTATATTTCAAACATATAGAAATATGTATAAAGTGTTTCTTGAAGAAGTAGTAGAGAAGGACATGTGAATGTGTTAGGTAAAAGAAAAGTGAGTAGAGAAAACCATGTGAATGTAATACATGGTAAAATTAATTGCATAAAAACCTTCTCCATGAAAAAAACAATTAGATGTGTTCGGTCACCGGTTTTGGAGTATGTCATTTATCAACCTCATACATACCAACATCCATATATAGTATGTTGAAGAGTGAGTAGGGAGTATGTGAATTGTTACACAAAACAAAGGTGAGTAGAGGAAATAGTGTGAATGGAATGTGCTGCATTTCTATTTCAAACATATATGTTGAAGTGTGAGTAGAGAAAGAAGTGTGATTGTGTCTCTTAAAAAAGAATGAGCAGAGAAAACACTGTAAATGTAATACATTGCATTTATGAATTGTATGTTGAATGGCAAGTAGAGAAGGATATATGATTGTGTTACGTAAAAAAGTGAGTAGAAAAAACCATGTGAAAGTAATATATTGTATAGTAATATGGATAGCATAAACACCTTTTCTGTGAAAAAATATGTGTTGGTGCTGTTTTTGCGATTATTAACGTCGCTGTGTCTTTAAGCTAATGAGATCTTTTTGATCTCAGGGCTTGGTAACGGATGGAATGGAATTTCACACAATGTTTCTTTATCACAATTTATTTATTTATTTACACTTCATCGATACTTTACACTCTCAGCACCATATTAAATGCTTAAAAACCTTTACACTTTTTTTTTAATTTAGTAGTATTTATGCTCGATGAAAGTTTGGTGAAAGTTCCATGTTCACACTACATAAAAAATGTCTTCTCACCTCGGAGATACACACGCTAGTGAAAAGTTTTTTGGCGTCGTTTTGACGCGACACCGCCTTTTTCATATTCATCCGTGCATGTGTCCATCAAATAGTTCTTTCTCGTTAGGGAAGCAACCTCTAATCATCCTCCCCTACTTTTATTATAGAACACAAACAATTCTAATATTTATACACATATATTAAAATCAAATATGGAAAGATTTATGACGTCTTTGTACAAACTTAGTTGTTCGTAACAATGAACCTTATCAACATGTTTTTGTCATTTAATTATCTCATACCAACATCAAAAAACGAATTACACTATTAACAAACATTTACATGAACGATTTTCTTTTGGGGTCTTCTAATATTCTGTCTCAATATGTTGTTGTTAACTAATGCTGGATTTTTGACAATGAAGTAATTAATCCTCTTGCTCTCCAATATTGAAGAGAGCAATAGCAGTAATAGTAACCGCTTTTTAGAGAGCACCATATTTTTATGTTTTGGTGGTCACATCGCTCTCTCACAACCCCCAGAATGTCTGGAGGACCACACCTGTCGTTGGTTTACCGGTCTCACCGACCTGATCGGGAGAGTTATCAAAATAAATTCACCGACCATATCCTCTGATCACCAATCAGAGGACGTAATACATGCCATGACAGGTCAGCATGTTAGGGGTTAAGGTTTTATAGAGAAATTAGAGAAATGGAGAGGTTGAAAAAATAAAGACTCCCTAACCCTCAGGAACCCTAATAGCATCGGGGTCGGAAGAGAACAAGAGATGACCAAGGTACGGTCAGATAGAAAAGTTACAGTGAGGAGCAAAACACCAGTAAGTGGAAGTAATGTTCTGCTCAGCTTGGGTACCTTGTGGTCGCTATTCACATATCCCCTAGACGGAGACCCCTGAGTATAACAAAATATGTATATTTATGTGAAGTTCAAATATTTGTTAGGCCTTGATCGGGACATTAAACTGTTAGATATATACATATCCAGGAAAATAACATTTATTTACATACAAATCCGAGATCTACTAACAAGCTGCCAAGTGCTAAAACCTAAATATCTTTTCGTAGGCTAGATGACAGCTTGAAACCAAAATGTTTCGTGTGAGAGCGATCAGTAAAGGCTTGTTGTGGTCGAGCGGGCTCAACGCGAGTCTGTCATTAATTAAATTTATATTTTGTAGGCTCAAAACTCTCATAGGGATATTTTTTAAAGTTAGTAATCATCACAATTAACTCCTTCGGCATGGGTGAAGAATGGAAAAGCAATTCCTGAAAAGGAATTTAATGTTGTTTCATATTGCTTTATTGGTATGTTATCCATTACATTTAGCAACAAAATCACATGTAAGAATAAGCCAGTTCAAAAGGCACTTGATTAACGGAGCACATGCTCAAATGCCGCCCCCTTTCGTTAATATTAGGTGTTTGGGCGCGTTGTTGTGTGCTGCAATGTGTGTGTTGTGAATGTCTGCAGGCTTCGTTATCAGCAACCGTAATTGATTTGAGTTGTGTGGTTCTTGCGCATACACCCTTTCCTTTAAATAACCCCAGCAGCAAGAAATCCAGTGGAGCGAGATGAACAGATCTGGTCTACTAAGCGTTAGGGCCCACTCATGTGAGGGTGCTCCATTTCGATAAAACCACATTTTCACCGGTTTCATGACGACACAGGTTCTAATAATAGTGGTAGATATCAAATAAACTGAACATCTCAAGGTAATATGAGGTTACCTTCGAAAAAACTGGGTCACCACACATTGATACAACTGAAATTGCTGTTCCTCTTCCCCAATGTGGGTTATTTATACTCCAATAGCGCATAATGTGCACCGCGCATAAAACCAAGAGATGCCCGCAAGGATCGGTATGTGGCCCTATGCTCTAGAACATCAGACTCGAACCTAACCCCAGAAAACTGGACAAGCAGCAACAAATAAACAGGCATGCTGCCATCGTCCCTACTTGTAATATTAGGACTGATGCCACTGGACATATAAGTACGTCGCAGACTGGAATGCTATTAGTTGAGAACAAATAATGCTGTCAGAGCAGCACAGCTGACAGGTGCCCCAGCAGAGTTGCCAACCTTTAAAAGTAAAATTATCCTGCCACCTACTCAAAAGTATAGATTTGGATTCAAAATTATTGTACGTCATAAGCCAAATGCTACAACAATAAATATATCAGCATAACACTTATGAAAATGTAAGATCTAGTATTGATGTTTATGGCATCCACTTACAAGATTGATGACCTCAATCAGTATTACAACTTTAGCACTTGTTTCTCGCACTATTCATCTGAAAGTTCATCATCTTCCTAAACTGTTGCAACATTACAAATTTGTTGTTGAGATAAACTTTAACATCTCGATGACTTGCAGAGTTTTGGACCCACCCCATTCTTTCATAAGCTGAGACGACAGAATAAGTCCATTTACCGTATCTAACGCCAATCTGTTTCTAATTTTTGCTTTTGTTAAACCCAGTTTAGAAAAAATTCTTTCACAAGAAGTGCTTCTGTGGGGCAACAACATACTGATAATGCAACCTCCACCAGTTCATTGAAATCAGTATTTCCACCAAGGTGGCATGTGTTTAACAGCACTCCAGAAACTGTCAGGTTCAGACATGTTCTTTATTTCACACAGAATATCACCTATTCTGAGTTTTCTCCATTGATCATCACTTTTCTGAACAGTGCCTTCTTCATTGTGATTACCGGTTCTGGGCACACTGGCGATAAGAGGATAAAGGGTATTAAGATTATTAGAATATGAAATAGTTGCCTTAGAGCGGTGGAGAAAGGCCATGAGGCCAAAAGTGGTGTCGCTATTTATAATAGTTTCGTTTCGCTGGTGTGACAGTGAAAATGATATTTCGCTGCATCGAACTGTCATACATTCTAATTATTGTACACTCCCATAATTATCGTAGGGGTTGGCAACCATGAGCACAGCTAACTGGTGCCCCCAAATAACACTGTCTCCGAGTGGCAGGAGTGGAACACAGGTGCAACTGGACGACTGTGTGACATTCTCCCGGACTTAAAGGAACGTCTCAAAATGAAGCACTTGCAACTGGCACGTGGACTGATCCACTACCTGACAGGTCACGGTCCATATGCTTCCTACCTCGACCGATTCCAACTCAATGCCCGAGACTCCAGCAGATGTAGAGCTGGGAAAAACCTGAGCACGAAGTACGGGAATATCTGCTCACATGGACAACTAGAATCACAGCCCTCTCCTACCTGCAGAATCAGAGCATCTACCACATTACAAGGCACAGGAAACTGTGGACATGGGCCAACAACACGGCAGACACCTGCAATACCAGAACCAGAGTCCTCTACATGCAGAGAGGACACTGAACTGAACAAGAAAAATTATCGATTGTAAAGAAGTATTCTCTCCAAAACGTAAATTAAAAATGTAAAACTGAGACAACTGTGTGAAGAAACACAATAAAGACGATAACATAGTCTGGTTTATAAAATAGGTACCAGTCTACCCGAATTTATAATTAATAAAAACAAGTGCATAATGTGCCGTTTCACAGTTCCGTTATTGTGAAACGTGGCAACGTGACTAAAGCATAGCTTTGGATCTTATCTTCACAAACAAGAACATCTGTCATGTATTACTGCATAATTAACTATAAAAGAATGTATTCATGCTGTATTCACTCAACATTTCTAATTATTTTCGTTCCTTGCGCTCAAAAAGGTTTAATTCCCTTGCTTATCGATAACCTTCCAACATGAAGATATAGTGTTCGCTTATATCCACTGTAAGCTAGTGGAAACATTAACAAGTGCACGATTTAACATGTTAATAATTTTTGAGATTTATAAAGAGAAGCCCTTGAATGTGGACATTTAAAGGAAAATATTGTCACCGCGCCCGCCGCATCTGATTGCCTACACTGGGGAGGGGGGACCCAGCCAGTCGCCTGCCTGGCCTAACGACCTGCCGCCGACAACAACAGGAGCGTACGAGACAATAGCTATTACATGGCGGTGCGGTTTCTGGACCGTTCCGCCACAGGCCACCGACAACAATAGGAGCGTACGAGACAACAGCTCTTACATGGGGGTGCGGTTTCTGGACCGTTCCGCCACAGGCACTCCCGAATATTCTACCTCCAGAACTTTCCCTCTGTCTAAGGACCTATATAAGTCGCTGCCAAGCACCGGGCAAGGAAGGGAAAAAGACGTATACGAAGCGTTGAAGAGTCGTGCCGACTAGCAGTTCGATCTGGCAGTTCTTATTTGTGATTCGGCAGTTGTTCTGTTGCTCTGAGCTTGTACAAAAGTAATCCGAGTGCAACGCTAGCACTACGCTGACTAGAAGGCAATAAAGTGTGAATAGCAGTAACTGGTGTTTTCTCCATTCGTTACAATATTATTGATTTGGGGAGGAATAATTGTTAGTTGAGGTTTTATTTGTAATAATTGCAATTAATATTTTATAAAACGTTCACTAGTAACATTTTATTTGCTGTTCGGCACAAGCTTTGTCAGAAGGAGGTTTGATTAATTTGTACCATATAGGCACGGGTTATACAAGTAATTATGTTCCCTAAAGAAAAGGAAAGAAAAAAGAACATCAGACGTTACAGGGGATTTGATCCACGTTTCGTCACGTTGTTGATCAGAAGTAACAGATTTTAACAAGTTCAGTTGTCCTAAACGCAGTAAACTATTGTAACCCAAATATTCAACTCTGGAACAGTTTTTATTTCTGATTCACTTTTTATAGAAACACAATAACACATGGTTCCTACAGGTGTACTGAAATTTCTACAAATATTAACATAGATCATAGATGGGGATAACCGACACACTGTGTCATTTCCCCTACATCGTAGTTTTAACGCCGTCCACTCTCCTACACACGGTTCGTTACCAGGCCACGGCCCCGCTGTATTTATCTACCTCAGAGAACGGCCAGTCCCTCAAATCGTATCAGTGATACCATCATATCGCTTAACAAGGTAAAAAGACATCTCTAAGTCGAAAGGGCAAATAACTACTTTGTGTCACCAGTAAAAATAAAGCATTGTGTTTGCCATAACAAAAGAAAATGCATGTATCGTAATCACAAAACTAATACATCATGTTCCAATTCGGCTTCACCTTGAAACTTGTGTATTTTGTTTGTATACGTAAACACAGAACCGGAAACGTGAAGGTGGTGTGTGGAGAGGTAAATACTCGGTTTCATTCCTGTCACCCCTCTTCCCCATGCCTGATCTAGATTTGATATAGGGTTCAACATGATTATAGTTTATACAGCAATACTTTGTACATGTTAGAGGCAATTATTTATGAATTAACAGATGCAAGGTTTGACCTACAAAATGTTATTGCTTTCATGGTCAATAGTGCAGAGGGAGCGGTAGGTCAAAACAAACCGATATGGATGTGACGCAACACTCGACGTACTACCTCGCAGTTAATCCTTCGAAATGTTTCAAAAATAAAACTGGTAAGTTTCATATTTTGGTTGAGTATTTCGTTCATCCTGAAAAATAATCTGTATATAATTGATGAATAATAAATATGCACTTTTTACGCAAAATTATATAGATAAATATAATTTAAAATCAAAGTACTTCCATTCTATGTTTACAACTCATATCTATAGTGTTCATAATACAAATACCATATATATATATATATATATATATATATATATATATATATATATATATATATATATTTATTTATTTATTGCGAAATACAGTGATCATTGAATTTAGCTTTTTATTGGTCCTTTTCTGTTTGAAGGCATGCTTTTATAGTTGCAGAATTAGCATTACAGTGCACTACAATACATGTTCTAAACGTCTCAAAAGTAAACCTCCTACGGTTTTCATTTAAACACTGTGTGTATGCGGGAAGACGTACTCGGTCACATGTGAAAATGCAAAGCATTTCTCAATATGTAGAAACATCCATTATGTATATATATATATATATATATATATATATATATATATATATATATATATATATATATATATATATATAGCTGATATGAAGTGAGTAGAGGAAACAGTGTGAATGTAATAGCACTTCTATTTCAAACATACAGAAAATGTTGTTTGCTAATGCTGGATTTCTGACAATGAAGTCATTAATCCTCTGCTGTCCAATATTTTTCACCGATGGATGGGGCGCTAGAAATGGCTAGAAGTTATATAGAAAATTGTATGATTTATTTTAGAAGAAGGAATAAATTTGTTTGTGTAAAATCTTGGTTTTTTTTTCAGGAAAATTGTAGAAGAGTAAGCAGAGAAAGAGATGTGAATGTGCTATCTAAAAGTGAGCAGAGAAAACAGTGTGAATGTAATACCTAGCATTTCTATTTCAAACATACAGTAAAGGGTATGACTTATTTGTAGAAGAGGGAATAAATTTTTTGGTGCAAAATTGCATTTTTCAGGAAAATTGTTTGTATACCAGTGAGTACAGAAAGAGATATAAATGTGTAACCTAAAAACAAGTAGAGGAAATAACGTGAATGTAATATGTAGCATTTCTATTTCAAACATACATAAAACTGTATGGCTTATTTGTAGAAGAGGAAATAAAAAAATGATTTTTTGGGGTGTAAAATCATGGTTTTTCAGGAAAGACACCTGTATAAACTTAAAAAGCAAAACCTTATCTAAATACAAAACTTGACCCAAATCATTAGAGCTGTTTCTAAGATATGCGGAATATATACAAAGATTAGATTAGATTGGATTGCATTCAGCAAGTTCACAAGTAGCCATAGAATCTGGTGAACATTGAATGTCAATTGAAATGTATAAATATGTTAATATATATATATATATATGTTGTTGTTGTTTTCTAGTGCCTTGCATCTGGCAATGAAGCCATTAGCATTCGTGCTCTCCAATACTTTTGAACTGTAGTTTCTTCTGATCTTAATGTTTCACAGGTCTTCAAGTGGTCTTCGTTCATTTCTGCTGGATCGTTACACAGGACACATTATATACAGGCACAAAAAACAAATAAACAAAAAAAAAAAAAAGGATAATGGAGAAACACAATCAAAACTTCCCTATAATTAAGACTAACATAATGTATATTTACAGATATAAATTATTGAACTTTGTTTTAAACTTTCACTAGGCTTTTCCTGCCCCACCCTACTGTTTAATTATAATTTAGTTATATGATTATCAATGTCAGATTGTTCTATACATAATATACATTTAAGTAGCTTTCAACAGGCATCAAATGTAAAATTAACAATAATTTGTCACTAAAGAAGCTAGAGATTACTTGCAAAGCTACATAAGCATTAACAGGATAATTTTTCATTGAGATAATCTTACACAGAATAAAATGAGCTAGAAACTACTTACAAAGCTACCTAAGCATTAACAGGACAATTTGTCGTTCAGATAATCTTATACAGAATAAAATGAGCCAGAAACTACTTACAAAGCTACCTAAGCATTAACAGGATAATATATGCAAGAATTGCTCATTTAAAGATATTAAGTTACAATTTTTAGCTTGTTTTCCTCATTTGTTTCAGGATCTATAGCAGCATAGTGATGCATTGTGGAAACCAACAGAACCAACTTATTTGTTTTAGGGTAGCATGAAACAAGTGTTTTGTTCTTATCAAAGCCAAATAAAGAAGATTTGATGGGTCTTTGTGATGGTGTTATGAACTCCTTAAGAATTTCCTTTTTGTGTTTGCGGAGAATACCCACTTAAGTCAAACCATTTTCTTCCCAAATGGAGAAAGGTTATGCAGTTTATTGTTTGGAGACTGCAGATCCAAGCTATCTGTTCAACAGTAGTGTTATTATCTGCTAGCAATATGGATTTGCATTTAAAGGTGCCAAATCAAGAGTTTAATACTTTCAAATTGAGAAGGAAACACCAACTAAGCCATTAGCTTTTGCAAGGGTCTAAATCTGAATCTCAGTTGGGGCAAGTTGCCTGGATAAAATTTTATTTCTAAAGGCTTATCTTGTACTACAAAACAAGCTTACAAACATTAATTCTTGGAACCATGCTCATTTGAGCAATAATATTGTCTCTGTAGATCTGATATGTTAAAATAAAAGAAGGCACACATTAAAGATGTTATGCCAAAAAGAAGAGAATGTGGACATGGAAAATATGATAAACTGCAAAGCCCTTAAGTCTCAAGTGAATCTCACATAGAAATATTGGGAAGCAAGAAGGAAGATGACTCCATTGTTAAATACTGAACATTAGATGCATGCACACACATATTAAAGGATACTTCTTGATCAAATAAGATCTTTTGGACCGAGCGGGATGGCTCAGGCGTAACATCTGTGGCCCACATTCAGGAGGTCCCAGTTTCAAATCTTGTGGGCTGACCAATGGCAAAAGACGACATTGAGGGTTTCTATAAGCAAGTATTTGAAACCCCTAACAACTATGTAAGGGACAGTTATGATTCTTTTACGTGCAATGATGTAAACAGTCCAATAGAATTTTCTCAAGAACTTGTTTTCTCAATTATAAAAGCTATAGCTATTGATACAAGCCCTGGTCCAGACAGAGTGTTACTAAAGGCAATTAGACACCCTGCTGCTGCTGACGTAATTACTCACATTGCTAACAGAATGCTGAAGACGGGTATAGTTCCTGACGCTTTCCAGACAGCAAGAACTGTATTAATACACAAAGGTGGGACCTGGACAACTTAAAGAACTGGAGACCGATTACTATATGTTCTGTAGTGAGGAGGGTAATTGCAAAATGCTTGGATAAAATAGTGCGAGAATACATTAACCTAAATCAATACCAACGAGGGTTCGTCATGATGCCTGGCACTTTCATTAACCTCAATATTATTGATGGAATCCTGCGAACAGCTAAAAGTAAGAAAACATCAGCATCTATTGTGTTTCTTGATGTTAGCAAAGCTTTTGATAGTATTGGACATGCTCACCTCACTGCTACCATTGAAAAGTCTGCTTTGCCTGAACAAATCAAAAAACTTCTAATTAACATGCTGACAGGAAATTCTATTCAAATACATATCAACGGTGGAAATACAGATAAAATCCACTTTAAGCGAGGAGTGATGCAGGGAGATCCCATATCACCACTGCTCTTCAACTGGGGCATTAACCACATCCTGAATGAGTTGACGGTTAGAAACGTTTCAGGAAAATATGGCTTTCAGCTAACTCCTGACACCGAACCACTTACAGCTCTATATTTTGCTGACGATCTTGTGATCATAGGAAAAGACGCAAGCAGCATCTGCCCTTGTGACTAGTGCTATCCACCACCTTCAAGAAATTGGACTGAACATCACCACAGTGAAATCCAATGCTATTATAATTAAAAACGGAAAGCTTCTACAGCAGGAACTGATTGCCACTGCTGGATCAATTATGAGCATTGGGGCAGACGAAGAGATTAAATACCTTGGTGCAACATTTAGGGACACAATAGTATTTAATGAAACACAGGTTCTAGAAAAATTAAAATTAAATCTTGAAAAGCTTACTTCAACTCACTTGCTCCAGCCTAGTCAAAAACTTACAGTTATAAATCAACTTTGCTGATGTACATTTATACTGCAAATAACGAGTTTTATACCAGTTTTTGTTTCATTAAAATAACTTAATATTTACACAAAATACAGCTGTGTATATACGAAGCGCATTTAACAATTTAAATGCTAGCAGTTCTCGGCTCGCGGACGTTTAAATGGCCATCGCTCAAGAGGTTAAGAAACATAACATCCTACCTCTAGCGTGTATCTTTATAGCTGAATTATCAAATCATATTAAGAGAAATCAAGGAGAACTAGACACAAATACGGATATCCAGTCTCATAACACTAGACGGAAAAATTACCTTCATGTTCAGTTATGCAGAACAAATATTCAAAAAAATAACCTGACAAACTTAGGTATTAAATTACACAATAAACTACCAGCAAATATCAAAGAAATAACTATTATAAAAAAATTTAACAAAGAAGTCAAATCCTTTCTACTACAACATACCTTCTATTCAGTAAGTGAATATTTGACATTTCACTTGTAATATTGTAAAATTAGTTCTGTAAATCTTATAGAAATTGTTCTTTTGACAAAGCCCATATCATGTAACATGATTTAAGTGGTTAATAAACATTATTATTATTGTTGTTGTTATTATTATTATTATTGTTATTGTTGTTGTTATTATTATTATTATTATTATTATTATTATTATTATTATTATTATTATTATTATTATTATTATTATTATTATTATTATTATTATTATTATTATTATTATTATTATTATTATTATTATTATTATTATCATCATCATTATTAATTATCATCATCATCATCATTATTATTATTATTATTATTATTATTATTATCATTATCATCATCATCATCATCATCATCATCATCATCATCATCATCATCATCATCATCATCATCATCATCATCATGATTATTATTATTATTATTATTATTATTATTATTATTATTATTATTATTATTATTATTATTATTATTATTATTATTATTATTATTATTATTATTATTATTATTATTATTATTATTATTATTATTATTATTATTATTATTATTATTATTATTATTATTATTATTATTATTATTATTATTATTATTATTATTATTATTATTATTATTATTATTATTATTATTATTATTATTATTATTATTATTATTATTATTATTATTATTATTATTATTATTATTATTATTATTATTATTATTATTATTATTATTATTATTATTATTATTATTATTATTATTATTATTATTATTATTATTATTATTATTATATGGTCGGCCTTGCCTATTGGCAAATGGTGTTACTCGTTTAACAGTGGGTTTTTCGGTCTTTGGGGTATTTATACTTTGAATTCACACTCACACACACACACATTCACACTTCCACTTCCTGGTGTTTTGCTCCTCACTGTAACTTTTCTATCTCACCTTACCTTGGTCATCTCTTGTTCTCTTCCAACTCCGATGCTATTAGAGTTCCCGAGGGCTAGGGAGTCTTTATTTTTCCAACCTCTCCATTTCTCTATAAAACCTTAACCTCTAACATGCTGACCTGTCATGGCATGTAATACGTCCTCTGATTGGTAATCAGAGGATATGGTCGGTGAATTTATTTTGATAAGTCTCCCGGTCAGGTCGGTGAGACCCGTAAACCAACGACAGGTGTGGTCCTCCAGACATTCTGGGGGTTGTGAGAGAGCGATGTGACCACCAAAACGTAAAAATATGGTGCTCTCTAAAAAGTGGTTACATTTACTGCTATTGCTCTCTTCAATATTAATGCATTGCCTGGCAAAACATTTAAACAGACTTGGGATACATTCTTCACCACTCTGTCCTCTATGTGATCTGCAAGAGGAAATGGATCGAGACCACCTTCAAATATGCCCGGCCACTTCTAGTGCCCCATTCATCAGTGAAAAATATTGGAGAGCAAGAGGATTAATGACTTAATTGTCAGAAATCCAGCATTAGCTAACAACAATATTGTCAATTGCCAGGATCTTATCAGCGTCACCGGTGTACCAGAATTTCATCTCACAGGAGTTCTTTTACATGCCAGTAAACCTACTGACATGGAGCTGTCATTTCTAAGCTCACTTTATAACCATCAGTCTAGGCCAGATTTGAGCCTGTGACCTTGGGATCAGAAGGCCACTGAACCATTCAGACTGACCCTGCATTGTGACATTATTGGTATTGAAGGTATTAAAAGAAGTATTATGTAAGTACTTTTCATTAAGTGCAGAACTATGTCAAAATCACTAACAGGATACAAATATTACATTAACTCCACAACCCATGCAGTCACACAGTTCCTAAACAGTTTGTATATAAAAATGTGGCAAAGCTGACTTGTTATTTAACTGATGCTGCACAATATTAAAAATCAAAAACAAATGAATATCTTTGCAGACAAAAACACCAGTAAATACCAATATTACATACATTTCTTCAATACTTACATGAATCCATATGTTTCCTGAAGAAATTCCCAGTTGCCTGCTAATTGTGCTGATATATACAGTAATATTAACAATACTGATGTAAAAGTAATGACAGTCATGATGACAGACTTCAATGTTTTTACTGATCCTCTTGCAACATATATTGAACATGGTACTAGTAATACAACTGGATACAAAGACTGAAGCATTGCAAGAGCCAGCATGCTACAACAAAGCAATCTTCTACCTGAAAAAAGTTAACAATTAAAATGTCTTATAGCATATCATAACACATAAACAAATAGTCTAAAGAAAGTCTCCATAAATGTTGCTCATTTCTAGTTCCCAAAACAGTCTGTACTGGAAATTCAAATGGGGGACCACTTCAGAATACTTTAGATTGGAATGCATTGTTGAAGTTACTTGCATTATTCTTTTACAACCTACAAAATGACTGGAAGTCTTAACTTGCCATTGATCTCATCGACCTAACCAGAGGGATTTGGAATCTACTGGCCATTCACCATCTACTAATGGAGACATTCCTCTATGCCATGGTTTGAAAGAAGGGAGTGTCAACCAGGCAATTAAAAAGCACATCCCCAAGCCCTCAAATATTCTAATACCATTCTTAATTACAGTAGTTAAAATTACTAACATTTCCAATGGACCTTTACGATAAATAAATGTATAAATCTTTATGTAAAACTCACCCTCTAATTGATATTAGTTTATTTAACTTAAAGCCTCAGCATATTCACAAGGTTAAATTACATCTCATTATTCCTAATAATAAACGAAAGTTCATTCAAGGGGGACTGGACAACAAAGTCTTGCATGTAAGACTTCTCATAAGAATCAATAAAATGATTAAAAGAAACATTTAATATACCAATGCAAAATCAAAATAACAAGAATGCTAAATGGAAAACAGCAACAAATAGATCTAACAAAACGCAAAACTTTCCTCACAAATCAGTTATAACCACTTTCTGGTCATTAAGCATGTTGGTCCAAAGCGGCCCGGGTTTGATCCCAGGCAAGTGCATGTGGGATTTGTGGTGGATGAAGTGGTGCTGGGGCAGATTTCCTCCGGGTTCCCCCACCATCTCACTCCACCAGTGCTCCATCTTCATTTCATGTACCACCTGCGGTGCTGTATGTAGTAAAAGCGGACATTAAACACCATAAATACAAAGCATGTTGGTGTGGAAAAAACCTGTGAAAAATTTAAGAGCTCATTTGCTGGTTTGGCCTTTGCTCCATAGAAGAAGAAATCCTTATAAAACACAATTATAGCACACTTTTGTTAGTTATAGACATCATCTCTAAGCATGGAGAAATACTTTATTCTCTCTCTCTCCCCCTTTTAAATTGTTTCTCATATAAGCAATTCATGTAATGAATTTATCTAAAACACAGTTGTTTAGCCTGTGGTAAAACATCCTGAGCACACATATGATGTTTGTACCACCAAATGCAAAAAGAAAGTCTGATGCGTTGCACTCACATGACTTTCTCTACTCTTCTACTAACTATTCTCACCGATGTGGGATTTTTGTTTAAGTTTCTATATTTCATTCTTGGTGAGTAGATGATAAGAAATGACTTTCTTCAGCTAGCATAGGTATATGTAGATTATATAGGTAATCAAGCAAGAAACTCTACTCTCAGGTTGTGAGGATTAAAGAGAAAGTAAGAATAATTTCATTTCTCCTTCAGTGATCTCTTTATTGTGAAGATCCACACAAAATACTATACAATTTCTGTTCCTCACTCCTGTCGCAAGATTTCCTTTATCACAAATCAATATCAGACTTTGAAAAGTCAAATTTATTAAACACTATCTTGCCTTCGCTGTTCAACGTTAAGTCTCAGCTTAACAGTTTCATATTTGCACTTCTCACCAGTTTTTAAGAGTGACTTATTATTCTTTTATTTCTCCTTTTTCTGCTTCTTTATTATTCTGTCACACACGTTTTCTCTGATCTTGCAATCAAACTTCTATACGGGTCAGTTTTTAATGCAGATACTAATAGCTAACTCGCTCTTTCAGAACTAAATCGCTAAATTTTCTTAGCAAACAAAGTCTCTTATCCTTGACAACAAAACTGTCACCTCACTTGTTCCTCGAAATATGAAATGGTGTTAAGCTTGTCATAAGGCAAGATCCCAGGCTAGAGAAATTTTGTTATACAGTTCTTTATAATCTAATTTTGCTTGGCTGGATATTTCGACCTCATTACAAATTCTTATTCCTCTATCTTCATGTTAGTTGAGATAAACATTTGCAGAAATTACCTTATTGCTAATTTTCTTGTAGGTGCAAGGGGAATCTGAGAATACAGTAGCTTTGAGCGATTGTCAAATCTTTTAAAGCTGCTTGCTATATGAAGGCTTTGAAATTCTGTTCTCTTTGCAAGGCCAAGAGATAAAAAGGTTAATAATACTATCTTCCTTTGAGAAAAGTTTGCAAAACTCACACTAACAACAAGGAATATCTCGAAATGGTTCACACAAAAAAAAAAAAAAACTATTTGGATATAACTTGGGTGTTTTAGTGAGATCTATATTTTTGTATAGTAAGATTTGGCCTAACTCTTACAGTTTATGACCTATGCAAAAGTCATCAAAAGTAAACAGGACTACATGGGCTACAGCCAGAAAATTCAAAATATGCATTTCCTGTGCCATAAAAATATATTAAACATATGACATTTTAATCAAAATTGTTAGAGCCATTTTGGAGAAAATTAAAATTTTCCATGTAAAGAGTAGCTTAGAGTGGTGCACGCGCTCGCTCACATGCACACACACACACACACCAATAGTAAATCAAACAGCTGACACTGTCACACAGGCTTGAATAACCACTTGGTTTCTTCAATTTGGTATTCCTGGAAGAATAACTACTGATCAAGGCGGAATTTGAAAGTCCGTTGTTCAAATCTCTAAGCAAATAACTGGAATTTCAGAACATCAGAATAAGTGAATACCATCTCCAAAGTAATAGCCTCATTAAATGCCAACACCACACTATGAAAGTGCATTCAAATATATTCAACAGTCCTCCTCATGGGTAGACTCAGTATCATCAGTTTTATTAGGCATCAAATCTGTGGTTAAAGAAGATTTAGGTTATTCAGCCAACAAATTGGTATATGGCACACCACTTTGTCTCCCAGAGGAACTGATTACCAACCAACCTACTGTAACATAGCTAGATTTCTTGAGACATCGCATGGCAAGAAAACTGTTTTTGTGTCCAAACATCTTGCTGATTGCTCACATGTTTTCATACATCACTGACCTCCGTTAGCACCACTTCAACCTATGTACCATGGCCCTTACCAGGTAAAAAGGAGGACTGACATGTTCTTTGATGTAAATATGGGAGGGTTGATAAGGGCATCTCAATAAACCACCTGAAACCAGCTTTATTGTGAAATAAGATCTTCCTATTGTCACTAACGCTTCAGTTGTTAACTCCCAACAGAAACACTATGCCGATACAACTAGACAGATGTTCACCAGGTCAGGATGCAAGGTTCTCTTCCCTACATGTTTCTTAGAGAACATTTGAAACCATCGCTACCACTAGGTCACAAGTGTGTAGTGTAAATTAACCTATAAACATTACATGAAGAAACAAAGATGGTAATAGAACACACACCAACTGTCTTCTGTTTTACCTTTTCTTTTTTCATGTTGGTACCATCCTGGGACAATTAAAGAAGAGCTTTAGTTATATTTTTACTTTCTAAGATCCTGTGTAAAAACCAGAATTACAATAAAGCAAATAGTCACAGGTGACAAAGCCATGAGGTGCATCGGAACAAATGTGTAACTGCCGAGTTAATTACGCGAGCTTAACACACATGGCAAGATAGTTTCTGTACACTTTGTTCAGATGTAATCATATCTTCAGGAGAGCAACGTCTCATATATCGGCAGGCGTGAGAGATAATTCATTAGTATTGCATTACTAACTATACGACAATATACTAATATTTCACTGTTCTAGTAAACAAAATAACAAACGATCACTGTGTTCAACAACCAAGGTTAATATGCCAGGTCGCTTTATCATGTAGTATATCACTTTAAATTTATGTTCTCACTGTTGCCCATTTAGCAAGAAGTAATGCTAAATATTAATTTTGTAACTGAAGGACTAACATGCAAAGATACAAGCTAAGAATTCCTTTCATTATTTTAATTGTTCTTAACAACTATACTTACGTTGGATCATCGATAAAAATGTCAGTGAAAGACAAAGGTTTGCAAATACTGTTGTTGTCTGCCCAACACAACTGAAAATGGTATATGGATTAAATAGATATGCAGAGGCCACATAAACAGGTGGAAGTTTTAGATCTGACTCTTTCAACAGTAGTGTATCTATATCTTTAGCATATTTCTCTTTATCCTTCTTCTGTCTTGAAGACTGTAAAGCAAAATTTTAAAAGGTTACTACATTCACATAATGTATATTTTGCTGTCATAATCAGAAATAACTTTAATGTTACATGAGGTTAATGCTTTCTGCTGTATTATTTGCCCGTCAGTCACTGAAATACTGAAGAAACCATGCTATTTTTTAATACTGGTCTATCTATATTAATGAGTTGTAGTCCATGCATTTGTGATTCTACTCTGACTAAAAGGCAGAACAAAACCTCACCAAATTTGGTACATAGATTTAAAGTGTGCCAGCTTAGAATGCATGGTGTGTGAAGTTACCTTTGCCGTAATAGTTTCTGGGAAATTTGATAAATTAATCTGTTTCATACAGTTGTGCTAAAGAAATGTATGTTGAATAGAATCTATATTGCATTGGCATTTATTGGTTTTTAATTGCATCATGGTTGAATAAATCAACAAAAAATCACTCACTATGGTACATCTGAGTGCATTTATGTGTATTGATATTATAGAGTAAGGGGGAGAAAATCTAAGAGGATGGAATAATGTGGTTAATGTTCTAAGAGGGAACATGTAGAATAGCATACAGCTCTTCCAAATATTCTGGGTTTGTAATCTTGAGCTCCTTCAAGCAACAGAAGATGAAATGAAAGAAATCAAGAATGAGTATTCTATAACTGGTTATTTGATGCTGGTGACTTTAATGCAAGGTGTGGGGATATGCAAGCTAAGGGGAACACTTTAAAGAGGGATGAGTATCAAAAGGGTAGTAAAGACAAGTCAATAAATAAGTTTTGAAAGTAATCAAATCCTGAGAAAACTCAAATTATATGTATTACACTAAATTGTTAATGGAGGAGATGATATGGCAGGAGTTTGTGTGTGATGGAGGATTTAGTTAAATTGTAATGATTACATTTTGATATAGTAAAGACTTATTGCTTAGAATATTTGTTATAACATATAACAAGTACCTATAGTAGACACAAAATTTAATGGCAGCTGATAGAGCTGTTGTGCAAATAAATTTTGTGGGTGCAAATAATATTTATATCACAGCTTTACAACATGATTTCACAGCATGTTTAACTACACAAATCGGCAAGGCATAGCAAGCTTATAATTGGATTTTGTATTGAGCCACCTGCCATTAAATTTTCCGACAACCATAATAGTGTTCATTTTCCACTGATGTCCTTGTCAAGGTAAATATTCAGGGAAGGGATGAGAACTCAGTTATCAATATATATACTTAGGCCCGCATTGATCCAATAGAAAATGTAGTTTCTGGGCTTGTAGGCCATGACCCAGTCTATGAAATAGCATCTAACATTTTGCCCATAACTCTGTTGGTCATCTTCAGAAAAGGTGACTACTGGCTGGTATACAATTGGAGGGCGCTTGATGGAGTGCCCAACCTATATGTAGGCAGGAGAAACCACCCCTCATCATTGATCGATCATAGGGTGATCATATGGTTGGGGAAACTGCCACATGATTGGTTCACTTGGCTTTTTGGGGCTTTGGTTTTTTATTGTCTAGCAATGGCACCTAGGATTTGTGTATGCATGCTACTTCCTCTTTTCTATTAAAATTGTTTTTGTTTATAAGTCTCAATGGCTTCTCAATACAGCTATGTGTGGTAGTAAGCTGTGTTGTCCAGGACTTCGGTCTCGTCAAACTTGATGTCATGGCCCATTAGCAACACAAGCTCTGCTACTGCTGATTTTTACTTGATAGTGCCAACATAGACTTGGCTGCAGCTACGTGGTATCCAGTAAATCTCTTGCGTCAAGAGCATATCCCATATATATGTTAAAGTTTTCTACTAGGTTTGAAGATTGCCTGGCCCTCTCCAGCAGTTTGTGAATGCAATCTGTAATGTCCTTGATATAGGGCAAGAATGTGCTGCTGTCCTGTCGTCTTGGTGTGGTTTTTGGTTGTCCTTCTTTCTTCCCTATCTGTTGGCCTATAGTGCCTGGTGCAGGTGATTCAGTTCCTAATCCAAAGCATCTGGTTCACAGATATGCTTTGTACATTCTGTTAACATCTTTATTATTATGCCTGTCTTATGCCAGGAATGGTGACTGGAAAGTTTATGTTGATAGTGGACTGTATGGGTTGGTTTCCCATAGACTGTATGCCCTAGCACCAAATCAGGTTTTCTGGTTAAGAGAAAGTCTAAAAAGGGGATGCTTTGATCTTTTTTCTTCTTCATGGTAAACTATATTTTTGTTGATGTTGAGGTGGTGGAGGAATTTTTTTAGGTTTTCTTTTCCATGTGGCCAGATTACAAATGTGTCATTCACATATTGCCACCACACTTTAGGTTTGTGAATGGAGGATTCAAAGGCTATTTCTTCAAACTTCTCCATGTAGAAGTTGGCAACTATCAGACTTAGAGGACTACCCATGGCAACTCCATCTTTCTACTCATAGTAGTTTCCATTCCACAGGAAATAGCTGGTTGTAAGGCAATGTCGAAACAGCACTGTAATATCTTCTGAGAAAAGCTTGCAAGTGTAGAGCAAGGTGTCTTCTATTGGAACCTTTGTGAAAAGCAAGGTCACATTAAAGCTTATAAGAAGATCATATGGGTCCAATTTTATGATGGCTAGCTTTTCAAAGAAGAGTGTAGTTCCTTTTGAATGCTGTTGCAATATGCAGTTGCAGGAGCTCTGACAATTGCCTTGCTAACGTGTAGGTAGGTGATCCTATTGCACTAATTATGGGGCGAAATGGCATGGTTTCCTTGTGTACCTTAGGCAGGCCATACATGCGGAGCACAATTGCTTCACTCTTGATGATCGCTTTCTGTAGTTTCTAGGAAAGTGTTGACTTCTTCACTAGTTCATTGTTTTCTTTTAGAACCTTGTTTGTTGGGTCTTTCAGTAGTTTCTAGTAAGTTCCTGGGTCTAATAATTCCTCTATCTTCTTGTTGTACTCTTCTTTGCCCATTACAACAGTTCCCTTTATTGGCGTCAAGTATAATAAAGCACTTCTCATTGTTTAAAGTCTTGATAGGTTGTCTTTTTGCCTGACTCAAGCTCATTTTCAGAGATTTGTCATGGTGGAGAATCTGTGAGGCTTCAGAGTGTATTTCTTCTGCTTTAGCCAATGGTAGCATGTAGATTCCCACTTCAATGTTTCCTATGTTCTATTCTTTATGTATGTCCAATGAAGTTGTTGCATAATTTCCACCTTTGGCAAAAAGCAATACTTCGTTTGTGGACAATGTCTTTTCGGTCAAATTAATCACAATGAGCTCGGTGTCCAGTTGATGTCTTGGTTGGTTGCGTTGACATTTTTCGTAATTCCTTGTCTTCTTCTTTAGCTAATTATCCTCCCCATATGGAGGACTTACACCCCTAGGGCTACAAGTCTGTGCCTAGGGTCAGATGGAGAGCAGACAGAGTGAAGACATGGAAGCGGGTGGCCAGCCCAGCACCAGGTATGAGAGTGAGGAAATGGATAATATGGAATGCAGGCAAAATGGATGATTGGATGATAGAGCAGTTGGTGGAACGAGTGGCAGGGGGAATTGGTGCTTCGTCCACCATGAATATCACATGTGGATCCCTGGTATAAAAATCTAGGCCACCATAGTTATAGGTGAATGGTCTAACCACTAGGCCACGGCACCACCGTATTTCCTTTTCTGCCTGTTGGAAACAGGGATGAAAGTTCTCACTGCCGGGTGGTATTCTTTTTTTGTAGTGTTTAACGCCCACTTTTACTACAAATGGCACTGCAGGTAGTGAATTGGTGGAATGAGATGGCAGGGGAAACCGGAGAACCCGCTTCATCCACCACAAATCCCACATGCGGTTGCCTGGGATCGAACCCAAGCCACTTTGGTGAGAAGGTAATGCTCTAACCACTTGGCTATGGTGCAGCCACCGGGTGGTAAGTCAGATTATCCAGTCCGTTCCACTCATAATATGCAAGCTTGTGGGCGATATCTACATAAATGTAACTTCAGCAGCAGTTTGTCAGTGAAGACCAACTCCCTGACAGTATGGATGCCTTCACGCAGGAGGGTTCTTCAGTTTGATTGTATATACGGCGAGTTTTACCGGACCTGAACAACCTCTTCATCTTGATGAAGCCAGATATCATGTCCATGTCCCAGGACATAAAATACTTACAATTGTAAGTCACCCTTGTGGTACTTATCTCAGATGTGAGATTCCCTTGTGGTCTACAGGGAAAACATCAATCGGTTTGGGAATTTAATGTCATACAGGCAAGTTGGCCATGGTAGCTCTGTGGTCAGAGCAGCCACACGTGAACAGGAAGATCCGTGGTTCAAATCCCGACTATGGCATTGAATTTTTTAGTCCTGATTCTACCTCTCAAACATCGCTTATGTGTTTATAAACACCAGCAGTATGTTGGCTGGCATAAAAAAAAGTAACAATTACCAAGTTTGGTATTTAACTAATTTTTCGTTTTTGAATTATGCTGTTCACTTAACCAACCCCAAAAAGAGGAACACTTAGGGGAGTGCTAAGCCAGCGGTGGAGGAGTGAAGATGCAAGTCAAGAGAGCTCTGAATATTTAAGGAAGAAGGGCATAAGTAACAAAAAAAAAGAAATTGGGTGTCAGAATAGAGGTGTACCGTGAAAGAATTGGGCTTTTTAGTAATATTAAAAGTTATCAACTAAGGCAGAAGAAAAGCAAAGAAGAGAGGATAAATATCTTTACTGAGTGTGACTGAACAAACAGAAGAACATTTTATTATACGGTATATGTATACCAGTATAATCAAAGAAAAAAGGCATACATTCATATTCTTCGCGCTGTGGATAGATGACTGAGCATAAAACATCATAGTTGATGAACTGGACAAAGAAGCAGATGACCAACCAATGCAGGCGAAGTCAACTGAGGAGAGGGATATTAGGACAGATGAGGAGGGGCAAAAGAAAAGCAAAAAGGGAAGGAGGTAAAATGTGATCGAATCCAGAGTAAGGCCAAATAATTGGATCAGGACATAGTATATTTGTGGACGGAAAATACATGAATAACTTATATGCTTAAGAAAGCGAAGGGAAAAGTGAAAAGAAAATATGAAAAGAAAAAAGTTAGTGATACACCACAACTTGAAACTAGGATTAATAATTGGTTAGAAAAGTCAAAGAAGGTGGAGGGAGGTAAGATTAGAGCCAAGTAAAAAGAAAGAAAGAAATAGCAGTGAAATGAATTAGGGGAAAAAGTAAGCAAAGTAGGATATAAACAGAAGTGATAAATGCAGGCAGGTGTGAATTATGGAGGTAAGTTAGCAGGGGAGGAGAAGAGAAGGAAAAGGAGAAAATTGGGAAAATTACTATGCGAGTAAACATTGAACATAATAGAGAAATAGTAGAAAGAAGCAACTAGTACATGTCTAACCAATGTGCTCCACTGTTTTAAACAATTCATTTTCATCAATTTTATATTTTATAGCACTTGTCTACCAAATATCTAAAGATTAAGAGCAGCAATTGACTGTCCAATTTCAGTAAGGACTGGGATCCAAATTCATGGGTGACCAAAAGTGTAAATGTATACTTAGTACTCAATATATCAAATTTAATTTAAATAATATATAGATGAAATGATAAGAAATTGGGTGAATACTATTAAGCATTTTAAAACTCACAACGTAAATTTTACAACTCTTATTTGCAGATGACCAAGTTATAATGTGCTGCACTGAAAAAGATATGCAGTTAGCTGTTTATAGACTGAACCAAATAGTCATACATTTTAATTTATCAGTTGAAAGGACAAAAAAAATGCCAGTTATAGGATCCCAGGCTATAAGAACAAAAATAATATTACATAGATGATAAAGTAATAGAACAAGTAAAAACGTTTAAATACCTGGGTTGTAATGTAAGTTACGTGGAAAATTATGTGATTGAAAATAAAATTAACTCCTTCAACTATTTCTGTGGAACCCTAAGGCAAACATTAGATAAAAAGGTAAGGAAAGAAGTACTTTTAAAATGTTATAAAGTAATGACCTTTCCAGCACTTTTATATGAAAGGAGAATCAAGGCTGCTTCGATGAAATTTTTAAGATTCGTCGTAGGTTTTACACTTTTTGATAAAAAAAGGAGTGAAGAAGTAAGGACTGAATTATAAATAGAGTACTTTGGAAATCATAAAAGCATATTAAAAAGGATGGCTGGAGCACATTCAACGAAGTCAGTAGGAACTGTAACTAAAGCAGCCCATACTTACAATCCACAAGGAAAGAGATCTCTAGGAAGATCAAGGAAATGATGACAGGATCAATTTTTTGGAGATGGAACAGTCTAGTGGGCCTAACCTATGAAGAACAAGAAGAAGAAGAACAAGATGATGATCATGATGATGAATTTCAATGTTGAGAAGTAAAGTGAACATGTTATGTAAAAATTATTTTTACTTCAATGTTTGTGCTCCAGTAGTTGCGAGGTAACATTTTCCAGCCAGTGACTGGCATTGCTGAATTTTCTTTTTGTAGTGTTTGACGCCCACTTTTAACTACATACGGCACCACAGGCGGTGAAATTGATAATACATGGAATGATGATGGAGCACCAGTGGAATGAGATGGCAGGGGAAACTGGAGAACCTGGAGGAAACCTGCCCCAGCGCCACTTCGTCCACCACAAATCTCACATGCGGTTGCCTGGGATCGAACCCAGGCCACTTTGGTGAGAAGCAAATGGTCTAACCACTCTGGTACAGCGCGGCCGCATTGCTGAATGGACAATGGTTTGTGACTGGTCTAGTTTAGGTAGAAGCTAGAAGAAACTGGAGTCAAACTCTTGAGACCGTAGCACTACAGCATCTGTTGAGCAATTTGATTCACTGAGTGCTATTGCATGCCAAATTGGTTGTATTCTGTCTTATTTGTCAAGTTCTCCTACGTCTCACAATACTAGACCTGGCAGACTTAAAAAATATGTGGTGCTTATAAAATTGGGTTTGCATCCAGAAAAATTACATTTAGTAGAACATGTACCCCATTGACAAAAAAAAATTAGTCATGTCTGGAATGCCAGGCTACTTTAACAGCATGAATACCAACAAGTAGGTAGGTAGGTTTTCAACAAGTAGGTATGTCTGTCTGTCTATCTGCCATGTATGTGTGTATGTTTGCCTGTATGCATGTAGGCGCACGAGCGACACACAGACACACACACACACACACACACACACACAAGCGCACATACACACACGCGCACACACACACACACACATGCATGTATGTATTCCAGACATGATTCATTTTTTTTTGTCCACAGATGTACTTAAGAGGAACATAAAACCCATTTTATAAATGCAACTGTAAATTTTAAGTCTACAAGGTCTTGACAATCAATGCAGAATGAACATCATCACAACAGCCTGCAATTGATAACATTGCTGCAAATACTTCATGGTGCTACCATCCCATTTATGGTACACAACAGAATTCAACCCCAGCTTTGTTTTTGCTCCTGTGTTTTCATTAAAGAATCAAAGACCACCATTTGCTAATAATTGTAAGGATTACACATGTCACTAGCCAGAAAATATTACCTCCCTAGCAATGTGGAACATATAGGCATACTTGTCCAACTTAGCATATTGCCCAGCTGAAAAGAGCAATGAGCAGCCCTTGAAAGCTTCACTGTACATTATGGTAGCCTCAAAATTTAAAGGTGGTTGACAGTTTACTATTTCTATTATTTTTCCTGTTGTAGAAATCAATTTTGTGGGTGCAAATGATATTTATATCACCGGCTGTACAGCCTGATTTCACAGCATGTTTAACTACACAATGCTGCATGGCATGACAAGCCTATGATTGGATTTTGTGTTGAGCCAGCTGCCTTTAAATTTTTTGGCTACCATAGTAGGTATTTTTCTGGCTGGTGAAAATCTACAGTTTTACAGATAGTTGTACAATTTGTTTCACATATACTAGTTTAACTTACTACCTTCATATAGGTATATTTGTTCTGTTAGCAATTCACACCATATCCTTGTAGAAATTACTTAACATATTTGCATTAAACTACTTTAATAGAGGTAGAACTGGAACTTAAAAATTCAATGCCACAACTGGGATTTGAACCACAGACCTTCCGCTTGCCGGGCGGACGCTCTAACCACTGAGCTATTGTGACAAACTGCCAGAATGGCATTAAATTCTCAAGCCAGTTCGTATTTCTCCTGGTAAACCACAAAGGCAGTCTCACATCAGAAACAATTACCCCAATGGTGACTTGCTATTGTAAGTACTTTATATCCCAGGATTAAATAACCTTCACATGGTAATTATTATTTATTTATGCCAACAAACTTACTGTTGGTGTATTTAAACACACAAGCCGTGTGTGGGCAAAGTTTAAGAGGTAGAACTGGAACTTAAAAATTCAATGCCACAACTGGGATTTGAACCACAAACATTCCGATTACCAGATGGGTGCTCTAACCATTGAGCTACTGTGACAATCTGCCAGATTGGCATTGAATTCTCAAATCTGTGTTGCTAAACCCCAATGAGTGATCAAAAGACGAACAACAACAAATTAAAGCATTGACAATCCAGTGGATTTTGCTTCTCATTTAGGTTGGCAGTCCCTAACGTGCATGCACAGTAACTGAAAGATAGCCATGTTTGTTGCTCTTATGCCATTATTTTCCTAAAAATCTGATGTTTACACCCACATGACTTTCTCTACTCTTGTATTAACTATTCTTACAAACTCTTATAGCTCTATCTTCTTTATGTTATTGAGATAAACATTGCAGAAATCATTACTTATTTCCTTGTAGGTGCAAGGGGAATAAGGGAACAAGTAGGCTTAGAGCAATAGTCAAATCTTTTAAAGCTGGTCACTATATGAAAGCTTTTAAGTTCCATTCTCTTTGCACGGCCAAGATATAAAAAAATGAATAATGACCTTCTATTTGAGAAAAGTGTAAGTATTGCAAAACTCACATTAATAACAAGGTATATTTCTGAAATGGTTCAACCCGCAAAAAAAAAAAAAAAAAAAAAAAATAGCTAAACAAAATCAGTAACTATATAAAACAATTCACTTTTAATGTACATACTCAGGGGTCTCCGTCTGGGGGATATGTGAATGGCGGCCACAAGGTACCCAAGCTGAGCAGAACATTACTTCCACTTACTGGTGTTTTGCTCCTCACTGTAACTTTTCTATCTGACCTTACCTTGGTCATCTCTTGTTCTCTTCCGACCCCGATGCTATTAGGGTTCCCGAGGGCTAGGGAGTCTTTATTTTTCCAACCTCTCCATTTCTCTATAAAATCTTAACCCTTAACATGCTGACCTGTCATGGCATGTAATACGTCCTCTGATTGGTGATCAGAGGATATGGTCGGTGAATTTATTTTGATAATTCTCCTGGTCAGGTCGGTGAGACCTGTAAACCAACGACAGGTGTGGTCCTCCAGACATTCTGGGGGTTGTGAGAGAGCGATGTGACCGCCAAAACATAAAAATATGGTGCTCTCTAAAAAGCGGTTACTATTACTGCTATTGCTCTCTTCAATATAAGTGAAAAATATTGGAGAGCAAGAGGATTAATGACTTCATTGTCAGAAATCCAGCATTAGCTAACAACATTTTTTGTATAGTAAGGTTTGGTCTATCTCTCACTGTTTACCAGTAATGCAAAAGTCATCAAGATTAAACAGGACTACATGGGCCATAACCAGAAAATTGAAATATACATTTCATTTGCCACAAAGATATCTTAAACATATGGCATTTCAATCAAAATCGTTAAGAGCAATTTTTTTTAGAAAATCAACATTTTCAAAAAATTTTCAATGCAAAGGGTAGTTTAGGGTGGAGGAATTTTCTTCAAAATCCTTGTGTCGCATCCTTGAAAACTTAAATACCAACTTTGGTTTTTAACCTACCTTTTGTTTTTGAGTTATGCTGTTCACAGCCAGACACACACACAAACACATGGGCCTTTTTCTAAAAATGCTTTTTTTGGATTTAGGGGGCCTCAAAACATCTATGTCCAGTAAAATCTCAACATCAAAATGTTGGGTGGAATACAACACTTCTCCTACTTACTATATGTAGCAGAAAAAGGAAAAAGTGAAAAGTCCTAAAAGGAATGGGGGAGGGTTTCATGCTCTACACTGTTCCGAACAACACTCCTATTCTCTGTCACTTTTATCACTCTTTTTATTCAACCCAAGGTATGATAATTACAACATATGTTTAACTCACCAGTTCATTCATGAAGTTGTGTGCTGTTAGGTATAATACATGGGCAGTTAAAAGGTCACAGACAATGAAAATGATCCCAATCCAGTGAGGTATATACTGCATCATCTTCTGAAAAATGAGAAGTCCTAGTGGTGTTTCATGAAACATATCTCCATGATATGGATTTATACCTTCATTTTGCAGATAGACTCCTTCCGTCACTGAAATCATAGCAAACAAGTTTACCATTATGTACTGCATTTACAATAAGCCTCAATTAATATGCACACTAATGCGGCAAACAGATTGCAAATATTTATGTTTCTTTGGATATTAATGTATGTCCAGTACACACACAGAATGCCTTGTAATTGTACCTATTGTCTGTTCAGGCAAGTTTGCTACTAATATTAAAACTGATGGAAGACTGAAGGTACTCCTATATTGCACAATTTTGAATACTATTTTCAGCTTTTCCTAACTTAAGTAGGTAAATCAACCAAGATGCACCTATACACTAATCTGTAATGCACCAAGGTTTAATTTTGTGTATTGGTTACAACAGTTACCATTACTAATACAGTAGAATCCCAATAACCCAACACTCAATAACCCAACATTCCCTATACTCGACGTTTTTCATTCTTTTATTATCACTAAACTTGACTGTAATAATCAGGAGCTTGCCAGTAATAATATGGATAGCATAAACACTTGTTAGGAAGGTTTGAAGGTTTATTGCTTTACCTAGTACATAGGTATCTTTAGACGTGACGAATTGCGCAGCGTTTTAAGATTGAGTTCATTTTTGTATTTATAAGATCATCAATCTCAGGTCATCTTCCCAGCTTCCATGTAGCACAAGAACATCGTAGACCATGTACGATTAAGTACAGTGCCATCTAGATTATCATCAGTGTCTTGTTTATTTCGAGGAAGTAAACAGAGGCATTATCCCCATGATCAATTGCATGATGTCACTTGCACAGACCCTAGCAGTCATTTGCCACATCTAAAAAATGCCTCTCTTGGTGGTAAGCTAAACTTTCAGTAACATCTTCCTGGTTACATGCAACTTTCAAGACTTCAGGCTTACTGTTAGTGTTGTGTTGAGTTGTTTGTGCCAGTGAAAATGTTGAACGAGAAGAAAAGACAAGTTAACATGATAATAGAAATTAAACAAGATGCTTTAGGGACTGGACAAAGTTGTCATGGATTTAGGAGTTGGATGAAGTAAAGTAATAATGTGGAACAATGAGGTCTGAAATCAAATCTTAGCATGTGTACTCATAGTTTAAAGGAAAGGAAGAGAATGAAAGCTGGTCAAAATGAGATCCTGAGTAAGGTACTTTATTTGTGGTTGAGGCAGCAAAGGGACTAGCAATTTATTTTCTATTCTGTGTCAGTACATACACATTATGTTATGAGTTGTGAATAACAGTCCCCTTATTCCATAGTTAGTGTATGAAAGACAGAGAAAATGACAAAAGACACTGAAAAGTAATCAGATGGGTTTGTCACTTTGGTCACACTGATGTCAGGAGTGGGATTTGTCGAACTGTCATTTTGTCAGTATCACAAGTTGCAATAGCCTGCCTCTGTAGTGTTGTGGTTGCGTGTTTGCCTCACATCCAAGAGGTTGCGAGTTCAAATCTTGCTTAGGATGAGTTATCCAGTTAAGGTTTCTTTTTTCTGATGTTTTCCCTTATCCGCTAAGTTTTATTACATTTACGTGTTTATTTTTAATTGTCAGTTAATTGCCACTAAACAAGAATCATTTTCTTAAGTGCACTGTCTCACTGTGTAATTCTGGAGAATGAAAATACAGATGGTTTTATTTAAGAAGGATAATGACAACCACTTGCAGACCAGTACCTAACTCTAATTTCACTCTGTAAAGACCCTTTAAATTAACATTAACAAGGTTGTCACAGGAGCTTATTGGTTAGTGCACCTGCCAAGTAAGCAGAGGGTTTGTGGTTCAAATTCCAGCTGTGGCATTAAATTTTTCAGTTCCGATTCTATCTCTCAAACTTATTCCTCCATTTATTTGATGTTAATTGAAATAAAGATGTGCAGAAATGATCTTATTACTCATTTTCTCATAGATGCAAGGGGACTGTGGGAAAACAGTAGGCCTTAAGCGATAGCAAAATTTTTTAAAGCTGGTTGTCATGTGATGGATTTTATATTCCCTTCTCTTTGCATGACCAAGCAATAAAAAAAATTAATGACTTCTTATTTGAGAAAAGTATAAGTAATGGAAAATGTAGACAAATAACAAGGAATATCTCAAAAATGGTTCAATCCAAAAAGAAAAAATAATAAATAAAATAAAGTGCATTTGACATAAACTGTGTTTTGATGAGATCTACATTTTTTCTGTAGTAAATTTTGTGTATCTCTTACTGTTCATCAGTTATGCAAAAGTCATCCAGAATGAAGAGGAACTATGAGGACATTCCCAGAAAATTGATAATATAATAAAATTTCATTTGTCATCAAAATATCTTAAAATGTGTTATTTTAATCAAAATCATTAGAGCCATTTTTGGTAAAATAAACATTTTTGAAAAATCCATGTAAAGGGTAGTCTGGGGTGGAAGGATTTTCTTGAAGATTGCGAAACACGTGCATGCATACACCTACCCAAAACACACACACTGCTGCATGCTGATCTTTTTCCAACAATGCTTTTTTTTTTAGATTCAGGGGGTTTCAAAACAAGTATTTCCAGGGAAATCTCAAAATCAAGTTTTGGGATGGAATGCAATACTTCTACTACTTACTATACATAGTAGGGAAATAAAGTATTGAAAAGAATAAGAACAAATGACATACAGCATTTGACATTAGACAATAACAAAAATAATATATTACATTTTACGAGAGGTAGAACTGGAACTTAAAAATTCAATGCCACAGCTGGGATTTGAACCACAAACATTCCGATTACCAGATGGGTGCTCTAACCATTGAGCTACTGTGACAATCTGCCAGATTGGCATTGAATTCTCAAACCAGTTCATATTTCTCGTGGTAAACCACAAAGGTAGTCTCACATCAGAGACAATTACCCCAATGGTGACTTACTATTGTAAGTACTTTGTGTCCCAGGATTAAATAACCTTCAGATGGTAATTATTATTTATTTATGCCAACAAACTTACTGTTGGCATTTTTTAAACACACAAGCCGTGTGTGGGCAATGTTTGAGAGGTAGAACTGGCATTGAATTTTTAAGTTCCAGTTCTACCTCTCAAACATTGCCCACACATGGCTTGTGTGTTTAAAAAACACCAACAGTAAGTTTGTTGGCATAAATAAATAATAATTACATTTTACGTTATTTAAAAACAGGAAGCACAATAATTCATCAGTTTGCAAAACTAATCAAGACAAGGGAACAGTGGCTCAAAGAATATTTATGCATTACACACCGTCTAAAAGATTTGAACATTTAGCCCTACCACCTTGCAATTTTGTAGTTACGAACAATTGCAACTTTTCTCAAATTAATTCATAAATTTAGTTTTGAGAATAACTTGACTTGTCTTTCCCTTCTGGTAGTGGTGACTCCTGGAACCTTGTCAGACTGTCCAACATATGACGCAATGACAGAGGCTTTGAATCAATATCAAACAATCTGCTCCAATGTGGTGTGATGTCTAAGCTAGAAGACACCTCCAAGGGATACAGACATGGCACATGTCTCAACTTCTCCCCTCCAGTCTTCACTCGTGCTACTCTTATATGGCCGTCCAAACCTGAATAGACATCCAGGATGACTTCTAATGGCCAGTTGATCCTCTTCAAGTCTGTTTCAATTACCACCATATCTCCAACATTCAGATGCTCCTTATGTCTTCGTCCTCTGTGAATCAGCAGAGCTAAGTATTCCTTATGAAATCTCTGTTGTAAGTTTGCTCATAAAGTTTATAAATACCAGTCTTCTTTACAGGCTTTGCAGGAGTTCTTTGACTCATTCTCTGAATAATTTTATCTGTATTATTGTAACACTATGTTACTGTAACACTGTCTCTGTATATATATATTATTTGATTCACTCTCTGAATAATTTTATTTGTGTTTAATCTGTAGGCTATATATATATAACTTATACTCTTATGACTGTAATGCTGTCTCTGTTATTATTATTTGTATTCATGATATTGTTTAAACCAATATTATTTGTATTCCCTATTTAAAAATTGACGAAGCCATGAATTTGTAAAAAATTCTTGCGGTGAATAAAGACATACATACATACTTTTGTTGTCTATGGCATCCAAGTCTGGGATATCACTCTGGAGAGCTAAGTCCATGCTTTTAAGCTGGAAGATGCAGCATATTATGTTCTATCTCTGGAAAATGGAGCAAATAGAGGTTTAATAGATAGTCCTTGATGACTTTTATGTGTAGCCCTGTGTTACAACAGCCCATCCAGGCGGAGGCTTACTGCCCAACCACTGTGTCCCCCACCTCTGCTCACCACAGGCATCATGAGTGGGGTGCACCACTGGAGGTGGGACATGGTCAGCACTCTGGTTCCTCCAAGCCAGTTCTGCTGTCTTTTCGACCACTACTTTTCAATCAAGTAGCTCCTCAATTGGCCCCTCATTGACCTACCAAGGCTGAGTACACCCAAGCAGGTCTTCCAGTGGGAGAAAATCCCCATGCCCTTTTACGTGTGGCACATTGAAATATTAGTTTTCTGGCTAACCTCCTAATGTCTATTATCCAGTACTTCTCACTATCTCTGACACCAATGTCTGAAGTCCAGCATGTTGTAAATGATATTAGCTCTCGGCAAACTAATCTTTGCACAATGACATGTTTGCCTGATAATATAACTGGACACTTAAAGTCATTAGGTTCATCCCCTAACAGAAGTTTAAACTTCAATCGCAAAAGTCCCTCTTCAACTTCAAAAATCTGCATTTCTTTAATCAGTTTCACCTCTTTTGTGTCAAAACTTTCCCCTTGAATGTAATTCAATCATTTCTTCTCTGCCTTGCAGATTTCTTCACGTCAGTTCTCCAAATACTTCATTGGTCTTGGGACATTTAGTAGAAAATTTCAATATCCATGCTACCATTCATGCAAGCTTGCAGTACTTAGAAAAGTATACAAGACATTATGTGAAGCTTTCTTTTCACAAGATGCACTGGAGACTATGGTTTTCTTTTTCTCAGTAGATACTTCCTTTGGAGCCAGCCCATCTGATGTAGGCCATTCACATTATTACATGGACCAAACAAATAGAAAATGTAATACAAAGAGCAGAGAGGTGCCTTTCCCTGTTAAAGCGTCTAACAGGAATGAAGTGGGGATGTTCCAGGGCAACTCTTAACACAACATACAATGTATATATAAAGTCATTATTTACTTACTGCAGCGAAGTTCTTGTAACAGCAAATACAAAAAAGATTCAAATCTTTCAAAACCAAAGTCTGAGACTAATTACAGGTGCTATCAAAACCACACCAATAGCAACTATGGAAATACTAACCAACCAATACCCCATTGAATATGAAATAGAAAAAGTGGCTCTTATTCAACATGAAAAGTTGATCAGACTCCCATTCAATACATGGCACAAGAGAAATTTTACACATACACTAAAGACTCAGGAGAGCTTTCCTTCCAAAATTCAAGACATCAAGAAGAATGTATACCTTCCTAACTCAAAGGAAAACAAACATTAGACATCACATATTACTTACACCTGACAGAAGAAATTAAGAAAAGTGATACTCCAACTAGTGTTCTAAAATTATTGGCATCAGAGACAATCCATACTAGGTTTCCAGAACACAAATGGCTCCATATTTATACTGATGGATCATTGATATCAAACCGAGATGGAGCAGGGGCTGGAGTCATGTGTCACCTCTTTTTCTATTACAAATCTTTAAGTTATGGAACTACAAACTTTATTGGAGAAGCAATTCGAATGGCCCTACAAAATCTCTTGTATAGAATTTCACATTTTAATCAAGCAGTTATTCTTTCAGATTCCAGGGCAGCAATTATAGCAATTACTTCTAAGTTGTCACCAAAAAACCAAACAATTGTAGAATGTTGGAAAATCCTTAGCCATCTAACAGCACTTCAAAAAACCTAGTCTTCCAATGGATAGCAGCTCACTGTGGACTGAGTGGTAATGAGAAGGCTGATTTTCTTGTTAAAAAGGGTACCGGCAATGTGCAGAAATCTATAGTTAATCTACCATTTTATGCAGCTAAAAGATTAGTCAGCTCTGAATTCAAAAAAGTTATTTCAAAATATTACTATGAAAAATCAAAAAATAAAAGATGGGAACTACCAAACATTCAAACAGTAATTCCTGAGTATCCTCGAAAAACAGCAGTTGCAACCTTCAGGTTGATTACAGGACATGATTGTCTGGCATGGCATTTAAACAGAATTGGGATATAGTCTTCACCACTCTGCCCTCTATGTGATCTGCAAGAGGAAATGGACCGAGACCACCTTCAAATATGCCCGGCCACTTCTAGCCCCCCATCCATCAGTGAAAAATATTGGAGAGCAAGAGGATTAATCACTTCATTGTCAGGAATCCAGCATTAGCTAACAACAATTATTCTTTCAATAACCATCATTGGCTTTTTTAAACATTTTTCTGGAAGCAAGATCTGCAGGGTTCAAGGACCCAGAGACATGATGTTAGTCGGTAGGACAACTTTGCTCTGACCCAGTTGCACACAAATGTGTTTCTTTCCCCTCCTTCTGTAGTTAATTTAACGGTGCAACTCTTGCCTTGTACTTCATAAGATGAACTGGGGTTTCCCCAGCAAATACTGTCCATAAGAAAATGGGCAGCAAATGATACTTGACTCGTATCACTGTATACATGTGGAGCCTCTTGAGAGGACCCTTTAGCAAGTCTTTTGGGAATTGAACAGTTACTCAAATGAAGTAAATATTTTAACCAGGTCAGAAACAGCTTTGTTATATCTACAGGCAACTCAGCATCCCAACTACACTTAAATTTAAAGTTTGCTGTAAGATTAATTCTGGAATAAAAGTATCTGGACATGTATGTTCCACGGGGGCAGATATTCTCTGTGTTATTGACAAAAGAACTCCTTTTGTAATAGGTTCACCAGGTAATGCAAGTTCACTGATGTCATAGAATAACGTCATTTACAATATTCCATGATACATCTAAAACTGAAACAATACTCTCGCCTTTCTCAGGTTGTCTACTAAATATAAGAACAGTTTTCCATTCTCTAAGTTCAAAGTGTCTTGAGACCTTCAACAGAGTGGATTTCTGAACATACTTATTGACAGATTCTTCAGATTCAAGGCTAATAATATAACTACCTATATGAATGATTGCTTCCAAAGATCTGCTATATGTTTCAATTCTGTGGAACATGATTAAGGTGATGTATAATAGTAGCTCCCAGCAGGAAAGAGCTTGACGACACCCCAAAACTGATCATTTGCCACCTGACTAACTGGCTCCAACATAGGAATTTTAGGAAATCCCTGTCACTCAGTGACAGCTTATTTCCAAGAAAGCCTTCTTTATACCAGCAGTTATACCAACTGTACACTTGCTAAAATAAATTAGTATTTTTGGAACTAGCTCAATCAAGTTTCATCACTTCTGCAGTCATTCAATGAATTTCCTCTTAATCCTTAATTGATGCATGAAAAATTGGGTGTATCTTTGCAGGCTGACTAGAAGCCTTAAGGACAGCACTATGTGGCAAGTAGTGCCCTCCAGCTTCACTTCCAGGAACCATCTCAATGATACCTAGTTGTAGCCAGTCCTGAAACACTGCATGATTATTTTCCAATTGTCCATAGACAAGAAGACAGTTCATCACTTTATTATGTCTCCTTTTTGCCAATGTTTTACTATAAAAGAGTTCAGATGCCCTTTTCTCTATGGAACAACCTTCACTGACCTTAAGAGTTTGGTTAAAACAATAGGGTGTCAGCATACAAATCCTCTGCCTTCTGCTCAGCTTCTAATTCTTTAATACCAATAACTTAAAACATTCTGACAAATGCAAGTTGCAGCTGTAGGTTCAAGTTGCTCAGCAAGTTATTTTAGCCTGCTCTAGCATATTTAAAGAGCTCAGACCAACAAAATAGAAGAATTCAAGAGAAAAATATCAGTAATCAACTTGTGGAGATAATTAGTAAAATATGCTTCCGGGCTAAGAGGCCATGCAGCTGCGGCAAGCATCAGCAGTGGCAATGTATAACTCTCCTAGGTCTCTCGGCCGCTACTGAATTGTCAGCAGAAAGAACAGGTTTATATATGCTGGTAGGTGCCTCCCTCCTGTAATCTGGTTGGTCCACCCGTTTTCTGTGATTTTCTCTGATTGGTCCACGAGGTTTAGCTGTGGGTCTGTTTAGTAGAGCAGGGTACCATGTCTTATGAAGTTTGAGAGCTTCTCCTTGTTAAAGTTGTCTTTATGCTTATAAATTTCGATTGCTTCATGGTAAGGTGTGCATGGTAATGGGCTGTTGTAGCACGGATGTCTGTTTCATCGTAGCAGATGATGTGTTCACCGGGTGCTTCTAAAGCATGTTGGGCAATGCTGATTTCTCTGGCTGTCCAAGGTGGCAATGTCTACAGTGTTTTTTTTAACCTGGTATTGATACTGCGTTGGGTGATGCCTAAATAGACTGACTAGGAGAGTTATACATCACCGCTGTTGATGCTTGCCATAGCTGCAAGTGAAACGTCTGGGGCAGAAATGAAGGAGCCCAGTGGACCACGGCCTCTTAGCCTGGAAGCATATTTTACTAATTAGGCCATGAAGGCCATGAAGGCCTTCGTTTATCTATGGAGGAGATAGGTTTGTGCATGCAAGCTATCACATAGCTCACCACACTGCAACATATTTAAAACCCATTAGTGAAGGCCAGTTTATATATGAGGTCCTTATAATAGCCACACAGGAAATTTTCCCTGGAGAAATCAATTTTTTTAGTGAGCCTGGTTGAGTGTATACTAACAATGTTAAAAGTGAGGATTTCAAGGAACATTCTCTCCAAATGTATTAATTGTACTTGCTTGAAATTTTTACAGCACATTATATGGATCTTAATACACACTTTAAAGGAGGGGTTTTTATTTCGATGCACTCTTGCAAGAATAACAATTTTTTTGTAGTACTCATATTTGTTGTTAAAAAAATCAAACTAATCACTTAATAACTTCAATACTATAATCAATATCTTAAAATGGCTGTTTTAAAATGTGTAGCATGTAATGTATTGTTTAAAAATTTCACTCTCCAATGTTCAATACTTTCGGAGAAAATATTCCTCATGTATAGAAAAATACAGTTTGAGATATCGAGGTTTAATGAGAGAACTAACTTTTCAAAACATTCTAGCACCATAGAAGGGATTGTCAGGGTGCTGTTACATTTCATCCTGTATTTTCCTTTTAATACTTCTCTGTGTTGTCTGGTAGCTTTTCCAAGATCTGATCGGGCCCTTTTAGCATTTCTTATCCTCTCTTGATCTACATCTGGATAGGAATATCTTCCATAAGTTCTGGCAAAGTATATTGTAAGAACTGTAGGTAAATGTGTCCCGTCAAATGTGGAGGTAGTAAATATGGCCCTATAAGTGTGTCATTAACAATGCCAGCCAAAATGTTCACTGCAAACTAATATTGGTAATTTGTAACTCTAATAGCTCTGGGTTTTCCTCTGCACAAATGGGACTGTTATGTGTGTTAAACTTGTTCTCTCGTATAGAAACCTTCTCATCTACCCACAATATGGTTGACGAAATCTTGGTTGATCAATGCATTAATGAGGAAACCAATGGCCAAGCCTGCAGTCGGGGTGGAAGATCATCTGGCCCCAGTGCTTCAACTCAGGGGAAATGATATGGATGTAATTGCCGTTCCCGCAGAATTCTAGTAACCGAAGACTGACTTCTGTGCATGGCATGCACTATTGCTCTTATGCTTGTGGACGAAGAATTATGGACCCGATCGATAACCTCCTCTTCTAGAGCCACTGTTCTTACATTTCTTTGGACTCCCAATCGATGCACTTGTTTTTGGAAAGTTCCTGTTTCTCATACCACAGTAAATGTGCTATGATGAGCCAAATGTCTCCTTGGATAAAGCTCACCATAAAGATCTTGCTCCTTTTGGTATTTTCCCAAGCAGCTCCATAAACCTAATATATCTCTGCAAGTTCTGCATAAGTGAAGTTGAACATTCTTATAATGGACTGTAAATCTGAAAGTCCTCCAGTAAACTGAGCACTTTAGTATGTACTGATAGCTGAGATGTGCTGTAGAATGTGCGAAGAATCCCTTACCCTTTAAGTAACAAAATGCAGTTTTTAGGTTAACGATGATATAAACAATATTAAAAACAGAGTACAAGCAATATTTGAAAATGCTAAGGAAACACAACATAAGCAATACTGCAATCCCGAACATGGAAAAAGGATTTGCATGATAGAATTACTTCTAACCCAACGTGGCATTTGGAAAAAGTTAATGCCCTCTAGCTCGATAACAAGACATTTATGGATATACCTTCGCTATATGACAATATTCAAATAGAACCCTTAAATCATGCTCTAAAATTATTCAGTGTTATTCTGACTCAACCTGTATAAAACATTTCCGTTATAGCAATATTTCTGTGTATCTTAAACCATTTCTTATTTACTATGTACCCCTTTCTTCAAATTTCAGTATCTTTACACTTAAACACAGTTTAAGGCTACAGCTGCTCTTGTCGCTTTTTGCTACTCAAAGTCGAAGAATGCCACAAACTTGAAAACATCATTTGCAAAATTGCAACGACAATCTGTCACACAAACATATAATATGCCACTCTGCCACCCAGCTAGTGGAGCTCATTTCTGATCTAGTCATCATGGTTCACTCATTCTTGTCATTTATCATCACTTAGAACTGCACTTACAAACTAATTAGGTTGACTTGTATAAGTTGAATTGATAGTATTTTTTTCAAAGGAATGCAATTTGAGTTAGTTATAAAGAATGGTTTTATAATCATCATTTGCATTGCTGTCCATTTTAAAACACTGTTTTAAACCATTAAGTTCTCACGTTTGTTGTGAATAATATATCCTACTTGATGATGTTCTCGCACAAACAACAAATAATGAATTTTCTCCAGAATACTGCCTGCACTTTGCACCACTTATGTAATGCTTTCCACTAATTGCGTATTTGGCATGCCTATATTACTATCAGATTTTGTTTCTTTTGTGTGTCCATTTTTAATTTTGCTGAGGCCAGGACTTTGTTACCTTTCCTTCCTTCAAAGACATTTATCACTACTTCTTAAAAAGCACACACATGGACAAAGACAAACTGTATATAATGTAATGCAAAATAAACTCAATAAACTCAATTCTGACTCAATTCATAGCATAGATATGACATGCAATGTGTGGATTTATGTGCATAAGTCATTACTATTGGCTTCAATTCAATATACACATATTTACACTTTTAAAATCCCCATTAATAGTATAATTTATAAAATTTTCTACTAGTAGTATACTCAAATGTAAAATTTCATTTGTGTATTTTTGCGACTTTGATTTATTTCCCAGCTTAAACCCTGCATTTAAATATTATATGTTCAAAATCTTCATCTCCACTCATATAGGCCACTGCTCTTGTAGGATACCCTTCCTTAAGCCTTTACATCTTCATGCTCCTATTCTTGCCCATGCAGTACCTCCTCATTCCTCTTTATTTGTTATATCTATGTATCCTTCCCTTCCCCAACTAATTTTCGTTGGCTTATAAAACATAATGATCTCTTATTAGCTATCTCACTATACATTTTTCATCCATATATACAAGGTGGAAGGTACTGCTTCAGCCATATATTAACTAGGAATTATACATGATGAGTATAATAAATATATGTTCAATACAATGGTTGTCAATAAAGAACTGTTTTGCTAGAAAAAAATTTGTGTCACACATTTTGGCCAAAGCAGTACCTTCCACTCAGTATAAAAAGGGTAATGTGAGATTCTGAGCTCTTTAAAATTACTTTTGCAAATATTACTTCTTGGAATTTTCTTAATTATTATTTCTTTTTTCTGTAACCCAAATATTTTTAACCTCTGCTCCCCACAAGATGATCCCATAATTTATATGTGAGTGTATAAAAGTGTAACATACTTTATGGCACTAGCTTTGTCCATTATTTGTACTACCTATGTTGGCACATATATACCCTTATTAATTTTGTTGCTAATCTTTTCTACATGTTTATGCCACTTCACTTCATTACCCTGAATTATTTAATTGACCTTTGTCTTGTTTTATTAGCTCTTACACCCATGTTCAAGGTTTGTTATCCATAATAAATGAGACATTAAAACTTGTTTATAGATTATAGATTTATTATAGATATATGACTACATAATATTAAAGTGGGTATAAAGTTTAAGGTTAGATCAGGTTAAGGTTAGCTCCCTAAAGAAGCTTTTTTTTTTTAAAAAAAAAAAGAGAGAGAGAGAGAGAGAGAGAGAGAGAGAGAGAGAGAGAAGCCTTTCTCCACACTAAAACGTAAATACTTGATAACTGGTATTTTTATGTATTACACACTCGTTCCAAACTGCCAACAGATATTAATTCATGCAGGTACTAATTGATCCATACCGACGTATACTTGCCTTTTTTCCACGAATTCAAAGGCGTCGAAACTTCCACACGTTCACCTATTACTTGTTTATAATCCGAATTAAGCAACCAGTATCTAATGATACCGGCAACGGCATATTCAAAATATACTGGATTTTCCATTCAGACTGCTATAGGTTATCTAAAGGATCGCGGTTTAAAATGTGCGATAAAACGCACAGGACAGGAAAATTTGAATCCCACAATGAATATTTATTTACTATCATTAATTCATTTTCTTCCCATGAAACTTCAACACATTTAACTTAAACGTTTCCCTCTCTCTTTTTGACAACATACTACTTTCATTCTAACCTTTTCTGATTCAACAAAACAAACATTACTATGCGCAGTACAGGTTGATCAACACAGAACACTCAGTTGATCAATCCACAGCTTTTCACGGTCATGTTGGCAACAATACGAGTACCTGCAACCAGAGAGTGTAGTGAAAGTAGAGCAATATATAATACAATTGTACTCTGTCCATAGGAAAATATATAGATGCAAGACCTTTCTAAAATCGTACCTACCAACATCCATAAGTGTCGACCATTCTGATTTTTACGTTTATACATATAATCTATAATAATACATTATATATATAATATCTTAAAATATGTGGTCATAATTTATATATATATATATAAATTATGACCACATATTTTAAGATTGGTTAAACATTTTACACGATAAAGTAATAGTTCTGTGGGTATGAAATTAAAAGAAATGCTTTATTCTGCTTTCCATCGCTTTTGTTAGGTGCAGATAACCACTGGCCAGAAAAAGCTGTGGTGGATTTAGTTCTCGCCTGTGGAGGCGATGGTGGTGTACATATTGCATCATATAACTGAACATCATTTCAACCATTTCTTTCACTCACCGTCGGATATCCCCTACCCAGTTGGTGTAGGACGTTAATTAATCATTTTAAAAAATCAGCGCAGTAATACTTGTACTACCGGTGCATTCATGTTTAGTCGTCGCTGATCACCTAACGTTTGAATAATCTACATATTTATAGGAAATAAATCTCCTGGTATTTATTCTTCATTTGTAAAAATGTCTACAAATTGTATTTTTCGTAATCAAACCGTCCTTCCGCCGGTCGGTAATAGATTCCCTTTTTCATCAGCATTGTGGGCTGAAATGGAAAATTGTCTTTGGGGGTACGCGGAGAAAAAGGGTTGAATACCATTGAACTACTATAGAGAGCTAATTGAGATGTGCAGAACACTTTAAGATGGTGCAAATATCCAGACGGTCTGAAACCCCGTGATTTGTGGATAAAATGAGGGTTATTTCAAATATAGCATTGAAAATACATTGTAAAATCAGGGCAACATGAATTATAAAGCGTTATATTAGTTATCATTTTGCATAATTGAAAGTTGAAGTCAGTGGTGACTGAAGCATGAGTGCACTGTTAGTGCCAGCATTACTAAACCAACTTATATTTATTTTTAAGATAAATCAACGTCCTTTAACAACAGGGTAGGGGTTATCCGACGGTTAATGAAAGGAAGGATTGAAATGATACTCAATTATCGATGCAATTCGTACATCACCGAAACTATAGTGACTTTTTTGCACTGCACATTCATTGGCATTACGTGCCATCTACAACGACAACGCAGAACTAATCGCGTCACGTCGGCTTGGAACTTTAATCTACTTTTTTCTCAAGTAAACATCAACTACCCTAAAATTTACAGATTGCCGAGCAATATGTCAACTTAAGGTACTCGTGTAGGTACCCCCTTGTCTCCACACGCGTACACTAAATCCACCACAGCTTTTTGTGACCAATGAAAAGCGATGGGAAGCAGAATCAAGCATTTTTTATTTACTCTCCATAGAAACATTTATTTTTCGTGTAAATGTCTTATTCAGTTCCAAGCGATTAACCGTCACTTCTTTTTTCTATATTTATGCGCAGATCAGCAACAGGTCTTCCCATGTGCAAGGTTCTTCATTTAAAACCTAATGGGGGCACGGCATTTCACCTGAGCGCGATTGGGTGTGCCAAAGCTAGCTTTACTTCTACATAAACTCCGCGCCTGAAACATCTTTTGTAGTGTATAAACGCCCGCTTTTACTAATACGACACCGCATGTGGTGACACTTGTGATACATGGAATGAAGATGGAGCACCCGTGGAATCAGATGGCGGGGGAAACCGGAGAACCCGGAGGAAACCCACCCCAGTGTCGTTTCGTTCACCACGAATCCCACATGCAGTTGCCTCTAATCGAACCCGGGCCACTTTGGTGAGAAACGAATGATCTAACCACTCGGCTACAGCGCGGCCGCGTAAAGCATATATAACACTCTTACCTTATAGACGATGCTGGAATGTCGTTCCCTTCGGCTAAAAAAGCATTATATCGGGAGAACACATTCTGATCCACGCGATTAAGTTGCACCACTGCAATGTTTGCGATTTCATTTACAATATTCTGTTTTAGTTCCTCCAGTGTATGAGTATTTGTCTCGTAAACTTTGTTTTTCAGGTTACCCCACAAGTAAAAATCACACGCTGTTAGATCGGGGGAGCGAGAAAGCCATACATCAACACTAATCACTCTATCTTCAAACATTTCCTTAATTTTATTCATGGACACCTCTGCTATATGGGCAGTAGCAGAATCTTGTTGAAACCACCCATATGATTTGTCTTCTTCTGTCAGTTCATAATAAAACGGGGTCAAGATGTCATTTCGGTACCTCTCTTCGTTTACAGTCTGCTCGTAGAATATTGGACCGATTATGCATCTAGCGCTAACAGCACACCAAATTCCAACTCAACGATCATAATGAGGGATTTCTTGAACACGATGTGGACTTTCAGAAGTCCAGTACCGACTGTTGTGAGTGTTGACACGACCATTTAGGTGGAACCACGCCTCGTCCGAAAAGAAAAGAAGCTGTGGATCAATTAAACCGTGACTTGAATACCATCTTGGAAGTATTATTCAAGAAACTTGGTACTGAAATGGAGAAGAGCCAACTTAAAGGAAGCAATGGGCCTTACTAGCAGTTGGAGTTCGACTCCGAATTAACAAATGTAATCCCCTTCGAGGAAGCAGCTACATTCCTCTGCCGCCGTATATAGGAGCCAAGGAAGCTTGCATAAACCCCCAGAACTACAATGATGAGAAATACCTTATGTATGCTGTTCTTGGAAAATTAATTCAAAAGGATCCTCAAAGCGTCAGCAAGTACAAGTATCTTGAAGAAAAATATGATTTCTCGTGCATTTTTGTTTCCCACCAGCTTGGGCGAAATCCCTAAATTTGAAAGAAGGAATAATATATCCATAAACATGATTGCACTGGATGACAAACATGAAGTGTTTTCCGTAAAGGTGGTTGATGAGCTAACTGATCATCGCGACCTCCTTCTGATAAGTGATCTCCTGGTAAATATCACTATGTCTACATAAAGAACTTTGGGAAGCTTACTTGACGGCAGAAAACTAGACATGATGGAATGATTTACACGTGTAAACGTTGCTCATCTTTTTGGTCAACATGGGTGAAGCGGTCTGGAAAAGTTGAAGGAGCCTAGAGAAATATGCAGACAATATACTATTGCTAGATGCGTTATGCCTACAACGGAAAACTATCGTGAAATTTAAAAACGTGGAAAGAATGTTGAAATTGTCATATGTCATCTACACTGATTTTGAGAGCGTTTCTCACTCCTTACCATACCTGCGCCTCTAATCCTGAAACCTCCTGTACAACACCGTATGAAAGTCCAATGAGATTTGCTGTTTACGTCAAACCGTCATTTTGTGTTGAACAGCTCGAAGCTAATCTTCCTACTGAACCGTATGTTTACCAAGGATCTGACGCCGCACAGAAGTTTGTGGAATGCTTGAGGGATCTGGCGAAGAAAATTGGCGACTTATACAAATCTGAAGAACAAGAATCTTTAAACTCTTCTACAATATGCTACCTGTGTGGAAATGAATTTACAGAAGATAATTGGAAGGTTCGCAATCACAGCCATGTATCCGGAGGGTAATGAGGAATGGTACACAATAAGTGCAATCTAGCTTGTAAAACACCTACTTATATACATGTTTTCATGCATAACCTGAACGGATATGACTCGCATTTCATTGTTAAGGAATTAGGCTGCACAGGCGAAAGAGTGGAGGTAATTCCGAACTCTAAAGAAAGCTACATCTCATTCTCAAAGTATGTTGGAGATATTAAACTCAGGTTTGTGGATACCTACCGTTTCCTGAGTACAAGATTGGATAAGTTAGTGGAAACCTTAGCTACGTATCCCGAAACAGTGAAGTACTTCGGAGAAGAGATGATTAGCTTGGTGACTCGTAAGGGAGTGTTCCCCTATGATTACGTGACATCCTGGGAAGTTATGAACGACACTCTTCTGCCTCAGAGAGAAGCATTCTACAATAAATTAAATGCAAAAGAAATTACCAGCGATAACTACGAGCATGCTAGGAATGTATGGACCCAGTTTAAAGTGTGAGACTTAGGTGAATATAATGATATTTACTTACCGTCTGATGTTCTTCTCCTCACAGATGTCTTTGAAACATTCAGAGACCAAACTTTCAAAACGCATAACGTGGATCCTGCTTATTTCACCTCTCCAGGAATTACATGGGATGCTATGCTACTGTACACAGGAACTGAGTTGGAATTGCTTCTTGATTACAATTAGCTATTCATGGTTGAATCTGGTATAAGAGCAGGTTTATGCAAGGTTTCTCATCGCTATGCTGAGGCGAACAACGTCTACATGGAGCAGTATGAGACCTTGGAAACCCTCCCATTTTATTACATATGAAGCTGCTAATAACCAATATGGCAATATAACCTTATGGAGGATTTAAGTGTGTTTCTCCTGAACGCATAGACCTGGATTCATTGAAGGAAGATAATCCCCTTTGATATATCTTAGAAGTGAAAGTCGAATATCCTGCAGTGTTCCACGATCTTCATAATGATTTACCCTTCCTGCGTGAGAGTCTGAACCCGGGGAAGTCGTCTTCAAAGAAACTAATTGCTCACCTTGGACCACGGAACAAGTATGTGGTACATTACATGGCCTTGAAAGAAGCTATTAGTCATGGTCTACGACTAACAAAGATTCATCGAGCACTTCAGTTCCGTCAATTGTGTTGGCTAAAGACTTACACCGAATTTAGTAACCAACTACGACAAGGGGCAAAAAAAGATTTTGGGAAGGACCTGTACAAACTTTTCAACAACGCTATGTTTGGCAACACTATGGAAAACGTTCGTAATCGAATGGATATACGCCTTGTTACCAACGAGAAGACACTGGAAAAACTTATAGCCAAGCCTACATTCATCGATTGTACCGTATACGGGCCTAATCTTGCTGCTGTTCATATGGCTTCTCGTCAAATAGTCTTCAACAAACATATACACATTGGTATGGGTGTACTAGACATTTCCAAGACGCTTATGTATTCACATCAATACGATGTCTTACTTCCATATTATGGAACTGAGAATCTTAAACTGTTGTATCCGAATACAGATTCTTTCATTGATATATACCAGGACAAATTACGCATGCTTGGACATCTGGACACTTCTGATTACCCTGCAAACCATCCATGCCATTCTACACAAAACAAGAAAGTCTTGGGAAAGTTTAAAGAGGAAGCCTCTGGAAAAATCATTCCTCTTTTCGTTGGTCTCAGGCCTAAAATGTATGGTATCGACATTGATGGCTCTTTGATAAAAAAAAATAAGGGCGTAAAACGTAGCGCCATTAACCAATGCATCAGTTTCAATAGCTATGTGGACGGTCTTTAAACGCAAAAGATAATTATAACTCCGATGAATTTAATCCTATCACACCACCACAATGTTTCTACTGTTGAAGCTAATGAAATGGCCTTATCACCTCACGACAAGAGAGTAATCGCTAATGATGGAATATCTACATATGCGTATGGACATTACAGTGTTGAGAATAGCGCATAAAACATGGGTACTTAAAGCTTGTCTGTGGAAAAAAAGATTGAAGTTTGTTCAACTATCAACTTCGTGCGCCACTGATACACCTAACCAAGAAAGAAGAATGATGATAATAAGAACGAAGGAAGGCGCTAAGTCAGCCAGTATCGTCTTTTAACAGTGTATACTTGTTTACTGAATGTTAATGCTGGTGTATGCATCTTCAAAGTTAAATAAGGTGCATACTTGTTTTCTGAATGTTAATCTAGTGTATGCATCTTAATAAGTTAAATAAATTTATCTTATTATAATTGTGTTCTTTTATTTCAATGAGTGTCTAACATCCTTATTTCTTCATTGCTATTTCATTATTTAGAACCTTCATTATGATACTCCTGCATCCATTCCTAGTTAGGTTGGTTAGGTCACTTTAGGTTAGGTTAGCTTGGTTAATATGCTTGGGTTGGGTTAGGTTAGCTTGGAAAGACTTAAGCTGTGTATCCTATCGTCAGAATAGACAAAAGTATGCAAAAGATGCGGAAAATGGCATTAAAGATATGTAAAATACTATCGCAGTGGACAAAATACTCGCACTAGACACTTCAATGTCAAAGAAAACCTTCTTAAAAGAGAAAGGGTTGGAAAAAGGAACAAAGGTAAATAAAGATGTAAAAATATCTCAAAAGAGACATTTGGTGACCTCGGCTTAGGTTAGGCCTGGTCAGACTACAAGATAGAGCAGTTGATTATCATGATGATGAATGTGATGATTTTGATGATTCCTGCCGGGTTAGGTAAGTAGTGAAATGTAATAAAAATAATAAATGCAAGTAATGCAATGAATGTATGGATAGGTTGGACTGCTCTTCAACTACTATAAAACAATAGCAATTACTGAAGAAAACGTAGTGAAATGTTGAGAGGTAGAACTGGAACTTAAAAATTCAATGCCACAGCTGGGACTTGAACCACAGACCTTCCGCTTACCAGGCGGCTGCTCCAATCATTGAGCTACTGAGACAACCTGCCAGAATGGCATTGAATTCTCGAACCAGTTCGTATTTCTCCTGGTAAACCAGAAAGGGAGTCTCACATCAGAGACAATTACCCCAATGGTGACTTACTATTGTAAGTACTTTATGTCCGAGGATTAAATAACCTTCAAATGGTAATTGTTATTTATTTACGCCTGGTAAGCGGAAGGTCTGTGGTTCAAGTCCCAGCTGTGGCGTTTTAAGTTCCAGTTCTACCTCTCAAACATTGCCCACACACGGCTTGTGTGTTTAAAAACACCAACAGCAAGTTTGTTGGCATAAATAAATAATAATTACCATCTGAAGGTTATTTAATCCTGGGACATAAAGTATTTACAATAGTAAGTTACCATTGGGGTAATTGTCTCTGATGTGAGACCGCCTTTGTGGTTTACCAGGAAAAATACGAACTGGTTTGAGAATTCAATGCCATTCTGGAAGATTGTCACAGTAGCTCAATGGTTAGAGCAGTCGCCTGGTAAGCGGAAGGTCTGTGGTTCAAGTCCCAGCTGTGGCATTGAATTTTTAAGTTCCAGTTCTACCTCCCAAACATTGCCCACACACGGCTTGTGTGTTTAAAAACACAAACAGTAAGTTTGTTGGCATAAATAAATAGTAGTAGTGAAATGTCCTTATATAATCTAAAATACCTCTAACAGCGTCAAAAATACCTATACTAGTGTCTCAAAACATCTTCAAACTGGTGAAAAATGCTTCCTACGTGCTTGAGATGTCCTTAAAAACCTCGAAATACCTTCGCAGGAGCTGAAATGTCTCAATTAGTGCTTAAAACTCTTAAAAGAGGCTAACATGCATAAAACTAACCCAAAGTGTACTGAAAACCGTCCATAATGTCGTTGTCAGAGTCTAAAATACCCGCATAGTGCTTAAAATGCCTCTAAAATGTCTGAAACGATATTTCAACTAGCAGAGATACGTCTAACAACACTTGAAATACCTGCTTTTGTATCCCAGATATCGTGAAAATTATCTCCCATTACCCTTGAAAGTTCTTAAAGCAAACAAAAATAGCCTATCATGAAAGTGACTAGAATAACTTTCAGATTGCCTTAAATAACGTCAAATTCGTCTAAAATGCTCTGAAAAAAATTAAAACTAGGTGTCAAAGTCTTCAGAATATCTGGAAACATATCAACCAAAGGGTCTAAACGGGCCTCAAAACACCCTGAAAAGTCTGGAGAAATTTATAATAAACCGTCTAAATAATCCTCGAAATTGCCTGAAAGATTTTTATACCAATCTTAAAAGCAACCAGAATACCTCAAAAGTAACTAAAATATCTACGAAATGGCCCAAAATAGCACCGAAATGCGTGAAAAGTTTCGAAAATGTATAATATGGCTAAATAACTCTCAAAATTGCCTGAAAGTTGTGTAAATCAGTCGTAAAAGTAGCCTGAATAGTCTAAAAGCAACTAAAATATTTATCAAATGACCCAAAATAGCACCAACATGCCGTGAAAAGTTTCGACAAATATATAAAATGGTTAAATAACCCAAAATTGCCTGAAATTTGTGTAAATGAGTCGTAAAAGCAGCCTGAACAGCCTAGAAACAACTGAAATATCTGCAAAATGGTCTAAAACATCAAAATACCACGAAACCTTTGAAAAAATCGATCAAATAACCGACATAATCCTCAAAAGTGTATTATATTCTTAAATATGCTGTAAGCGCACCCTGAATGTACTAAAAGTGACTAAAAGATCTATTAAAGGGCACAAAATATCACCAAAATGAAGTGAAACGGCTCAAACAATGTATAAAAATGGCTAAATAACTCACAAAATTGCCTGAAAGTCATTTAAATAGGCTGTAAAAGCTTCCTGAATACCTGAAAGGAGCTAACTCTCTATCAGCTGAGCTAAAATAACTTTAAATGTCTATAAAATTCCTATAAATATGCAAACATGGGATGCTGAACCTTCTCTCAATGGTGAAAATTGCTTGAGAGCATCTACAAACCATACAGAACTGTGCTGGCTTTATATGGATTAAGCCTAGGCAAGGTTATGGTGGGTAAAAATTGCCTTGTAGAAGGGAACGCAGGTTAAGTTAGATTAAGCGATAGGGTAGAATAATTCATCAAAAGAGAACTTAGATGAGGTAAGGCATGGGAGGTGAGGGGAGATTAGGCTAAGATTATATAATCCTAACAGTATAAAAAGCTTCTCTTGCATTAGACATCATACATTAGATACAACGAACAAAATACTCACCTATCACAAACGTACATAAACACGTGTATGCCCTGCTATAGAAATTGTTCCCATTATCACTAGAAGATCTTCAATGACCTACTTGTCGAGCGTTTCTGGTAGTAATACCTTGATTGCCCATGGCGGCCAGCTTGCTTATTTACCCCCTGCGCACGATCTGTCTTATTCTATCTGCTAGGGCGTAACCGAAAAAGCGCTTTCTCAGTATCTTGATTACTTAAGGTGGTGTACTCTTGAAACTGCATGTCTTTCACTGTGAAATTTTGATTCTATCGACGAATAATGCATTTATGCTTTTAGTTTCCTGAGAAAGCATGTATTTTCGAGATATCGTTAATTTAAGAAATGAACCAGCACCAAGGAGTTTGTAATATTATCTTCGTAGATATACATCAGATAGCTATGGTAATGTAACCATTACTGGGATGTACAGCCTGATTGGTTTCTACATACTAAAGGTAGGAGTTGTGCAAATTTCACTGGAGCAAACATTTCTTTTACTTCCATTACAAGGACCGAATAATGAGTCGAAAATTATAATAAAGCCATGGTGGTCACAGTCGATATACAGAAAGTAAAAAAAAAAAATTAAAAAAAATACATTTTACACTAGGGTATGTATAGGTCGCGCGTTACTTCTTGACGAATGAAAATTTTATATGAAAGGTTGAATGCGAGTCTCTACTCAGCTTTTGCGGGAACGAGAGAGAGGAGGTACAGTCTGCACTGAGATGACGCGCATGCTTCTGAGCTGAAGTAGTACAACACTACAAATCAATTTATGACACTTGCAGTAATATCAGCCACACGTATTATACACTATACCTCTATAACTGTTTCCACTTAACTTTCTTGCATTTATTCTATTCCCGACATCTCTCCCTCGTCTGAATTGCTATTTTCGTTGCATGCATACATACATCCGTACCGCACAAAACTTCTGCAGTCGACTGTATACACAAACGCGACAGAGGAAAACAGAGGTGTCTGTTATCGTAGCATAAACATTTGCTGACCTGTTTATTAAGGGTAGGCTCACTCATTGGATTTCTGCTCAAGGTCATTCGTCAAGAACGAACGCGCAACCTATACTTCTGATATGAAAACTTTGGTGGCAATAACGTTACCATCTGACAACTACAACTGAGAAAGGAGAATATGAGAGGTTGTGATAACATGACATTTCCATTTTTATACATAGCAAAAATGCATTAGAAACTAAAAAAGAACGATACGCATAAAGTGTATACTGTCTTTATTATTATAATTTGACTCAAAAGCGCAGTTGTAGACCGGTTTTTCAAAAATAAATATCTACCATTAATATATATACACTTATCAAATTATATCCATATGAAACCACAGTGTATATTACGTGTAGAAATAAATTTAGTACTCTTCGGCACCTTCGCCTTCGCCTTCTACAGAATCCATACCGACCTCCTCGTAGTCTTTCTCCAAAGCTGCTAGATCCTCGCGAGCTTCTGAAAATTCACCTTCTTCCATTCCTTCGCCGACGTACCAGTGCACGAAAGCTCTCTTGGCATACATGAGATCAAATTTGTGATCTAATCTTGCCCAAGCTTCGGCGATAGCCGTTGTGTTGGCCAACATGCATACCGCCCTCTGCACCTTGGCAAGATCTCCGCCGGGCACGACTGTAGGGGGCTGATAGTTGATGCCAACCTTGAATCCTGTAGGACACCAATCTACAAATTGAATAGTACGCTTCGTTTTGATAGTGGCGATAGCAGCATTGACGTCCTTGGGGACTACGTCCCCTCTATACAGGAGGCAACAGGACATATACTTCCCGTGGCGAGGATCGCACTTCACCATCTGACTCGCAGGCTCGAAGCATGCGTTAGTGATCTCTGCTGCCGAGAGTTGCTCGTGGTACGCTTTTTCGGCAGAGATGACAGGGGCATATGTGGCCAGTGGGAAGTGGATACGGGGATATGGAACGAGGTTGGTCTGAAACCCTGTCAAATCCACATTGACAGCCCCATCGAAACGAAGAGATGCTGTTATTGAGGAAGATATTTGGGCTATGAGGCGGTTCAGGTTAGTATAAGTGGGTCGTTCGATGTCCAAATTCCTTCTGCAAATGTCGTACACTGCCTCGTTGTCCACAAGAAACCCACAGTCTGAGTGTTCTAGAGTGGTGTGGGTGCACAGAATGGAATTATAGGGCTCCACAACAGCTGTTGCTATCTGTTGAAATCAAAGTAAATATATCAAAATCACATTTGGTGTAGCAGTTTTCCGTTAAACACAAGAACAGGCATTATACTGGAATTACGATGAATTTAACGTAACGTGACATAACGCGACGGGGCGTAACGGGAAAATTTAATGCACTATATTAAATGGAGCTATTTAGGGTCGATTTAACGTGAGTTAACTTAACGTGGCGTAACTTAAGAGTTTATCAATGCCAGACTTTTCCTTCACGTTGCGTCAAGTTTGGATGTCCTGTAACTACTCGAACCAATCGGCGAGTAGTGTATTGCAGGAATAAATTATTGTGCTTCTGTATATAACTATTTTTATCAAATCGCTTTCTCTGTTATCTTCCTTTCTTAGAAGTTTGAAAACAGTGGTGTTATAATCAATTTAATTTAAAAAGCCAGTCAATTAATAACACTAACTCTGTTTCTTTTGTTTAGCTCCTGAAGTAGGTAATGGCCATCTCCTTGTACTTGATTCGCCGTTTGAATGTTTTTACTTCCTATTTTCGTATTCTCTTTCTTTTCATTTTTGTAAGAACATAATCTCGGATTACAAAATCGAATATCCGCCATGTCTGCCGAGCAGAAAAATAACCAATCAGAGTCATTCCCATTACGTTTAGTGCATCCTAATAGATCTTCTAGTTTCTTACTTTACGTTACGTTCCGTTGCGTTAAGTCACATTAAGTAAAATACATCGTAATCTCGGCATTGGAGGGCAGATAAATATAACTTCATTAGCAACAGTGATCCAAGGGCCAAAACGGAAATAGATTACCACTTCGCTGGTTCTGGATAGGTCTGTTCTAGTTTGGCAAAAAAGACCCTAGGAATAGTTCCAATGTGCTACCATCTAACAGCAGTTTATAAGATAGCTATTTCACGGCTTTTAAGGGGAGAAGGTTTACAAAATAATGAATATCTCAGTTTGTGGTTTTGGAGTTTGGATCACTGTTGGTAATCATAGTCCAATTGCTCTCATTAACGTCTTCATTTTAAAACTTTAAATTTAAATTATCCAACTCACGAATGGACACACACACACAGATGGTTCCCTGTGATAAATGTTGGGGCTGGAGCAGGTGCCATATGCCAGTCGTTTTCCTTGTATAGAAAATGTAGGAAGAAATACCTATATTTTGCTGGAGAAACAGAAGCTGTTTATATAACACTGCAAAATATATTTCCCTGGCTGCATCAATGCAAAAATATAGTTATCCTTTTAGACTCACAGGCTGCCATACATGCAATAGTTACACTCCCTAAAATGGAAAAAATTAAAGAAATCCTAAAGATGATTCAACAAATTGGTAAACTGAGGGAAACGTTGTATTACAATGGATTCCACCTCATTGTGGAGTGGATGGTAATGAAAAGGCAGATTTTTTTTTTTTGGCAAAGGAACCCAAATTACACAAAAAACCATTATAAAATTTCCTTATGAATCAATCAAACGCATTGTGAAAAGAAAAATATATACAAATTATATAAATAAAATAATACAAGAAAATAAAAATTCCAAGTGGGTACAAATGGCACAAAATCCTAAAATAATTCCAAAATTACCAAGAAAAATCAGCGCATGTCACCTTTCGACTCATAACTGGACATGATTGAATAACCATCTCTATAGGATTGGTCTCTCAACCTCACCTACTGTGTACAGAGAAGAAATTATGAACATGGATCATCTAGTATCATGCCAAGCTTTGAAGATGTATTCTGACATTGTCACTAAATACTGGGAAACTAAAAGGAGAATCCATTGTCAGATCCTGAGCATTAGTTTGAAACTCACTCTCTCTCTCTCTCTCTCTCTCTCTCTCTCTCTCTCTCTCTCTCTCTCTCTCTCTCTCTCTCTCTCTCTCACACACACACACACACACACACATGTTCGCTCAATAAATGGATTGTTGAATGTTTACCTGAGGTGCAGGGTAAATAGCAAACTCTAGCTTGCTTTTCTTGCCATAGTCTACAGAGAGTCTTTCCATGAGCAAGGAAGTGAATCCCGAGCCGGTTCCACCCCCAAAGGAGTGAAATATGAAGAATCCTTGCATTCCTGAGCACTGATCTGCTACTTTACGTATTCGATCCAGCACCAGGTCTACTATCTCCTTTCCCACTGTGTAGTGGCCTCGAGCGTAGTTGTTTGCTGCATCCTCCTTGCTCGTGATGAGTTGCTCTGGATGGAACAGCTGGCGATATGTCCCAGTTCGTATCTCATCTGCGAAATCAAAACAATGTGATTCTGTGCCGTTTTTGCAGCAGCAGCAGCAGCAGCAGCAATAATAATAATAATAACAATAATAATAATAATAATAATAATAATAATAATAATAATAATAATAATAATAATAATAATAATAATAATAATAATAATAGTAATAATAATAATAATAATAATAATAATAATAATAATAATAATAATAATAATAATAATAATAATAATAATAATAATAATAATAATAATAATAATAATAATAATAATAATAATAATAATAATAATAATAATAATAATAATAATAATAATAATAATAATAATAATAATAGTGATAATATTTATTGCAGCCAAACTGGCCATTTATGTGAAGTGCATTTGTGTTCGATAAACCAGGAGAATTGTTCTAGTCACTACAGAATTTCGCCAATGACTCTTAACTCATCCTACAGTTTAACACATGGCATCTCTCACACATATATGTAAAGATAAATATACTACGTGCTAGAAACAGTAGACCTAATACAATGCATATATATGGTTGTGCTCAAAAGTTAAGGAAACTAACCGCACTATTTCTGGAGCGGAGGACACGGGTTCGATCCCGGTACCGGCGTTGGGATTTTTCCTCGCTGGGAGGTCTGACACGGGATGCACTGAGACTCTTTTGGTCCCGGAGGGGCCAATTGAGGAGCTACTTGAATAAAGAAGCAGGGAACCCAGGTCGCGGAGGCCACATAACCGGTCGGGGGTGCTCGGGGCGCTGACCACGTCCCACCCTCCAGTTCTGCACCCACTTTAATGGGCAGAGATGGGCGACGCAGCGGCCGGGTGGTAAACCCTTAAGCGAGAAAGGAGTTTCGTAAGTGATGCATAGAGACGATGTTAAGATAGTAAAAATGATTTCGGAACGGGACATCAGCTTCCTTGTGATTATTTACTTCCTTACTCACTCATTTGTGTACCGAAACACAGAGGAAGTTTTTAGATGTGGCGATTGATCTTACTGGGATCTGCGGAGTGATGTCATGCTAATTGATGGTGGATGCAACGTTTCTGCTTCCTACTTGAAATAAACAAGACAGCTGATAATGCGAGGAGCACTGCACCTAATCACGCACTGTTCCGCGATGTTTACAATACGGAAGTTGGAGAAATACTAATCTGACACCCCTATGGTCTTATTATACAAAAGTGAACTGGACCATAAACCACTGTGCAACTTCCAGCCATTCGCCACATCTAAAAGCTACTTCTATAGTGGCTATTAATTACCTCTTTGATAGAATAAATGGGTAAATAACCACATCATATCGTGGTAAAAGCAACAGTAAATCCGTCTTTCTCCACATTTTTGAGTCGTCCTGTCTAATAATAATAATAATAATAATAATAATAATAATAATAATAATAATAATAATAATAATAATAATAATAATAATAATAATAATAATAATAATAATAATAATAATAATAATAATAATAATAATAATAATAATAATAATAATAATAATAATAATAATAATAATAATAATAATAATAATAATAATAATAATAATAATAGTAGTAATAATAGTAATAATAGTAATAATAGTAATAATAATAATAATAATAATAATAATAATAATAATAATAATAATAATAATAATAATAATAATAATAATAATAATAATAATAATAATAATAATAATAATAATAATAATAATAATAATAATAATAATAATAATAATAATAATAATAATAATAATAATAATCAATCCAGCTGACTACAAGCACAGTACTTTAATCAATCAGATGGGACATAAATAAAGCACAATATGAGCTCTTTTTTTCCATTGAAAGTTTTTACTATCTAAATAAGCTATCCTGGTTATGAAAAAAAACATGTGAAATTACATAAAATTATACGCTATTCACAGAACATTGATAAGTATTTTATTCCCCATGCAACATGTGAAACATGTGATAATTTGGCCAACATCATTAGACATTTTTTAGGAAAAAAATAACGAAACATTTTATGTAAAGGATCGTTTGGGGTGGTGTATTGAAAAATCTTTGTGTTGCATCCTTGAAAGATGCTGAACTTCCTTTTCTAAAATTGTTTGAGAGGACCTCAAAAAGGGTGTTTCCAGTGATATATCTAATTTCTAGTAGAAATATGTTTCTTTTACCTACTACAGGTAGAGCAAGTAAAAAGGGCCACTTTCAGCTGTAGGCGTTCAAGTATTGAAGGTCTTTATAAACCTTCATATATTTCATTTGCAAAAGAACGCTTGATAACATGACAGCACAGCTGACTTACCTATGACTGTTGGTTCCAGATCTACGAAGACCACTCTGGGGACATGTTTGCCTGCACCTGTTTCGCTGAAAAAAGTGCTGAAACTGTCGTCGCCTCCACCCACAGTCTTGTCGGAAGGCATCTGTCCATCAGGCTGAATGCCATGCTCCAGACAATACAATTCCCAACAGGCATTCCCGATTTGGCAACCTGCCTGACCAATGTGTATCGACAAGCACTCACGCTAGAACAATTTGCGAAAATAAATTAGAACACGTAAACAAATAACTTCTCCGTTCAGACAGTCACGAAGAAGAAGCAAAGATTGAAAGACTACAATCATACAGATGAAGAGTAAGGAAAATGTATTTGAGGAGACACGCTGAACACCGCTTTTGTAAATTGTTTGCGCTTTCCATTCTAAGAGCATATGTATTATATTTTTAAAACAATCGTTTTCTTAAACATTTTCTGTAAATTGTAAATTATCTGTCCCTTGTATCCATCTTTCCCTAGCAGCAGTGCTGCTAACACTCAGTGAAAAGATATAGCTAGAACATTCTAAAAATGGCTAGAAGTGGCTCAAGTTTAAATCAGTAAAAACTATAGGGCTAAAGATATCCGGCACAAATACCCTAAAAAGCTTGTGAGGTAGAATTGGAACTCAAAAATTCAATGCCACAGCTGGGATCTGAACCACAGAAATAAATAATAATAAATATCAGTTACATTAAAAAGTGTTAAGTACTATATCGTAATAGTAAATTCAGAAGTGGAAGTTAGAGAAATATATAACTCAGTACATCAACCGCCATCTTCCTGGTCCCTCGTTTCCAACACCCTTCAGAAATACCAGGATAATTATCTGATGACGTATTGGTTGCAGTTATTCCAACGAGGCCGAGAACTTCACAAAGAACTTCATTGGAATAACAACTATTTTGTTCCTCCTTTTAACGATACTGACTTACCTGAAAACTCCCTGAAAGCTAAAGCAGAAAACGCCAAAGGAACTAATTCTGCGGAAAGAGTTTCTCCCATGGTATTTTTATATTAACCTCTCACCAAAATTCAGTTGTTGAAGTTCTATTTATCCACTTTTGGAAATCTATATTTCACCACTGATTTTCTATTTTATCAATATTATATTCGAATCTTAAAGCCAACACTGAATCCTCACAGGAACCGCAGGTTCTTTAGATGCTTTCAAAGCTTCAGTCAACTTAGTAGTGTCATTTGCGAGGGATTTATTTAGTTCCTCGCAATCTATTTTTAATTTGTTCAACCAGCTATTTGATACAATTAATATACATTCCCTTAACAACAGTTTTGAGGTTGCATCCTACATTGGCTAGAGCAGAGTTCACTGTACACCGCTTCCATCCAGTAGAAACAATTCTTTACTAACTTTAGCCAAAGACCGACCCTACGCGGACTAAAGCATGTGATAGGATCTGGTTTTTTACATAACATGGGGTAAAACCAGCACTAAATCACGCTTGCGAAACTTTGGTCCTGAGATCCAGAGAAAAAGCTAGAGTAAAAGCAGCTCAAATGAGATTTCTAAGAGCACTATTGGGAGTAACAAGATTAGACCGAATGAGGAATACTAATATAACAGCACAACTCATGGAAGATGGTAATTGTCGAGATTCAACGCTATCAGAAGGAGTGGAAAGACCATGTGTTAAGGATGCCCCTTCGAGATATACACGGTAAGCTTTTTTTCATCAACCCTCTGGACGAAGAAATGTTGAACGGCAATTGAAAAGATAGAGTGACCAATTTATTTAGCCTCGGAAAAGGTTTTTGGCCTGAAACATGTTAGGAAGAAGAAGGTTTGAGTGTAGATAACTTGAAATCAACTGCTTAGGAATTCCTATACCTGCTTATAACTCACTTATAAAACACTAGGAATGCTCAGTGTTCTTATAAATTCATCGGCTAGTGTCCATCCATTCCATTAAGTGGTATTGTAAATACAACCGAGACAAGCCCTCCCTTTGATTGTTGGTTCAAAGGATAAGGAGCGGGAAACGCGATGGCCGACCCAAAAGAATGATACTAGCGTGACAGAGATGGACTTATTTGAGCCACATTTCTGTGGTAACCTCTGCGGTTTTTAAATACATCTCCCAAGATCATAAACATGCCTCTATCGCCCGAGACGATTTTCAAAATTTTCACAAGCCCGCTCTACAGAATTAACTCAGTGACGTTGTATAGCTATTGCTCCCTTATGTTATAACCCACAGAAGTCGAAAACCAGCTAACTCTACTGAATTTATTCTTAACAATATAGTAATAGGGAAAACCTGGGATATCTGAGCAGTGAACCTAACGAGAAGCCAAAGATGGAGGCCGCATTGAAAAATGTAAATTTTGGAATGGAAAAGGTGGAAAAAAAAATGGAAGTCGAATTGATAAATGTAAACTCCGGAATGAAACAGATGAAAACGGGAATGTCCATATGATAGAGCTATCGGAGATAGCAACGAGCAACTGGCCGGAGTGAAGTAAGAACTCGGGGCAAAGATAAAGGGCCTTGGCCAACGTTAATGCCTTGCAGCACCAAAGAACGAACTACAATCTACATGGTGGAACAAATGCTCGATCAAAAAAGAGTAGGATGTCTATGGGGGAGGCCTTTGTTCAGCACTGGGCGTCTTACGGCTGAAATGATGTTGCTTATGAAATATTTATGTGCATATCTATAGCTCTTGTATCTCGGAAACGGCTATAACTATTGCGATGAAAATTTATATTTGCTTAACATTCTAAGTAGGATGTTAGTCCTACATAATGGAGAAGATAAACTAAGTAAGTTAACGAGTTTTGCTTTTCAAATTTATCTAAATAAGTGTATTCTAAAAAAAAGCACTATTTTACAAAATAAATAAATAAATGAGTACAGAAAGTAGCTTAAATGGCACCGGTAACATTTTGAAATATCTGTTGCTAGATCCATGTTCAAAATGGTCAAATTTAGCCTCAAAATGATTATATTATCAGCGTTGCCTAAAAACCTATTCATACAAATTTAATTGTCGTGTTTCACTTTGTTTCTTCATAAATTTGTCTGTGTGTGTGTGTGTGTGTGTGTGTGTGTGTGTGTGTGTGTGTGTGTGTGTGTGTGTGTGTGTGTGTGTGTGTGCGCGCGTGCGCGTGATGTCCAAAGCAATGAAGAAGCTGTTTATAACATGACTGTAAATAATTTATAAACCTTGCTGAATAAATCTGATGTGTTGCACTCACATGGCTTTCTCTACTCTTGACTAACCATTATTACAAACTATTTCCTATATCTTCTTCGTGTTAGTTCAGATAAATATTTGCAGAAATTATTGTTTATCTTCTTGTAGGTACAAGGAGAAAATGGAAATACAGTAGGCTTAGAGCGATAGTCAAATCTTTTAAGGCATTCAAATTCCGTTCTCTTTGCACGGTTAACATACAAAAAGTGAATACCGATGTTCCATTTGACAGGTATAAGTTCTCCAAAACTTACACTAACAAGGAATATCTACGATATGGTTCACTCTGCAACAAATTTTATTCAGAGATAAATTGTGTGTTTTAGCAAGGTCTACATTTTTGTATAGTAAGATTTGGTAATTACGGTTTACCAGTTATGCAAAAGTTATCCAGAGTAAATGGGCTTTAGCCAAAAAATTCAAAATATACATTTCATTTGTAAAAAAATTTCTCAAATATGTCATTTTAATCGTTAGAGCCATTTTCAAGAAAATCAAAATTTTCGAAACATTTTCCATGTAAAGGGCAGTTTAGGTTGGAGCAATTTTCTTCAAAAACTTCGTGTCATCCTTGAAAGACATTAACCTTAAATACCATCTTTGTTTTTAACCGACTTTTCGTTCGTGAGTCATGCTGTCCATAGACTGACCGGCACATACGAACCTTTTCTTAAAAATGCTTTTTTTTTATTCAGGGGCCCCTAAAACATATATTTCCGGTGAAATCTCGATATCGAATTTTTGGGTGGAGTCCAAACATTCCTCTACTTTACTATACGTGGTAGAGAAAGTAAGAATGGTAAAACAGAATTCCAGTGAAATGACTACAAACATATAATGTATTATAGGATATTTCTTCATGCATCGTATATCTCAATTATTAGTGTATTATGGTTTTAAAAACATCATTTTATTTTAAATCTTCATTGCTTTAAACAAAGAATTATTTTAAAATGTACAACAATCGTATTCATTATCATAGATAAAAACAAATTGAGGTAATGTTGCCGTATACGGGCTTTTTGATGTGCAATGTCGCTAAACCATGCCAATTTTGACACGCAGAATTAAAAAAAAAATTATTTTGTTGTTTAACGACGCTGTCAATTGCCAGGATCACATTAGCGTCGCCGGTGTGCCGGAATTTTGTCCCGCAGGAGTTCTTTTACATGCCAGTAAATCTACTGACATGAAGCTGTCGTTTTTAAGCACACTTAAAAACCATCGGCCTGGGCCGGGTTTGAACGCGCGACCTTGGGATCCGTAGGCCAGCGTCTAACCAACTGAGCCACCCAGACCGACATTTGACACGCAGAAATACACTATTAAACAAAGAGGTTGGCAATTACGAATTGGAGAGGAACTAAATCGCGATCTAAGACTGAGACAATGGAATGGAACCGCAAACTAAATAGTGCAATATTGTAAATAAAGGAGACATAACATTAGCAGAAACAATTACGAAGTGAAATGTCCTTATTCCTCACTCTCTTTAGCTGTTATTAATATTGGAAGTCCTCATTTCAAATAACGTTGACCTCAGTAATTTGCGACAATTATTTCCAGTAAAATCCGATGTTTAAAGTATTCCGTACGCCAATCTCCTGCCACATGCAACTGATATAAAGCTTTGTAGTTCTTGCATAAACGTATATTATGAAATATATTCCAATTTAAGGCTAGCTATCTGCGTACTGCACAAGTGCCTGGGCTTATGATTTTAGTTATTTCAGGTTATGTGGTTGGTACCTCTGAAACCCAAGTTTGTATTTCTTTTATATGCGCATGTTTACGAAATATCATGGGCGTCTGCGGATACCGATTTACCACGGCTACTACTTCGCCATCTCGTTAACTGCAAAATGAAACTATGATCTGTGCTCCGATCCTCCTTTAGTGATGCAACGTTTTTCTCAGTTCTACTACATATTTCGATTCGACGCAGACATCGATTACTCCTGCCAGGAGTGTGATAGTGCGTCCAAAAACCCCCAAACAACAACAACAAAAATCATGGGCGTCGCGAAGGGAGGGCAAGGGGGGGGGGGCCCGGCCCCTCCTTGGAATTTGATGAACTTAATATGCAATCAATTATGTACTGACTATTAAACTATTATTTTAATTTTGATGTAAAGAACAATTTTTATATGGCACAAATTGATGTGGTTATCTGCAACAAATATTATAAATTTTGACAATAAAATAATGAATTAATATTATCTGATTGCAAACTTCCAACATGTGGCCCCCCCCTTGGAAAAAACTCTGCCGACGCTCATGCGAAATATATTCCCGTTTAAAGTTATCTTCCCACGGCAGAAGTCCACGACCTTATGATTTCACAGTTATTTCAAGTTAGGTATGTGCTTTAGAATTAAGATGCTTCATCGCAATATGAAGGAATCCTAGTGTATTCTGTAACTGTGGTGCTGAATGATACATTTGGGAGATCTATTGGGTTGAATTGAGTAGTGTATGCATAAGCAAAATTCCACTATCAAATTCAAACTGTCACATGGTGTGTATATTACAGTTAACACACTAACAGTAAATACAGTTTCCCGCCTTCATATCTACATTACCTATTACCGGAATTTGCTCCATTAATGCGTTCTTATACGCATTGCCAGTTACACAATTCTAACGTCGTGCAAATTATGTGTTACTACTGGTGGCCACTTTCATTTCTCATACGTTGGCGCCCTGCGTTATGCGTTACCTAAGCCCGTATACGGCAACACTACCCAAATTAATAACGTTGAGAAAACGTTATAATCTAAACAAAATAATGGAAATGGACAGCACAAAAATATAAAAGTGACAATTTAAGCATTAGTATGTTTTATGTGTATATGGTTGTAAATCTGTTATGTGTATGAATATGTCAATTATACCATGTAAGAAATCTAAAGTGCATAATTATGTAAACTTGTTTTACAATCGTAGCAATCAGGCAAAAGTAAGTTCAACAAGATTCAACTATTATGAATGTCAGTAACATTTTTACATACAGAGAAGACGCATATCTAAAAATATGCGTTACACTCACGTGGGCTTTTCCCTACTCTTGTACAAATTATCCTTACAAACGTGTATATCTCTACCTACTTCATATTAATCGAGATAAACGTTTGCAGAAATTATCTTATTGCTAATTTTCTTGTAGATGTAAGGGGAATCTCGGAATACAGTAGACTTTAAGCGATAGTCAAATCTTTTAAGAGCAAGTTGATGGCTCTGTGAAATTTCATTATATGTATTTGCAAGGCCAAGAGATGCAAAAATCTGAAGTATACAGTCACGTAACTTTTTCTACGCTCTCTTGTACACTCTACCCACTCTTAAAAGTGCTCAGGTGGAAACGTCTGTGCCCCCATACGGGAGGTCGCGGTTTCGATCCCCGTGGCCGACCTTCCTGACTCATGGTTTTTTTCGGAGGTTCCCCGGTTCGCCAGGAGAATGCTGGGAAGGATTTCCATATCCTCCGAATTTCGTGTCCCTGCATTTCGTTACACAAGTGATTCCATTTCACCCTTCATCCGTTAGGTTTCAGGGAAGCGTCGGTGAGCTTCCTGGAGCAACACTGCAAGGGGAACAAATACGCTCTGGAAGGTGTATCTAGTGGTTTCCGTGCCCCCCCCCCATGGGATGGTACAAGCTCGAGGGAAAGGGGAGCTGGTTTCCGTCCCCCCCCCCCACCTCCTTTGGAGTACGAACCCGAAGAGGTGGGAGAGGAAATGGACTGAGCCAACCTCCGCCGGAGTGCTTCTAAATGGGAAAATGTGCCTTTGCCTTTAACCCTGTCGTGGCAACTTTGCAGCCGCCCTTTAGATCCATTCGCCTCATCCATCCTCTCGGGGGTACCCCATATTTCCTTGTAGGTAGAATGGAAATAGGAAAAATATAGAAGGCTTAAGCGATAGTCAAATCTTTTAAGAGGTAGTCGCAGTCTGATGGTTTTGAAATTTCGTTTTTGCGTGTCCATTATTTTAAAAGAAATATTTTGTTTGCTAACGACGCTGTAAATTGCCAGGATCATATCAGCGCCTCCAGTGTACCGGAATTTCTCCCGTAAGAGTTCCTTTACATGCCACTAAATCCCTGATATGGGACTGCCGCTTTGAAGCATCGCTCTGGACTGGGTTTAAACACTTGATCTTGGGGTCAGTTGGCCAACATCTAACCTACTGAGCTACCAAGACCGGTTTTTTGCATGTCCCGGACAAAAAATAGCGATTTCCTATTTGAGAAAAAGTATAAGTGTAAAAAATTTCACAGAAATAACGAATATCTCGAAAATGATTCACTCTATGAAATAATGTAATTGACATAAGCTGTGTGATTTAATAAGATCCACATATTTTGTATAATAATTTGTGTGACTCATTCGGTTTACCAGTTACGCAAAAGTCCTCCAGAATGAAGAGGACATAGGTACATTTAATTTGTCGTTAAAATATCTTAAAGATTTAGTACATATTTTTATCAAAATCATTAGAGCGATTATTGAGAACATCAAACTTTTAGAAAAATATTCCAAGTGAAGGTTAGTTTGGGGGAGGCAGTATAATCTTGAAACTTTTCATCTCATCCTTGGAGGACGCTAACCAAATGCCAAGTCTGAAACACCAAGTTTGGTATTTAACCGACTTTTCGTTCTTAAGTCATGTTTTTCACAGATACACGGAGATAGACATGGACTCACAAACACACACACACGCGCGCGCGCACGGACTTCGTTTAGATGCTTTCTACTTTATTAGTTTCAGGGGGTCCCAAAATATGTATTTCCGGTGAAATTTCGGGCGTCTGACCCTAGGCACCGGCTTGTAAGTCCTAGGGGGTGTAAGTCCTACATAAAGGGAGGGTAAACAGGTTAAGAAAAAAATTATTGGAATGCAATATTCTTAGGAATAGGAATAGAAGAGTTACGGAGGGCATTCGGCACTGAGGCTAGGCTTATTGTACCTATGACCCCAAGGGGACACACCCGGTAGGGAGGATAAGGTGATGGGAGACACCGGGTGGCCAGAACCAGACTAACGGCACAGATATTGAAGTGCCTAAGGTTTCCCAAGTTTGACAACACCTCAAAGTGTTTAGGTCTTCCGGGGCGAACTCTGGGGAATCCCTGCTCGGGGTTCAACGCCCCCAGATGCCGCCTCAATTTTCACTCGGATCCTACGGACATCGAGGGACGGAAAGAGTTTCTATGCGCATATCATCCCTGCCAAGCTGCACCTAACGACTTCGCTGATACTTACGATTCTGAAAGAAACAATGGGATGAAGGATGAACGAAGCGATTAATGAAACGAAATAGAATGGCAGGAAACTCGGAAGATGCTATTAGCCTTCTCGGCGAAGCGGAAAACCCCTGAAAAAGCCAATGGTCAGAAAGGTCTGCCACGGGAATCGAACCATGGCCTCCCAATTGCGAGCCTCCGTTGCCGCAGAGGCATCTCGCTCAGCATTCCCCTTCTTACTCTACGTAGTACAAAAAGTAAAAAGCCTGTATAAATTCCCTCCGTGAAATATTAAGAATTCATGACCAGAAGTAACAAATAGTTAATTATAGAAGAGCACAAGTCTACTAAGTATTCGAAGCAAATATATGTGAGTATATGTACAATTAATTTTGAAATATGTAAGTAAATCTTCGTTTCACATAATCAATTTCTTCGTCGTTAAATTGCACTGATTCAAAGAATAGGTAAAACAGGTAATAGTGAAAGTTCACTTCTTACATTTATTAGTATAATAATCATATTACCTTTCCAATCACGAAAACGAGAGATAAGATTCATCACTACTACGACCAAATACTGCTTCACAACCACCCGACAACGGTACCCATAACGATTTCGGCAATGGCAAACAAAGTAGCACTCAATATTTTGGTTCACAACGGCCTGGCAACGATAACGTCAAGAGTACCAGCAAATGGAGAGGATATTGCCCATTGAGAATTCATTTGTTTCTAACCGACCAATGATATTTTTTCTAGCTTGCTTCTCAAAGAGCTCTAGCGGTTCTTTCATGGCACCGACGCCTTGAATAATTTCTGCAGCGAAAAGTCTAAAACGCACAATATAAGTCTAACATGTCGTACTCGGGGCCCGGGAAAGCTTTCCGTCGGTTGTGAACATTCCAATTTGGTTATCGTTACCGTTGTCGGTGGTTGTGAACGAGCCTTTAGAGCTAGTAGGAATTTAAGTAAACCTTAAAACAGAAAGGGCAAAAGATTCATACAGTTTTCTACGCAGATACACGCATCCAAACCTACAACAAATTATTGAATACAATTTCCGCCAGGAAATGAGCCGTACCACACTCGATTTCACGTCAACGATATCAGAGTCGCGGCAAATGTTAACTTACAATTCCAAGATACAAAGCAACAATTTGTGTACAGCATAAAATCATCGAGAACTTCAAAGAGGTTCCGCAACAACTTCAAGAGCAGCTCCAGCATCCCACCCAGAACCGTGTTCAAAGTGTCACCCAAATGGCGCTCAACAACCAAAAACTGTGTTCAGCACAAATCAGCACAATTTTCTGTTATTTCTATTGAATAAATAGAAGTTCTCCGAAAAGGAAACATTTTCCTGGACCACTGAAATCTTTGTACGGACATTTCATGCGCCTATCCAGTCCGTGTTCCATCGATCATAGCCGGTAGAGTACACTGGAGGAGTTGAAATAATCAACAGATCATTCTAATAAACGAAGCACTGATATTTCACCTATACCTCGTCACCTCGCTGCACCGGGTAGGCAAGGTTCATAGCAATGCTTCGTCCTGCTCTATGCAAACATATACTACTCGGAATAATTCGGAATAGTGCTGGTTTGGTGGCGCTGTTATCGTGTATACTCAAATAGCTTTACACAACAGGGATAAGTGCTGTGTTTCTTTCACGAGAATGTGACTGTAAGGAATATGTTGACATCAAGAACTCCAGCGTTTGAGAAAGATTACGGCTAGACTTTCAACATATCAACAAGACTTAGGTCTCTTAAAAGATACACCATCATATACTAGCAAAGCTCGGATACTAATGTTGCGCGATATATCTACTGTAGATAATAGAAATATTCATGATGTCATTGTGGGCTACCAAATTCGTTTTAACAGCGAAAATTTCTCTACAACTGGCAACACAGCACTAATTCTGCTGCAGCTAGAATCCCCACCGTTACAGAGGGTCCCTTGTCCAGATCCACCAATTTGTGTGCTTTCGGGTACCTTCGGGTCATGTTCATCTTTGTTGCAAGCTGTTTTAGAGTAAATTATGCACCCACGAGTTTAGAAAGTGATTCTAGCATCATTATGGTTCCACTCCCGTATAGGGGAATCAAAGTAATGCATGATACTTACACAAGGGAGTACAGGGTAGCTCAGTTATAATCTTGAGTAAATAAGGAACTATTCAGCATAAGATTGCCCCGAAGTGTCATTTAACCCACACAGCCACCCCTATTAGGACGTCGCATATGCCAGGTGGAAGGTACTGCTTTGGCCATACGTTAACCAGGGATTCTATAAGAGTTTAACAAATATGTCCAATACAATCATTGTCAATAATTGTTTGGCAGAAAAAGAACAATTTGTGTCAAATATTTGGAATGTTTGGAGTTATTTAGCTTCTTGATGAATGATATAAATGGTTTATTATTCCGCTAACTGTAAAGCAAGCATTGTGCGAACAATGCTATAATGCCTTTTTATTTCAATTCGAATGAATTTAGTCACAGTTTAATGTTAGCCTGAGGTTCCAAATCTCCCTTAGAAATTAAACTTTGCATGACATTTAAACATTACATTGTGCGTAAATTCATTCGAATTCCAATTGGAATTTTCAAGAACTTGCAGCATTACTAAGATAAGTAAAGCTTTTGGTCTCTTAACTGTTTTTATTTTAGATTTGACACATTTTTTTTCGGCGAAACGTAGGTATGAAAATGTACCTGAAGTTAAAGTATGTACATTCCAGGAAAATGCGAATGCATCAGTTATTCAATACATGCACAGTTGCCTTGTATCCACCACCAGAGTAAAAGGATAAATATACCTACGCTAAACTGGATCATTGGAGTCCAGCTTCAGTTCTATGACAAATGCTACTAACGTGAGGCTATCGCTTTTAAGTACACCTAAAACTAATCGCTCTGGGCCAGGTTTGAACACACGACCTTGGTGTCAGTAGACTAGCGCCTAACCAACTGTGCTAGGATCCCAATTAATTTTGGGCTCGTGCGAAATTCAGTTAGCTATGATGGCGTTATTCACATCAATTCCTTGGCGGCGCCGTGGCCGAGCGGTTAGCGCGCTCGCCTACCACCTAGGCGGCCCGGGTTCGATCCCAGGGACCCGCATGTGGTATTCGTGGTGGACGAAGCGGCGTCTGGGCGGGTTTTCTCCGGGTTCTCCGGTTTCCCCCGCCATCTCATTCCACCGGTGCTCCATCTTCATTCCATGTATCATCAGTGTCACCGCCTGTGGTGCCGTAGTAGTAAAAGCGGGCGTTAAACACTACAAACACAAACACATCAATTCCTTCTTATTGAAATTTGAAAGAACTAAACAGTAAATGCACTGTAACTGAACAGTAAGTGCATTTTCTATATTTCGCCCCTAAAAGAAACTTTGCAGCGATTACAAAGCGTAGTCGGAACATCAGTGTGCATCGCTAAAACCCAATGATCGCCAAACTAGCTGATTTCTCTGTCTCTTAGGTTGGTGATCTCATTGACTCCTTTTAGTGAAGAATGTCTACTTTTTCTGTGGAATTATGCTCCAAAGTAAAGAAAACTAAATTGCCAATAAAAATATTAAATAAAGACGTAATACCGAAGATAAAGGAGATTTCGTAGATTTCAAGCATGAGGCGCCATGATTATTATCTAGCTGCAAAGAAAACATTACAATGAAGGAGTTATTCAAGTTGTTGTATATGTACATATACTGGCCCCTTTACTCTTGCTAGTCATTCATCATCCTGATGATGGGAGAGATGCACTCTCCCGCAACGTCGATGGCTCTTCATTACTACACCTGGCTCGAAGCCCGAGAACAACTTGAATATGTTCGTCGCCAGGAAAGCTTCAAATCATATTTTAATGAAGGAGTTCTTTTATTATGGTTAATTATCCTGTGTGCAATACACTTAAGTTTATATAAGAACTGATTTATGTAACATTTTCAAAGAGGAAGTTTAATAGTTCCAAGAGAGTTACCAGAAGGCTTAATTATGCAGTTAACATCTAATTAAACCTTTGAAATCAATTAGTAGGCATATATGTATGTATACACGAGTGAAAATAAAAGGGACGAGAGAGTTAATGAAATTTGGATGAAAATCATTATTCAGTAATATTTTCGTAGCTGCTTTTTTATGCTTTGGCATACAACCGGCAAGGTTTGTGCTCTAAGGATCAATCTTAGCCTAAACATTGGTCTGTTAACTATAATGGTATTGAACAGAATAAAATAGAAAGCTTTATCATGCTACTGCTTGTATTCAATCTAAATAATGCCAGATTTATAATTCAGCTAACTACATCTCAAAAACTAAACAGATATATTAACTTCTTACCATTACTGTTGCGTTTTTTTCAAGTTATGTGCTGAAATTAAAACATGAACGAAATACTTATAAGTTACAGATTCGTTTCAACAATCACAGATCCATGGAAACAACGACAAAAGAGTGACATTTGCATTCTAATGAATCGTATATCACGGAGTAATAAATTATATAGATTTCATTATTCCATGCTATACACAATATAAAAGTCATGGCCAATTGGGAATGATTCATTTAATGTTGCTTTCCTCTCCTACAGGAATTGCACTCTTGGCTCGTCCGTTTGCATTTTACTCAAGAAGGCAACGAATGAAGACAGTCTGTAATAAGGTATAATGTAAACCTAAAACAATAAATTAAAATTCATTTTCTTTTCGGGGCATAAATTATCTTGGAATGCTAACTTTCCGAAACCCTTTGGCTGGTAGATATAGAGGACATTTATAACTCTGGGAGTCCTGTGATCTCGTAAGGTAGCCCGTGTTAGGGTAGGTTAGGTTAGGATTTATATGAACAGGAAGATACGGTCATGCGTAAAATACGCAGTTTCTTTCTTTAAATCAACATTCTGGCACATTTACTTTATAAAATATGTATAACATTTTTATCTTCTTCGGGAAATGCAATTTAAACGTTACAATCAACTTTATCATTTGTTGTTGCATGAAGAAATCCCAATGGACTCAAGAGCGCCGAAAAGGGCGAGATGATGATGATGATGATGATGATGATGGTAATAATAATAATAATAATAATAATAATAATAATAATAATAATAATAATAATAATAATAATAATAATAATAATAATAATAATAATAATAATAATAATAATAATAATAATAATAATAATAATAATAATAATAATAATAATAATAATAATAAAACAATTATAATAATGCCAAATTTTCTTATGTCAAAGCAGATGATAATCTTCGGTTAAAAGCAATTCGAATATGCAAGTCATACTCTTTGCATGGACTAACGAGAAATAAAAATATAAGCATGGACAATCAAAATCGTAAACCTACCTCCCCCATGTGCCTGCATACCTAAAATATTTCTCTTGAAAACACAGTTCAATAATAAGTATTAACATTTCTGACACATATTTATCATGATTAACAGAAAGCAGAGAGAAAAATAAGCTGTTTGTGAATGAACTGTAGATTACACATGAAAATAAACAGCAAAGAATTGCATCAGAATATTCCTTCTTTTTCATTTTAGCTGTTAGCTATATGAGATGCTTATGTTTCATAATAATATTAGCGTGTCATCTTTGTTCAGGATAGTTAATGATTTCAAGGTGCTTAATCCATGATGAAGGGTCATCAATTTCACAAATATTATACAACCCTAAGATCCCCCCCCCCCCCCAAAAAAAAGAGCACACTCTGGAAGCGTATATTTGTAAGTGCATGTCGTTTCCGCGGTGACACGAAATGCGTGTCTTTAGCGTGGTTGGACTTCCAGAGTCTCCTCATTTTTTTTTCTTGGGGTGTATATTAAATAATTAAATATTAATTCTTCAGGCGCCAACTTTAGTATAACGTAAAGATATTTCAGTTCATTGACAGTTTATTACAGCTTAATTGTTACGTTAATAGAGCTTTAAAATTCTTCCCTTAACGTTATAAATAGCGCCCAACAGTTTACGCCATCATATAATTTATTTCACTTTTTGTTCTCTTCGTTGTTCCTTAGAACTGCTGTGCTTGTGATTGTATTTCTTACCTTCTTGTTGTTACGTACACAAAATTTCCAACTAGTTCTGGTAAGGAATTACCTGGCCTCGAAAGCAGGTTCTTTGTTATTTGACAGAAGCTTGGAAAGCTTTTATTTCCCCTGTGGCAAGGTGAGTTGTGCATGAAAGAAAATTGCTCCTTCTTTAAGAAACAGTTACCTTTCCAATAGTACTTCCAATGAAATACAGCCTGACCGTCCTTTATACTGATGACTGACCATTCCTGCGCGGACCCCCGGCTATATCTGAATCGCGCCCGAGTCCCAAGAATAAATTCTATAATAGACCCCCCCCCCCCCCCCAGACCCAATTTGCGCAAGATACCATACAGTATAATCCCGCTATTCCGAGCCCCGCATATCCGAAATTCCGAATAATGCGAACACAAAATGCATGACTTAAGAACACAATAAAACGCTTATTTGTAGTGTAGAGAAAACATTTTTATTATAGAACTAACAAACTCATTATTGAAACTAAACACATCCGAACGAAATGTTTAGTGCACAAGTCCAAATGTTTTGCTGGACTTTCTTTCGTTTGACGCAGAGGAACTATGTTTTCGTTTGGTTTACATGTAGTGCACGGTGTAACATAAACAAGCACCTGTTCTGTATTCATTTATGAGCGAAAAGCATAAATTACTGTAGAATGACCGCTAATAATATGGAAACAAATTGGACTACCTACATACGGCCACTATCGCATGCGATCGGCTATGTCCACAGATCAGGACACATTGTCGTAATGTTGTGCATGGTATAATCGCAACATTGTCGCTCGCTCACATCACTACGCTACGTTACCTTGTAGCTGCAAATCCTATAGCTGAATTTATAGATGTACATATTTTCATGCAATACGAACATTTTCGAATCCGCATAGACCACAGCTCCAATTAATTCGGATTAGCGGAGTTCTGCTGCACTTTTAATGTTGTTGTTGTTGTTAACTAATGCTGGATTTCTGACAATGAAATCATTAATCATCTTACTCTCCGATATTTTCACTCACTGATGGGGCGCTAGAAGTGGCCAGGCATATTTGAAGGTGGTCTCGATCCATTTCCTCTTACAGGTCACATAGAGGACAGTGGTGAAGAATACATCCCAATTCTGTTCAAATGTTTTGCCAGACAATCACGTCCCATAATCAACCTGTAGGATGCAACTGCCGTTTTCGAGGATACTCAGAAATTACTGTTTGAATGTTTTGGTAGTTGATTTTTACTTTCTCTACTGGTAAGTAGGGGTAGTATTGTATTCCACCCAAAAATTCGATGTCGAGATTTCACCGGAAACATATTTGTTGAGACCCTCTGAATCCAAAAAAAGCAGCATTTTTCGAAAAAGGTCCGTGTGTGTGTCTGTGTGTCTGTCAGTCTGTCAGTCTGTCAGCCTGTGGACAGCATAGCTCAAAAACGAAAAGTCGGTTAAAAGCCAAAGTTGGTATTTAAGGTTAATGTCTTTCAAGGATGACACACGAAGATTTTGAAGAAAATAGCCCCACCCTGAACTACCCTTTACATGGAAGATTTTTCGAAAATGTTGATTTTCTTGAAAATGGCTCTAACGATTTTGATTAAAATGTCATATGTTTGAGATATTTTTATGACAAATGAAATGTTTATCTTGAATTTTCTGGCTATAGCCCCTGTAGTCGTATTTACTCTGGACGACTTTTGCATAACTGGTAAACCGTTAGAGATAGACCAAATTATACTATACAAAAAATGTAGATCTTGCTAAAATACACAATTTATGTCCGAACAAATTTTCTTGTAGGGTGAACTATTTCGGAGATATTCCTTGTTATGTGTGTGAGTTTCGGAAAACTTAGAACTTTAGCGAAAAGCAACAACGTTGTTCATTTTTACTTTCTCTGCTGGTAAGTAGGGGAAGTATTGTATTCCACCCAAAAATTCGAAGTCGAGATTTCACCGGAAATACATGTTTTGAGGCCCCCTGAATCCAAGAAAAGCATTTTTAGAAAAAGGTCCGTGTGTGTGTCTGTCAGTCTGTCAGTCTGTGGACAGCATAGCTCAAAAACGAAAAGTCGGTTAAAAACCAAAGTTGGTATTTAAGTTTAATGTCGTTCAAGGATGTGACACAAAGATTTTGAAGAAAATAGCCCCACCCTAAACTACCCTTTACATGGAAAATTTTTCGAAAATTTTGATTTTCTTGAAAATGGCTCTAACGATTTTGATTAAAATGTCATATGTTTGAGATATTTTTATGACAAATGAAATGCATATCTTGAATTTACTGGCTATAGCCCCTGTAGTCGTATTTACTCTGGACGACTTTTGCATAACTGGTAAACCGTTAGAGATAGACTAAATTATACTATACAAAAAATGTAGATCTTGCTAAAATACACAATTTATGTCTCAATAAATTTTCTTGTAGGGTGAACCATTTCGGAGATATACCTTGTTATGTGTGTGAGTTTCGGAAAACTTGGAACTTTCGTGAAATGGGTCATCGTTGTTCATTTTTTATATGTTACGTGTACAAAGAGAACGGAATCTCAAAGCTTTAAAAGATTTGACTATCGCACAAAGCCTACTGTATTCCAATATTCCCCTTGCACCTACAAGGAAATAAGCAATAAGATAATTTGTACAAATGTTTATTTTAACTAACACGAAGAAGATATAGGAATAAGAGTTTGTAAGAATGGTTAGTACCAGAGTAGAGAAAGTCATGTGAGTGCAACACATCAGTTTTTTTTATATGTTAATCGTGTAAAGAGAACAGAATCTCAAAGGTCAAAAAGATTTGACTGTCGCACAAAGCCTTCTGTATTTTAATATTCCCTTTACACCTACAAGGAAATAAAGAGTAAGATAATTTGTACAAATGTTTATCTCAACTAACACAAAGGAGATATAGTAATAAATTTTGTAAGAATGGTTAGTACAGGAGTAGAGAAAGTCATGTGAGTGCAGCACATCAGATTTTTCATAGTAATATTTTGCAATTTTTTTTTTTTTTTAAAATTCAGAGTTGACTAATCTTTTAGCTGCATAAAATGGTAGATTAACTATATATTTCTGTACACTGCTGGTAGCTTTTTTTGCAAGAAAATCAACGTTGTCATTACCACTCACTCCACAGTGAGCTGGTATCCATTGGAAGACTAGGTGTTCATGAAGTGCTGTTAGGTGGGTAAGGATTTTCCAACATTCTATAATTGGTTGGTATTTTGGTGACAACTTGGAAGTAATTGCTATAATTGCCACCCTGGAATCTGAGAGAATAACTGCTTGATGAAAATGTGAAATTTTATACAAAAGATTTTGTAGGGCCATTCGAATTGCTTCAATTTCTTCAGCAAAGTTTGTAGTTCCATAACCTAAAGATTTATAATAGGAAAAGAGGTGATACTTGACTCCAGCCCCTGCTTCATCTCGGTTTGATATCAATGATCCATCAGTATAAATATGGAGTCATTCACGTTCAGGAAATCTAGTATGGATTGTCTCTAATGTCAATAATTTTAGTTCACTAGTTGGGCTTTCACTTTCCTTAACTTCTTCTGTCAAGTGTAAATAATGTGTGACATCTACTGTTTGTGTCGAATTAACTTTATATATGAAGTTTTCCTTTGAATTAGGAAGGTCTATATTCTTCTTGATGTCTTGAATTTTAGAAAGAAAGCTCTCCTGAGTCTTTAATGTATCTGTCAAATTTCTCTTGTTCCATGTATTGAATGGGAGTCTGATCAACTTTTCGTGTTGAATAAGAGCTGTTTTTCCTATTTCATATACAATGGGGTATTGGTTGTTTAGTATTTCCATAACTGGCACTGGTGTGGTTTTGATAGCACCTGTAATTAATCTCAGACTTTGGTTTTGAAAGATTTTATATTTTATATTTTGCTGGAGTCACATGTCACCTCTTTTCCTATTACAAATCTTTAAGTTATGGAACTACTAACTTTGATGGAGAAATTGAAGCAATTTGAATGGCCCTACAAAATCTTTTGTACAGAATTTCACATTTTCAGCAAGCAGTTATTCTCTCAGATTCCAGGGCAGCAATTATAGCAATTACTTCCAAGTTGTCACCAAAAAACCAAACTATTATAGAATGTTGGAAGATGCTTAGCCATCTAACAGCACTTCAAAAACACCTAGTCTTCCAATGGATACCGGCTCACTGTGGACTGAGTGGTAATGAGAAAGCTGATTTTCTTGCAAAAAAGGGTACCAGCGGTGTACAAAAATCTATAGTTAATTTATCATTTTATGCAGCTAAAAGATTAGTCAACTCTGAATTCAAAAACATTATTGCAAAATATTACTATGAAAAATCAAAGAATAAAAGATGGGAACTACCAAACATTCAAACAGTGATTCCTGAGTATCTTCGAAAAACAGCAGTTGCAACCTTCAGGTTGATTAGGACATGATTGTCTGGCAAAACATTTAAACAGAATTGGGATATATTCTTCACCACTCTGTCCTCTATGTGATCTGCAAGAGGAAATGGATCGAGACCACCTTCAAATATGCCCGGCCACTTCTAGTGCCCCATCCATCAGTGAAAAATATTGGAGAGCAAGAGGATTAATGACTTCATTGTCAGAAATCCAGCATTAGCTAACAACATATTTTATATTTTTTATTTATTTATTTTATTTATTTTTTTATTTTTTTATTTTTTTATTTGCTGTTACAAGAAGGAAGTAAATAATGGCTTTATACATCTATACATTGTATGTGGTGTTAAGAGTTGCTCTGGAAGATCCCACTTCATTGCTGTTAGACGTTTTCACACTGAAAGGAGCCTTTCTGCTCTTTTATTGCGTTTTCTATTTGTTTGGTCCATATGAGTTTAGTATCAAATGTAACTCCTAAATACTTTGCTTCCTTTGTTTCTGCCAATTGTTGACCCTCAAAATTATTTTGAGTGGCTTTTTCCTTAGTGAAAAAATTTGGTAGTTTGATTTTGTTGTATCCAGTCATTAAATTTTCTTTGGTCCGCTTTTGTAGGTTGGTTAAGGATTGGTGCATGGTTTTTTCTAGTTCTGTACTTTAGTTTTTTACTTTCTCTACTGGCAAGTAGAGAAAGTGTTGTATTCCACCCAAAAATTCGATGTCGAGATTTCATCGGACATATATGTTTTGAGATCCCCTGAATCAAAAAAAAAAAAAAAAAAGGATGTTTAGAAAAACGTCCGTTGTGTATGTGTGTGTGTGTGTGTGTATGTGTGTGTGTGTGTATGTGTGTGTGTATGTGTGTATGTGTGTGTGTATGTGTGTGTATGTGTGTGTGTGTGTGTGTGTGTGTGTGTGTGTGTGTGTGTGTGTGTGTCTGTGTGTCTGTGTGTCTGTCTGTCAGTCTGTGGACAGCACAGTTCAAAAACGAAAGTTCGTTTAAAAACCCATAATTGGTATCTGTGTTATCCATTTCTTTAACAATCTGAAAGGAGGATTTAATATCCTTTTTGACTCCAACTAATATTCCACTACTTATCTGTCTATTTTTGGGTAGCAGGTTTAGTAAACATCCAGTACAATTGAAGTATATAAGCTGATCGTTAGTTAGGTTTGCTTCTTGAATGTTATTGTCAAATACAACTTTGTTGAGCTCTATTCTTTTTGTTTGTGTAAGACCACCTGCTTTCCGTTGAAGAATTCTGACATTAGATATTCTATTAATATAGTGTTATGGGTCTCGAGAAGTAGTCCCCGCCCGGAGATCCGAATGGGGAACTATTTTAACTCCTGAACATTTTAACCCTCGAGCCATATTTCATAATTTGATATCGAAAAGAAATTAGCAGTAATAGTAACAGCTTTTTCGAGAGCACCATATTTTTATGACTTGGCGGTTACATTGCTCTCTCACAACCCCCAGAATGTCTGGAAGACCACACCTGTCGTTGGTTTATGGGTCTCACCGACGTGACCTGGAGAGTTATCAAAATAAATTCATCGACCATATCCTCTGATTACCAATAAGGGGACGTACTACATGCCATGACAGGGCAGCATGTTAAGGGTTAAGAGGTTATAGAGAAATGGAACACTAATACCATCGGGGTCCGAAGAGAACACGAGATGACCAAGGTAAGGCCATAAGTCAGATAAAAAAGCTACAGATTTTCTGCATGATGTTGAAGTGCGACTAGCCATGTTCTCTAACGGGCCACCACAGGCGCAGGAGGCAGCAGAGTGTTTGAATTTCTGTTCTGAAGAATTTCAGTCCTTTTAGATTGCTTGATGAACACATCTTTCCCATTAGAAATGAATTTGTCAATGTCAGGAAACATGGCTCTAATTTCCTCATATATTCTATGCAATCCACGCAGGTGACAAATAATTTTAAGATAATTGGTGTCCTGCTGCCTTTATCAACATTAACAAAACATTGACATATAGTACACTATAATAATAATAATGATAATGATAATGATAATGACAATGACAATGACAATGACAATGACAATGACAATGACGCAGGAGGCAGCAGAGTGTTTGAATTTCTGTTCTGAAGAATTTCAGTCCTTTTAGATTGCTTGATGAACACATCTTTCCCATTAGAAATGAATTTGTCAATTTCAGGAAACATGGCTCTAATTTCCTCATATATTCTATGCAATCCACGCATGTGACAAATAATTTTAAGATAATTGGTGTCCTGCTGCCTTTATCAACATTAACAAAACATTGACATATAGTACACTATAATAATAATAATGATAATGATAATGATAATGACAATGACAATGACAATGACAATGACAATGACAATGACAATGACAATGACAATGACAATGACAATGACAATGACAATGACAATGACAATGACAATGACAATGACAATGACAATGACAATGACAATGACAATGACAATGACAATGACAATGACAATGACAATGACAATGACAATGACAATGACAATGACAATGACAATGACAATGACAATGACAATGACAATGACAATGACAATGACAATGACAATGACAATGACAATGACAATGACAATGACAATGACAATGACAATGACAATGACAATGACAATGACAATGACAATGACAATGACAATGACAATGACAATGACAATGACAATGACAATGACAATGACAATGACAATGACAATGACAATGACAATGACAATGACAATGACAATGACAATGACAATGACAATGACAATGACAATGACAATGACAATGACAATGACAATGACAATGACAATGACAATGACAATGACAATGACAATGACAATGACAATGACAATGACAATGACAATGACAATGACAATGACAATGACAATGACAATGACAATGACAATGACAATGACAATGACAATGACAATGACAATGACAATGACAATGACAATGACAATGACAATGACAATGACAATGACAATGACAATGACAATGACAATGACAATGACAATGACAATGACAATGACAATGACAATGACAATGACAATGACAATGACAATGACAATGACAATGACAATGACAATGACAATGACAATGACAATGACAATGACAATGACAATGACAATGACAATGACAATGTCAATGACAATGACAATGACAATGACAATGACAATGACAATGACAATGACAATGATCATGATCATGATCATGATAATGATAATGATAATGATAATGATAATGATAATAATAATAATAATAATAATAATAATAATAATAATAATAATAATAATAATAATAATAATAATAATAATAATAATAATAATAAAAATGCGAGTTATAAGCACACGTAGGTATGTGTTAAGCCCAGTTAAGCTATCATATAGCAATATCGTCTTGTTGTTGTACTTGTTGTTGTTGTTAGCTAATGCTGTATTTCTGACAACGAAGTCATTAATCCTCTTGCTCTCCAATATTTTTCGCTGATGGATGGGGCACTAGAAGTGGTCGGGCATATTTGAAGGTGGTCTCGATCCATTTCCTCTTGCAGATCACATAGAGGACAGAGTGGTGAAGAATATATCCCAATTCTGTTTAAATGTTTTGCCAGACAATCATGTCCTGTAATCAACCTGGGGCTTGCAACTGCTGTTTTTCAAGGATACTCAGGAATCACTGTTTGAATGTTTGGTAGCTCCCATCTTTTATTCTTTGATTTTTCATAGTAATATTTTGCAATATTTTTTTTTAATTCAGAGTTGACTAATCTTTTAGCTGCATAAAATGGTAGATTAACTATAGATTTCTGTACACTGCTGGTACCCTTTTTTGCAAGAAAATCAACATTGTCATTACCACTCAGTCCACAGTGAGCTGGTATCCATTGGAAGACTAGGTGTTTTTGAAGTGTGGTTAGATGGGTAAGAATTTTCCAACATTCTATAATTGTTTGGTTTTTTGGTGACAACTTGGAAGTAATTGCTATAATTGCTGCCCTGGAATCTGAGAGAATAACTGCTTGATGAAAATGTGTAATTCTGAACAAAAGATTTTGTAGGGCCATTTGAATTGCTTCAATTTCTCCATCAAAGTTTGTAGTTCCATAACTTAAAGATTTGTAATAGGAAAAGAGGTGACATGTGACTCCAGCTCCTGTTCCATCTCGGTTTGATATCAATGATCGATCAGTATAAATATAGAGCCATTCGTGTTTTAAAAATCTAGTATGGATTGTCTCTAATGCCAATAATTTTAGAACACTAGTTGGAGTATCACTTTTCTTAACTTCTTCTGTCAGGTGTAAATAATATGTGATGTCTAATGTTTGTGTCGGATTGACTTTAGATATGAAGTTTTCCTTTGAATTAGGAAGGTATACATTCTTCTTGATGTCTTGAATTTTGGAAAGAAAGCTCTCCTGAGTCTTTAGTGTATGTGTAAAATTTCTCTTGTGCCATGTATTGAATGGGAGTCTGATCAACTTTTCATGCTGAATAAGAGCCACTTTTTCTATTTCATATTCAATGGCGTGTTGGTTGGTTAGTATTTCTATAGTTGCTATTGGTGTGGTTTTGATAGCACCTGTAATTAGTCTCAGACTTGGTTTTGAAAGATTTGAATCTTTTTGTGTTTGCTGTTACAAGAACTTCGCTGCAGTAAATAAATAATGGCTTTATATATACATTGTATGCTGTGTTAAGAGTTGCTCTGGAACATCCCCATTTCATTCCTGTTAGACTTTTTAACAGTGAAAGGCGTCTCTCTGCTCTTTGTATTACATTTTCTATTTGTTTGGTCCATGTAAGTTTGGTATCAAATGGAACTTCTAAATACTTTGCGTCCTTTGCTTCTGGTAATTGTTGCCCCTCAAAATTTAGTTTTATTTTTAGTGGTTTTTTTCTTAGTGAAAAGATTTGGTAGTTTGATTTTGTTGTATTAACAGTCATTGAAATTTCTTTGGTCCACCTTTGTAAGTTGGTTAAGGATTGTTGCATGGTTTTTTCTAGTTCTGTACTTTTGCTTTTTGGTTTTGAAGTCCACATTACTAAGTCATCAGCAAATAGTGCACACTTCACACCTGAATCTTGTATTTGTTGTGGCAGATCGTTAATAAAAATATTAAAAAGTGTCGTGCTGAGCACCACACCTTATGGAAAGCCATGGTGTACTTGTTTATATTTAGATATATTTCTTCCATATCTGGTTGCAATAAAGCGTTGCATTAGGAATTGACATAGCCAAGAAAACATTGGACCTTGTATCCCTATTTTCTTTACTTTCTTTAGTAGTTTTGTTCTGCATATAGAATCATATGCACTTTGAAAATCAATAAAAACTGATAAATTATCTTCTTTTCTATTGAAGGAGTCTTTGATTTCTTGACTGAGAAGTAAGACTTGTTCATTTGTAGAGTGGAACTCTCTGAATCCAGCTTGACATGGGGATATTAAATTTTGTGATTCTAGAAACCAATTTAACCTATTTGACACCATTCTTTCCATCACTTTTGCTATTATGCTAGTAAGAGCTACTGGTCTATAATTTTTCATTTCTGATGCTGATAAATTATCTTCTTTTCTATTGAAGGAGTCTTTGATTTCTTGACTGAGAAGTAATACTTGCTCATTTGTAGAGTGGAACTCTCTGAATCCAGCTTGACATGGGGATATTAAATTTTGTGATTCTAGAAACCAATTTAACCTATTTGACACCATTCTTTCCATCACTTTTGCTATTATGCTAGTAAGAGCTACTGGTCTATAATTTTTTATTTCTGATGCTGTTTTGTCTTTCTTCAAGAGTGGGACAATTATTGCTTTTCGCCATTCAGCAGGTACAGTGGTTTTCCAGGATAGATTGTAGAGTTTCAGTAGTTGTTGTTTGGCTGTTTTTCCAAGGTTTTTTATGAACTGGATGTATGTAATCTGGTCCAGGAGACCTTTTGTTTCTTAGATTATTCATTATAATGTTCAGTTCTTGCATATTAAAATTTTGAAAAAAGATATTGCATTGAGTGTGAGGAACACATTCTCTTTCTTGTTTCAAGTCTTTCTTAAATTCTTTACATTCCTTTTTATTATTTCTTGTTACTTTATGTGAATTAGCATAATATTTATTGAATGTTTCGGCTATGACTGCATCATTTACTAATATTTTATTGTTGTGTATGATAGGTGTGCTGTTGTTTTCTTTCCTGTACTTGACGTTTTTTATGAACTTATGAGCTTTGTTACCATCTGTCATATAATGCATTTTTTCTAAGAAATTATTAAAGTGATTCCTTTTAGCGGTATTAACTTCTTTTTTTTAGTGAGGCACATTTTTTCCGCCATATTTGTGTATCTGATATGTTTTTTGGTTGTTCAGCTGTATTTCTAGCTATATCCCTTTGCTTTTTCAGTTCTTCTAACTGGGGGTTCCAAAAGGGTTTGAAATTTTTAATTCTTCCACGAGGAATATGTTTTTTTGCGGTTTCTAGGATGACTTTACAGTATTCTTTGTTCATATGATCTGGGTGATCATGCAGCTGTGAGTTCGTTTGTTCTTTAAATTTATGTTCTAATTCAGTTTTATATTTGTTCCAATCTGCTTTTTTGAAGTTCCAATACAGATTCGTGAGACCTTGACTGTTATTTGTACTCTCTAGTTTTATATCAGCAATTACTGCTCTGGGACCAGAACTTGGATCTTCTATAACTTGTTTTTTAATTTTTGAAACAATATCTGTTGTAGCTAACAAGAGGTCTGGGTTACTGCCTGCTCCAGGGTAATGTATGAAGGTTGTGGGATCTTCTTTACCTCTGGAATGGGCATTGAAATCCCCAATTACGATTGTTTTATTTAATTGGTCAATAAGTGAGAGATCTGGTTCATTCCTGGGAGGATTGTAAATACTGTATAAATGTAGATGTGTTTTGTTATCCCAAAAATTTAGTTTATTAATTCTCTTTTATCTGTGTTATCCATTTCTTTAACAATTTCAAAGGAGGATTTAATATCCTTTTTGACTCCAACTAATATTGCACTACTTATCTATTTTTGGGTAGTAGGTGTAGTAAAAATCCAGTAAAATTGAAGTATTTAAGTTGATCATTTGTTAGATTTGCTTCTTGTATTACAAATATCTATGTTATAGCCAAATACAATTTTATTCAGTTCCACTCTTTACTTTGTGCGAGACCACCCGCATTCCATTGTTTAAGTCTGATGTTAGATCTTCTGTTAATATAATGTTTTGGTTCTCGAGAAGTAGTTCCCGCCCGGAGATCCCAATGGGGGACTATTTTAGCTCCGGAACATTTTACCCCTCGAGTCATATTTCATAATTTGATATTGAAAAGAGCAATAGCAGTAATAGTAACCGCTTTTTAGAGAGCACCATATTTTTATGTTTTGGCAGTCACAGCGCTCTCTCACAACCCCCAGAATGTCTGGAGGAACACACCTGTCGTTGGTTTACGGGTCTCACCGACTTGACCGGGAGAATTATCAAAATAAATTCACTGACCACATCCTCTGATTACCAATCAGAGGACTTATTACATGCCATGACAGGTCAGCATGTTAGGGGTTAAGGTTTTATAGAGAAATTAGAGAAATGGAGAGGTTGGAAAAATAAAGACTCCCTAGCCCTCAGGAACCCTAATAGCATCGGGGTCAGAAGAGAACAAGAGATGACCAAGGTAAGGTCAGATAGAAAAGTTACTGTGAGGAGCAAAACACCAGTAAGTGGAAGTAATGTTCTGCTCAGCTTGGGTACCTTGTGGTTGCCATTCACATATCCCTATACGGAGACCCCTGAGTAAACTAGCAATATCTAAACGCATGCAATATTTACATTTCAATAGAACATAACCTAGACAGGGGAACAGTTTATGAAAAAAAGATACAATCTGCAGTTTATGAACATTTATTTCACACAGATATAATTTGTACACAAGATATATTACACAAGATTTATTTTGTAGCACAAATAATGTAACATAAAATAAGTAAATGTATTTTGAACAGGAAGGCTACATCAGATCTTGTGTTTTTGTGCAACTTTTTGAAATAGCTTGTATATCCATGACATGAGACACAAGTTTTTAATAATTAAATTTCAATTCTGTTCATATACACCATGTTTATTTATTTTCTTGAAATGCTGCTTTTTATTCAACTGTTGCACTTGGACCAAACTGTCATTTTTGTTTTGTATAATTATGTACAAGTATATTTGAAATTGTATTTAAAATTATTTTTCAGTCATACTGGTCATGCTAACATACCTTAGTAATACATTCTCCAGTTGTGATCATCTGGTAAGTTTCAACAATGGTGGCAGAATCCATTTCACTTCATGACAATATACGAGCTACCAGCACAAATTTGTATGCTAAGTGTGTCATCTACCTTAACATTTGTAACAACTTTAGGTAGTATGCCTTGAGAAGACGTTTGGTAAAAGTACACAAAATCACAGAAAACATTATACCACTTGTTCACTCTCCTTATTTTATTTTTAAGCATTTCACATAAGTCAGTAAACCCACATATCACATCATCAGCCAACCACAGCTCATTTTTTCTTTGCAGTTTATCGTCTGCCTTTCGCCATCTGTATCATCTAAAGCCAATCTCACTCTTAGATGATAGTATGGAGTTAAATGAGATATGTCTGTCTCTATCTAGCGCGTACAAGCTGACATTAGCTTCGTCCTTTTCTACTCTCGCGCTGTTGTCAGGTTCCTAAAGGCATTCTCCGGGAACAAAATCACATTTGATGCAGGGTGTGAAACGTCAGAGGGAGAGGAATAAACAATAGAGTGCTATCTTCTGTTTCACTTGTGTCAATCACAAGTCGTCGCATCTGAGCGGCGAACTTTGAGGCACACATGTAGTGCATGTTGCAACGTTGGGTTGCATTTAACATATACTGTCATCTAAGGGTGAGATAGATTGTAGATATGTTCGAGCAATGCCACTGAAGCTGGCAGTTGGTTTACTTAAATACTTTGGTAAATGGAGAACAAATCTGGCACAGCAGTATCTTTCAGCTTTGGACGAGCACGGGGAAATGTAATTTCATTACCTTCAGCCTGTTTATACATATCAAATGTCATCACATCTGTTTCAAAATGATTGATGCAAACGTCTGATGTTTTAGGTGGATTCCAGTCCTTCCTAGGAATACATTTGACCCATTTTGCATGCATTTCTGGGTCTGAGAGAAATCTGAATATAGTAACATAACCTCCTTTACTGGATTCATAATTGCTGCTGCATTCAGGAACACAGCATTTATCAGGCACTAAAAAGATACAAATGTTGTACGTACAACTAGTCCTAGAGTAACCGAGAGTATCTGAAGCAAAGGGCTCACTATTTATATTCGTCATCTGAATCATGTAATGCTACACTTAGTTTTTAATTCTAACTTTTGTGTGGGTGTAAAGTAAAGAAGACAGATGTAGTCGAGATAAAGAAACACTTTTATTTCCGTAAACAGTAACTTTGTACACTCATTGCAACAGCAAGAAAGTCTTTTTCGATTCTCCAACAGCACGGCTCCAAACTCGTAACACAAAGAACTGTCCCTTCTTCGTCGGCACGACTCCTCAACCTTCACATACGTCTGTCCTCTCCGTCGGCACGACTACTCAACCTTCACATACGTCTGTCCTCTCCGTCGGCACGATTACTCAACCTTCACATACCTCTGACTGCCCTTATGTTTCTTTTTTTTTTTTTTCCCTACTTAACTAATTATATTTCTGGGGTGACTCTGTTTATTTGTACAGTGGTGGAGTTAGTCCGGTACCGCCGAAGCAAACCGGATGATTGTGGGTAAAGTTAAGGTCGGGTCGTTGGCTTAGGCAGGTCAAGTGTAATGGCGTTGCCCTGACACTGACCTGCGGTTTGGGGGGAAGTTGGGTCGTACTGAAGGACCGATTGGAGGACCAACTAGAGGTCTGAGGAGTGTCAGTCGATTCAAAATCTGAGTAAGTAAATCCTGTAGTGTAAAGGTGTGTCCTTGTAGAATTTCTTCTAATGTCTTATGTACCTTGTGAATGCGTGAGCCGTTGATGTAAGTGACCACTTTCTCCAGCTGCTTGTTGAAGTGGTCTCGGAGGCTATTGTTGTCTTGATGAACTGTGGCAGGTAGCGTTGTTTGCAGTTTATGGGTGGCATCCTTAACGTCCTCGAGAGCACGAGTCAGGGCTGTCTCCCATGCTGCAACCCGGTCGGTGAGAGTCTGGAGTGTGTCTTGTAGTTTCTGCAGTGCAGCGGTGTTGTGGAGTACAGCGGTGTGAAGTTGGTTGTCTGTGGCGTCCTGTTGGTCGGCGGTTTGGCGGTTGGTGTTCGCATGTTGATGTGTGACGGTGATGGTCTGCGAGGCGGAGAGTGGTTGTTGCGTAGGCAACTTGTAAACTGCAGGCGGTTGTCGGCGTGGGTTCCTGGGGCACGCCGCCTGGCCCGTGAAGTGGCCAGTGCAGTTGCACGTGGCACAATACACTGGGCGACGTGTCAGGTCGTGGCTGGTGCAGGATGTGGTGTAGGTGCCAGCGCCACAGTAGTGGCAGCGTGGGGGGTCGGCGCAGGTATCGGCGGTGTGACCGTACTGGCAACAGCGTCGGCAGGGAATAGGGCGTACACCACGGCTAGCCTCGACTGGGAGCACCTGCCCGAGGGCAGGAAGCCCGTCCTTCAAAGCAGCGCGGTAATCTGCCCCATCCCAGAACTCCAGGCGCACCAGCGGCGACGGTCCTCTGGCGGTGATGATGCGCGTCGCTTTCATGAGAGAAGGCCAGCGACGTCGGGCTGCGCTGAGGAGGAGAGAGTCCGGAAGCTGCCGATGTACTCCGCGCACAACTGCGCTGTAGCTCTGCAGCCTCGTGAGGTTAGGATGACTCTCTGTGGACGTTCGATATTCAACCTCTGGCTGTGTCGACTGTGTGCGGTGGGTGGTTGATGTCGGCGTGGTGTCGCAGGCTGAGATACCTTGGTCAGGCGGCGTAGATGGAGATGGAGTTGGCGAGGAGGCTGGCTGTGAGGCCACTTTTATTTCCGTAAACAGTAACTTTGTACACTCGTTGCAACAGCAAGAAAGTCTTTTTCGATTCTCCAACAGCACGGCTCCGAACTCGTAACACAAAGAACTGTCCCTTCTCCGTCGGCACGACTCCTCAACCTTCACATACGTCTGTCCTCTCCGTCGGCACGACTACTCAACCTTCACATACGTCTGTCCTCTCCGTCGGCACGACTACTCAACCTTCACATACGTCTGACTGCCCTTATGTCGCACTTTACCGCTATTTATATCTCCCAGGCACTATTCTGGAAAGTTCAGTTATTGCGGTGAAATACAAAGCAGAGAAGATTCTCGAAGTCTCTATCCTTTTCTCTCCTTCGGCAAGCGCCCCAACAATGCGGCCAGGCTCTGTCTCTTTCCTTCGGCTCCTTTGCGGTAGTGCCGACAATAATGCGATAGGTGACACTGCTGTTGTCGGCAATTAGATGCGGCGGGCGCGGTGACAATACCCTTGTCGGTAGTATCCAGGGTTGTCAACATTTCAAAGTAAAATGATCGTACCAGCCACTCAAAATTATAGATTTGGATTCAAAATTATCGTACATCATAAACCAAATGCTACAACAATAAAAATATCAGTATAACACTTATGAAAATGTAATAGTAATTATTTTCATTATATTCACTTACAAGATTGATGACCTCAATCAGTATTACAACTTTAGTACTTATGTTTCTCGCACTATTCATCTCAAAGTTCATCTTCAACTATTGTAGCATTATACTAATTTGTTGTTGAGATAAACGTTAACATCTTCTCGGTGACGTGCAGATTTTCGGATATACCACGCTCTGTCATAAGTTGAGACGACAGAATAAATTCATTTACCGTATCTAGCGCCAATCTGTTTCTAACTTTGGCTTTTACTAAACCAAGTTTAGGAAAAGCTTTCGCAAGAAGCTTCTGTGGGACAACAGATTATACGAACGAAATCACTTATAATACAAAGGCCGCTGGTTCTTTGAAATCAGTATTTCCACCAAGGTTTCATGTGTTTAACAGCACTCCAGAAACTGTCAGGTTCAGGCATGTTCTTTATTTCACACGGAATAACACGTATTCCAGTTTTCTCCATTCATCTTCAATTTTCTGAACAGTGCCTTCTTCATTGAAATTGGACACACTGGCAACAAGAGGATAAAGGGAAGAAGGATTAGTATGATATAAAATGGTTGCCTTAGAGGGGTGGAAGCAGGCCATGAGGGCAAAAGGTGTCGCTATTTGTAATTTGTTTCATTTTGCTGGTGTGACAAACCAGTGAAAATTATATTTCGCCGGTATCGAACTATCATACATTTCAAATTATCGTACACCCCCATAATTATCGTACGGGTTGGCAATCCTGGTAGTATTTTTTTTTTTTTTTTTTTTTAATTAACGTCCTCCAACATTGCGTCATATCGGACGCTGAGTGAATGAAACGGGTGAAATGATGCTCAAATGAGCCCGAGGTCCATGGAGCTTTAAGTTACCCGACATTCATCTTCTCAGGATAAGGGAAAACCTCGGAAAAAACCTTACCCGGATAACTTACCCTAAGAGAGATTCGAACTCGCGACCTCTTGAACGTGAGGCAGACACCTGGTAGTATCTGAATTATGGCGCAAACTACTTTAGAAATTATCACATATCTTACCTTAAATCCTTAAGTATTGTAGTAAGAGCATCCATATACATAGAAAATGTGGTCAACTTTCACCATACCGCAGAGAATATTCTGAAATCTATGAGATTTGTAACTCCAAACTTGGAAAGATCCATCAAATACAAGAGCATCTTGTATCTTCTCAGTGTTGCCAGTGCTATGCATTTCGGCCGGGTCAAGAGAAAAGCAACAGAATGAGCGAGAAAACAGGGGAGATGTTGCAACGCTGTGTTTCGCTCCGCGTGGAGTGAATAACTGTCTGTCATTTGTGATTCCTGTGATTACATTGGCTGAAGTGACACGGTCGTTGGTGCAATGTGAAACTCGACGACTTCCGAGAACACACAATGCATGAGGTATGTGCTACATAAGAGGCTTCTGCTGATCAAAGGGAAAGCACGTTAATCATTAATGCATTGCGATAATACTTTAAGCATGCCCCAGCACATTTCTGTTGACGCTGAGAGAAGGTTCTTAATGTGTAAGTCGCATGGTAGTCAACGTGTTATTTGATAACAGACAGTCCTCCAAATTTGAGAAGTTATATCAGATGTTTGTAAATTATTGTAATTCAATGATGAAGTATAAGCGAAAATTGCAAGGAGTTCAACAAATGAAGGTAGTTTTTGAGTCATTCTTTGTTCTTTTAGATTAATTTTAATATATTTTAAGCTCATAAATTAATTATTTAAGGAAATTTTAATACGCTTGGGTCATCAAAATCGGTCCAAATGATTAGCATAAGTCAGATGGAGACATTGAAGCGCGCGTGTGCATGGGGAGGGGGCATAAAACACGCGCTCTGAAATTTCTTTCAGATGTCAGTAACATGACGTCATTTGCTGAGATATACGTAACAAACATTTGAAATAACCATATGTCAGCTGGGTGGCTTTTTAAAAATATCTAGACCGGAAGTGACAACACCTCGGAAGCCAATTGCCCGTCACGACCTGCACGCTCCATGGTTGCAGACAATGGAGAGACATTGATCCCTTCTCTTCAGGAAAGTAAGCAATAGATACATGTGTCGGGAAACCGATGGCAAAGAAGTCTTCCCTTGCATCTTAATCCAAAGAAAGCAAGTGACAAAATCGCAGAACAGTAATAATGTACTCACATCAGCGGGTATCTCGAGCCAGTTACATGTTTGGGAAGATCCAAGGGTAGGGTTGCATTATGGACTGTGACTTGAAAGGTTCATTAGTTCTTAGTACGGCATATATTTTCTGTTAGTCCCAGGCTGCATGCTCATTTGCATAGACAATCCTCTAAAAATTGTCGAATGTGATTAACTTGAGATATTCTGTAAGTGACCTTTACCAAGGAAGTGTTTTAATTTACTTTATAAAGTTTAAGAAACCTGGAATTCCAAGCAATCCTAAACTGAGCAGTAAGATTTACAGGGCTAATAGTACACTATTCCAAAAGTGTACTTGTCTGTTACTCTCTCGGTCTTATCTGAACATTATTACGCCTAGAGGCATTTCAGTTCGAAGTGCTTAAAGATCAAAGAGCTTACTAGATCATCTGGGTGGCTCAGTTGGTTAGACGCTGGTCTACTGATCACAAGGTCGCGCGTTCAAATGTGGCCCAGATCGATGGTTTTTAAGTGCGCTTAAATGTTTAACTGCTAAATTACAAGAAAGAGTAAAGTAAAACTCTCAATAATTACAGAAATAATGAAATAATTGCCTCATTTTATTACCTGTTTTTATAGTACCAATAAGAAAAAAAATTAAAGTATATCACTGGCTTGTAGTTATTGTAGTTTACATAGTACACATCTTTCATTCTAAACTGTAATACGTTAAAATGTATAGTAAATACATTTAATAAAAATATACATATATATAAAAAAAACATAGCGAGAGATGTGTGTGAGTGTGTGGGTGTGTGTCTATATATAGGTGTCCCAAAATTAGACCGACAAACTTTGGGAGCTGCGGCGGTGCTTTGTTTAAGCGCTAGACGAGTTAATGTCATAGATTACTGCCTCCCACCCAGTTTAAGTATTTACGGCAAAATCAACAATGCAAATTAGTATTGCCCTTATTTTAATAAGGCACACAACCTTAATCCAAGAAAGAAACACAGAAACAAAACACAAACATCTAATTGTTTACAGTCAATCACAGCTTTACTATTCAAAGTAAATGTTGGAACGCACGCCCATTGCGATTAACACAAAGAGTGCATCGATGTGCCCTATTCTGCTGCACTCTCGCAAAGACACCAGTCATTTCTCTGATTTAAAAGTCTGTCGGTCTAATTTTGAATAGTAAAGCTGTGATTAACTGCAATTAGATGTTTTTGTTTTGTTTTTGTGTTGTTTCTTGGATTAAGATAGTGTGCCTTACTATAATAAGTGCAATATTAACTTACACTGTTGATTTTGCCGTAAATAAACTGGGTGGGAAGCAGTAATCTATGACAATAACTCGTCTAGCGCTTCACCACAGCAAAAATCTTTCCTTAACAAAAAGTGCTTAAATGTTATATATCAGCTAGTTTGTCTCATTTAGGGACAGCCTGGGTGTCCCAAAAAACACCGACAACACTTAGTAATGTTGTGCGGGATGATAAATTGATTTTCAGATAGGAACCACTGTTCGGAAATGTACTGTCTGGGCGCTGGAGAGCGTCGAAGTTTGAGAACGAATGGTTGTGAGAATTTCTTAGTATTCATTTTTGTATCTTAATAAGGAAGGTATGCTACCCTTTAAACATCTGTGTACTGGGATGAACGATCTCAGCGTAATAACATTCTTGCACCTTCGCCAAATTCCTCCAAATAGCCCTTGTTGCGTATTCTATTACGTTGCGTGTGTAGTTTCCAGTACAGTACAACACGTACCAGTACACAGCTTTGGAAATGGCCAGCATGAGCTCTAACACATTTTGATGTAAATGTGTGGAATCATCTCAACGTCGCATATTCAAATCGATCGATTGGTAAAGGTAGACCAGTTCCATGGCCAGCACAGTTGGCAGATCTTGCACCTCTCAACTATTTTCTGTGGAGTTGTACGAAGCGTATGGTTTATGGCACTCCTGTAACGTCAACGGAGGACCTTATGGCTAGAGTCTACGGAGCGATTGAAAATCTCCAGACATTTGGAGGTATTGGGTTATGTGCATGAGGTTCACCACCGTCTGGCTCTGCAATGACGTAGGAGGCACACAGTTTGAAGGCCGTTTGTAATGCAAACAGCTCGATATTGGGTTTATTGACGAAATGTGAGCGCGCTCACCTACCACCTAGGCGGCCCGGGTTCGATCCCAGGAACCCGCATGTGGTATTCGTGGTGGACGAAGCGGCGTCAGGGCGGGTTTTCTCCGGGCACTCCGGTTTCCCCCGCCATCTCATTCCACCGGTGTTCCGTCTTCATTCCATGTATCATCAGTGTCACCGCCTGCGGTGCCGTAGTAGTAAAAGCGGGCGTTAAACACTACAAACAAACAGACGAAACGTGAGCTCAAACCTTTCTCACACTTCGCTGCGCTACAGCGTCCCAACCGTGCATTTCCGGATAGAGGTTCCTATTTGAAAACCAATCAGTTTGTCTTCCCATGCAACATACTGAGCTTTGCCGGTGTTTTTGGGACACCTGTATATATAATCAAATACAAGCCGTATAGTGCGAAAAAAAACGAAAACAAACTCATTTTCCAAAATTGTAAAAAAAAAAAAAAAAAAAAAAAAAAAATGAATGAGAGAAAACATCTTAGCTGGTGTAGTATGTCACGCATTCTTATGATGCAAATATCACACGCACTTTATGTACAACAATTTCATTCGCAAAGAAACACAATTCACAGTACCCCAACAATACTCCGGAGTCAGAAACACATTAGCGTCGGCTAGCACGCTAGCGTATACAGATGGGTATGTGAGGTGCTTGCGGAGGTGAGAGGGAGAGGCAGGTGGTAGCTGAGGGGTTTGCGGGGAGGCCCTCCTATAGCCATATCACATGCAGAAAGTGATACGCTGACTCGTCTCAGCATACGCCACTGTTTTAGAACGGAACGATTCACTTGTAAATTTTGTGTTTGCTATTTTAGCTAAATAAAGCTGCTGAATAGTTAAATCTGCGAAAACAAATCAGCGCTAAATGATTGTATAAAATAATTGCCCTGCGTTAAAACTATTACAAAGTAAATATAAAACAATTAAGCACAGAAAAATAAGGGGAACGCTCAGCGTAGTAGCGTCCTCCAAAGCTACGCCCCTGGTATAGTAGACAGAGCTTATTGAGATACCCCATAATACAACCTTGACGTTTTTCCCCATTATGGTGTAGTCTGGTTACATTTGGTGATATTCCATCCGTTAGGTTGCATTAGTGCCGCCAACTGTTCGTAACATATAACCATGGTAATGTGGACACTGACATAACTGAACAGGAGATTATGGACTTTGGAAATACCGAGTCTAATGTCCCCATACAACATGTTTACCGCTTTAAGCGTAAAGAAGTAACCCCGCAGGGTGAAACTGTATACCACCCCACACAGACTTGTGTTATTACTTTCCGCAGTCAAATCCTTCCACGTTCTTTCAGACTATACTACAGCTCCTTTAAAATTAACCCATATATCGGCCAAGTGATGCAGTGATTCAACTGTGCCAAATATGAGCATTCAGCTAAAGCTTGTCGCAGCAATACAGTCTGCTTTAAGTGTGCCGAATCACATACCACCTCATCTTGTACATTAAACAACCTACGTTGTGTACACTGCAAGCTTGCACATCCGGCAAATGCAAAAACTTGCCTCGTCCGCCTTAGGGAGGAAGCAGTCTTGAAACGAGTCGCCGAGCTTCGGGTCACGCGCTACGAAGCTCTGGCGATGCTTAGGGGGGCTTCTTCATTTGCCGATAAAGTTCGAGAAAGTGCTCCGCATACAATACGCCCCGGTGAGACTTCGCCGACACCCCAGACTCTAACATGACTAAACATAAACGTCTGGCTGGAGGAGGGTCCGGCGTCCCCCGGCCTCCTGCCGCCGAATAACCCTCACCATATTTCAGCACCACCAAACGTGTTCGCCTGGCTCAAGGACCGCCTCCGAAGCGCGCATTCCCCTATTCCTCAGAAATATCTTCTCGTCGCCTATCTCAGGCAGGCCCCTCTAAGCCTGTATATGTTTCTAGAATTCCCGGTGCTCTTCCGAGCCCTTTCACATCCCACGCGGATGCTCCCGCCAACAAAGCTCACGTTGTAACACAATTGGTAGACAGTCTCGTATTTCGCCGACAACTCGAAGATCTGCGTCTCTTGGTGGAAACTGAAGCATCGAACTGAGTTGAACAGGTTGGGCGTATACTCGCGGGCCTGATCCAGGCACAGACGCTTCAATATAACTCCTATTTAAACCATGGACAAACCACTATCCATACTCCAGTGGAACGTGCGAGCATCCGCTCTAAACAGGCGGAGCTCCAAAATTACCTGTCTAACAAACATATTGATTTGGTGCTTATTTCAGAATCCTGGCTAGCGCCACACCACACCTTTCGCTGGACTTCTCACCGTATTATTCGGCAGAATCGTAACCGGGAGGGGGGAGGTCTACTCCTCCTACTTCACCCTTCCCTAACCATCCTCTCCGTCCATAAAATATCTAGCTTCGATGAACAATTTCAGGCAGTGCTGTTACAACTGCCTCAACTACAGATCCTCACGGTTTACAATGCTCCGGCACACCATATTTCGCAAACCTTTTGGAACTCCCGCGTTTTGCTGAAGCCCCATTTACCAACCATCATATGTGGCGACTTTAACCTCGGTCTCACACCACAGCAGATGAGGGACGGTGCACATACCTACCGGATGTTACACTCTTTGGCCTCTTCCCGTCTCCTTTTGAATACCGATGACCCTACGCGCTATGGACCTCCTCCCCAACGTCCAACGTCTCCCGATCTTACCTTTATCTCTGACTCACTCTGGCCACACTCTACCTGGAGGGTGGATCTTGATAGCCTCGGCAGTGACCACAGACCCATACTGCTACAAATTTCTCCACTTTGTCCTTCCCAACGCCATCGTCATATCCCGATACGCCCGCAAATACATGATTGGACCCAATTCAAGCAGGACCTGGGTAGTGCTTTTCTTCAGCTCACTTCCACACCACTTGCCTCTAATCCCCTCGCCCTCTTGGATGCCGTGCTAAACTCTACCCTCCCTAAGTACTACCCCAAATTTCGTCCGTACACATCGACACGAACTGCGAAGCCACCGTGGTGGACCCCGGAGTGCTCTGAGGCAGGAGCTAAACGTCGCCGTGCTGTGCGACTGTACAAATCCTCCCCTACCAGATCCCTCTACTTGGCCACACAATGACAATATACCCAAACTAGACGGATTCTACAGCAGGCGAAGCGCCTTGAGTGTTCCCATCTCTCACCCCGCGTGAGAGATATGGCGTAAACTACGATGGTTCACGTCGCGGATTAGGGGCCCAATGTCTCCCATAGATTATAACCCTGAATTGCAACTAGACCTTTTATGTTCTGTAACCCCAGACTATGCAGACGAGAGCCCGGAGGTGGAGGACCCACCTGACAGTCTTGTGGAGTTACTTCCTGGGAGACAGGAGTTGATTTCTGCGGTGACGATCGACGAACTACAAATGGCTCTCCAACGGCACACTCACTCTTCTACGCCGGGTGCTGACGGTATTTCCTAAGACATGATTCGTAATTTTCCGATCAATCTTCTCCACCTACTTACTGTGTGCTATTCTCACATCCTTACCACAGGAACAGCACTTTACGTGCTCCCTATCCTCTAACCGGGCAAGCCGGGTGAAGATGCAGCACGCTACAGACCGATAGTGCTAACCTCCGTACTTCGAAAACTGTTGGAGCAAATATTGGTTTCGCGGCTGTCCTTTAACCTGAAACTTGCCGAAGGGACAGTATGGATTTCGCAATTCTTTTTCTACCACGCATAATATTTTACAACTTACCCACGACGTTCGAGTCTCGTGGTATCAGAACCAATGGGTTTTGGCCCACTTTTTGGATCTTTTCCATGCTTATGATTCTGTTGGCCCATTAATACAAGGTTTACGCCACTTTACCTTCCCACCTTCCCTACTTACACTTTTTATCAACCTTCTGTCAAATCGCCGCATTTACCTTCATCCTCGCTATGTGTTACAATCCCCACGTTTCTGTTCCCAATGTCTCCCCCAGGGCACGTCCCTTAGTCCTCTCCTTTTTATCCTCTACATTCACACATTAAGTACATTGCCGTTTAAGCACAACCAACTTATTTTATATGCCGACGACTTAGTTGTATACTCCCAAACCCCTCTACATACTGTGCGTCAGTCTCCGACCACCCTTCAGGCCGACTTAGACCTCCTACTTGGGAAGCTCAATGACCTAGGTCTGACGGTCCACCCTGACAAATGCGTATCGAGTTTCTTTAAACGCGGCCCACCTCTGCTACATGCAAATATGTCTATTGGGGAAAATCCTCTTCCTTTAGCTAGATCCGTCAAATTTCTTGGGTTACACCTGCATCATAACCTGAGTTGGAAATCGCAAGCGATGCACCTGCATTCATCCCTCTTGGCTTCTAGTACCCTCTTCCGTTACTTGCAAGGGCGTAACTGGGGAGCACACCCCCAGAGTTTATACCACAAGTACTTATCTTTATGTCAGGCTAAATTAGATTACGGTTCGATAGTCATTACTCATCTTCCTAAGGTGTGGCAGAGGAAAATAGACTCTGTCCTTTACCGCAATGGCAAAGTCATACTTGGGGTAGGGGGCAAACCTTCTATAAAAAAGGTGTTTACGGAGCTGGGAATGCAGCCTCTTCTACGACGACAGGTAGAACTAGCAGTCCGATTTATTGTCAAATTATTCCAATACCGTGAAACGCCATTGTACGCGCAACTCCTGTTAAGTGCACGCTTACCACTTTACCAAGTAGTTGCTTCTATTCGCTATCCTCTGATTTACCTATTAGTTTTTCGGAAGTAGCAAGAATTAGAGGACATGCCCAGTTTCCCTAGGCTTCCGCTATACTTAGTGGACTACTTAGTCCACCAACCGCAAGTGACTCTTTTGATTGCTGACCTACATCGCGGGGACCCGTCTACACCACAACGGTTCCACCATTTCATGTACAAGCACTCGGCATCGGTGACTCAACCTTTTTTCCATCTATTTACCGACGGTTCCGTTACCCCAACAGGTGCGGGAGCAGCGTTTATAAACTGAACCACACAAACGTCTGCATGGGTGTCTCTCCCTGCGGGGTTTTCCAATTATTTTGCTGAGATTTATGCCCTTTATCAAACTCTGCGATCTACTCTTTGTATTCCCAACTCCACGATCCTGTTTTGTTCGGATTCTTTGAGTGCCCTTCGAAGCATCAGCTCACCTAGTATGCATCCGGAGATGGATTGGTGGGAGGTGGTGTGTCGTTTAGAAATCTCCAAACACCTTAACCGATGCAATACAATTCAATGCAAATATTTCGGGCAACGAAACAGCTGACCGCCTGGCTAGGGGGGCGGCTCATCTCCCAGCACCGATGGAACCGGTAACCCTCCCTTGGAGAGATGCTCCACGGCTTATATCTAACCACGTGATTTCACAACTTTCTAACGATTCCGACATACCTCCCCTAACGTAGCGACCTCCATGGTTTAAGAAATCCACTCTCAGTAGAGCTGCAATATCTTTGATCTAAAAAATCCGATTTGGAGTTGCCGTTACACCGGCCTACTTATTTAAAATCCGCCAAAGAGCCTCCCCAAATTGTGATTGTGGTGCCTACGGTGATATCAACCACATCTTCTTTAATTGCTCCTTACATACACTTTCTGTCTCGCAATTTATCAACACACTGGCCCAACGTTATGGCAATGGCCCATGGAATATCTCATCTTTGGTGCATACTACTGATACCCATTTGCCACGGCTACTACTTCGCCATCTCGTTAACTGCAAAATGAAACTATGAACTGTGATCCGACCCTCCTTTAGTGTTGCATCGTTTCTCTCAGAGCTCCTACTCATTTTGATTCGACGCAGACATCGATTACTCCTGCCCGGAGTGTGATAGTGCGTCCATAAACCCCAAACAACAACAACATAACCATGGTAAAGCTACGACTATAGTTGGTGTTATTGCGTCTGTTATGTTGCCACAGAGGCGGCGCCGTGGCCGAGCGGTTAGCGCGCTCGCCTACCACCTAGGCGGCCCGGGTTCGATCCCAGGGACCCGCATGTGGTATTCGTGGTGGACGAAGCGGCGTCAGGGCGGGTTTTCTCCGGGTGGAGCATCTCATTCCACCGGTGCTCCATCTTCATTCCATGTATCATCAGTGTCACCGCCTGTGGTGCCGTAGTAGTAAAAGCGGGCGTTAAACACTACAACAACAACAACATGTTGCCACAGAAACCCTTATTTATGAAAGCGGTGCAGAGAGGCCAACCGATAGGTTTTAAAACAAGATTCTGTTTAGAAGTCGTATTAGCTTATTAATTAATCCGTGGACTTACTGCTCATGTTTGCGAGATTTTGTCTTGAATTCTTTTAGAGCAGTATATGCAGTTCTAGTTACTGTTGATAATTTTGTGTTTTCTACACGGTAGTGCATTAAATATATCGATCGTATTACGATATTTAGCGTTCGGAAGTGATTCTATGTAAAAGTGTTATTGTAGAACAAGATTTGCCGAAGATGAGTACGTTCTTTGTTGTGTAGTAACGATGTTCAAATATTATTATCGTTTGAAAGTGATATGATATTTGAGGTTAGAAATACCTATATTATGTACGTTGGCAGGATGCTTTTTGGGATACTTTCCTCCACCTTTCGTCTGTTGTTTAGTGCAATGTGGTCATGTTGAACACGTAGGAATTGCCAATAAATTGTATCCACTATAGTCAGATGAAGAGGAAGATTTCTTTACCTGGCAATGGGGAAGACTATCAAATTGAGGATGGTTGAGTGAGTGTCCCTGATTGAGTGTTGTTCGTGGGCAGGTAGCAAGATAGGGAGATACCAGTTTTTGCCCAGGTATAAGAGTGGTTGACTGCAAGTGTTCAGAACTGACTTTAATGTTGGTTTGCTGTTAACATAACAATATTTTTTTTTTTTAAATTCAAGGGTAAACATAAAACCTAGGACCATGTAATGTAATTAAGCATGCATTACGTAAACATACGGTCCTAAAAGCTCACATGAACATTAATAAAAGTGCCTGTCACCTAGCCTCCTTCCGTATACCTACGAGAATGTGTTCTATTTCGGGCACGATTGATCTGAAGTAAAACGAGTTCAGATGAACATTTTGTAGAATATGTAATACATAGTTTGAAGTGTATATGGTTGCAACAAACTTGGTTTAGTGCGAACAAAATGCGAAGCAAAATGGTGGATGTACGTAATAAATTGCTACGAGCTTCGCTACTTGAAAGCTTATTTTTTGTTATGAATGGTCACGTTAATTTAATGCTAAACTGTTACGCTTATTTTTCATTCAATATGCTGTTATTTCAAAATATTAACCTTTCCTCTAAGCTATCTAGTTACAGCAACAGCATTACCAACATTACATTTTAGTTACCAGCTGCATTTAGTTGTGGTGTAAGATTGGCGATCGAATTTGTTACTGCAAACGCTACAAGTTTTCGTTGTGAATGATTGCCTATCACCTTAATTTAGCGTTACACTGAATTTCCATTATGAATGGCCACAATTCAATTTTTTCTAAGCTAGCACTGATACCAGCAGCATTTAGTTGTGGTATAAGAAGAGTGAGTGAGTGAGTGAGTGAGTGAGTGAGTGAGTGAGTGAGTGAGTGAGTGAGTGAGTGAGTGAGTGAGTGAGTGAGTGAGTAAGTGAGTGAGTGAGTGAGTGAGTGATTGGGTTTAAGGGCCCGTCGACAACTAGGTCATTAGAGCCCCGGTATAAGAAGAAGATTAGCGATCTTCTTTTCACGCCATTCCAGCATCCGAACATCACCACACTGCGGTTGAATTATATGTTCTGTGAGTTATATGACGCCTGCGGCTAAACGTTTGGTTTAACTAATCTTCCAATCAAACATTTGCCTATAATACAGGGGCTTGAACAATATGCTTTACCTCATATCCTGGATATCCTAACCACTACTACTACTACTACAAGCCACTGTTGAGATACTGGAAAAGTCGCATTCATATGCTGAAAATACGGTGCTTCTATTTATAATCATCTTTATTTCCCATGCGTTTGCATTATCATCTGTTGATAACCTGATGAAATAAGGTCCTCGTGAATTATAGTAATGCAAAGGCGGTTTATCACTAATAAGTGCAACTGGGGAGCCATTTGAGGAGCTCCTTTATTGAAAAGTAGCGGCCCCTGCGAGAAGCCCACATAACCGGCCAGGAAGGACCGGGACGCTGACCATGTCCCACCTTCAGTACTGCACCCCATTCATGTTATCTATGATGGGCAGAAGAAGGGGACGCAGAGGTGTGGCAGTAGGCCTTGACGCGGATGGACTATTGTGCCACGTGGTTACGTTTTTACACTCCAACTCTTAAAATATATTTATCACTTAAGTCTATTGTATGTAAGTAGCTATAAGGAAATATGCAATAATACCAGTTTTACAAATATCTATCTGGATTAACATGATGTGGATAGAAGAATAAGCGTTAGTAAGAATAGTTTAAACAAGAGTGAATAGAGAAAGTCATATAAGTGCAACACATTGATATTTTCTCCCTCCTGATCATTCAAAGCGATCGAACTTCAAAGTCCTCGCATAGCGACCAACTCTTAATGATTTGACCATCACTTAAGCCTACTGTATTTCCCTATTCCTTTTGCACCTACAAGGAAATACGTACACACACAATTTCTGAAAACTTTTATCTTAACATTGATTAGATAAAAGAATAAGCGAGTAGAGAAAGTCATTGAGTGCAACACACCAGAATGCTCACCCATTCCTAGGAGTTCGTTTTCTGGCTTCCGTACTAAGTTTCTAAACTTGCCCTCCAAGCGTGTTCTTTTTTCTATTAAACTGAAGATAGAATTTCTTTTATCTCCATGTTGCCTATTCTGTCCATTATGCTGCAATCTATGTTTATTCAGAAATATTATTTCATCTGAGAAAAACCACTGCAGCAGTAAGGATTAATGACAAGTAGTGCCTTGAGCAGGAATTAAATTACTTTAAATCAAATTCCGTTAAAACTCGCCCACCAAACGTTAATAGTTGCGTATTTATGAACACATTTCCTATTGAGTTCATTGAGCTCTTAATAAATGAATGTTAACTATTATTATTATTATTATTATTAATATTATTATTATTATTATTATTATTATTATTATTATTATTATTATTATTATTATTATTATTATTATTATTATTATTATTATTATTATTATTATTATTATTATTATTATTATTATTATTATTATTATTATTATTATTATTATTATTATTATTATTATTATTATTATTATTATTATTATTATTATTATTATTATTATTATTATTATTATTATTATTATTATTATTATTATTATTATTATTATTATTATTATTATTATTATTATTATTATTATTATTATTATTATTATTATTATTATTATTATTATTATTATTATTATTATTATTATTATTATTATTATTATTATTATTATTATTATTATTATTATTATTATTATTATTATTATTATTATTATTATTATTATTATTATTAGTGAAAGTTTTAATGCCACCATATATTGTTGCGGTGTTGCCGGCAGTCAGCTAGAGGGCTTCCGATTGTTGGACCCATAAGGTAAATATTCTTTATTGAATAGCATTTTTACCAACCTATTTTACTCTTAGCAACACCTTAGTAATGCTATACTCCCATAGTAATAAAAGTGCAGACATGTAGCAATGAGTGTTCATTGATTACGGCCGGTGTCTTCACAATCCCAATTTTAAACCTTTTTAAAATATGTAATTTTAAGAATAAGAACAAAGGGCAACATTATTCGCTGTCTTACATGGCTCTAATCCACCGTCAACGCATTATTTATCAACAATTAGAAAATAAACTATCCCTGCTCTATATTATTTGATGTATCTAAATCTTATTTAATATATTTTCATAGGCTGTTATAAGAGTGTTTCACAGCAGTGATCACTTTCCTTACAGAAGGAAATACTCTTTGGTTGTATGCTAATGCCTTTGTAAATTATTAAATCATTTTGCGCAATAGGACAAGGCATCACTGATGTAGAGTTTATGTGCAGACATAACATTTGTAACGTGTCAACTAGAAGGGTAACATCACTAAGATATAAATCCTGCCACTAATTGTAGACAGCTTATTTTGTATCCAACCGTTAATACATTTATTTTGGCTTACATTAGTAGTTTGTCGACTTCATTGATTTCTGTATCAACTGTTTTAATAACTCAACCTTCTTGGTACTGAACACCGTACTTGAGTCACATACTAGACTTTCTGCATCAGGTAGGTGAAAAAACGCGCTTTGAATTGTTAGAATGGAATCAAACCGGCTCCATATTGGTGTCATAAAGAAGTTTCTCTCATTGACTAATGAAATCATTTCCTGTGAGAAAGGCCTAGAAGTAATTTCATATGCAGTAGAGGCTAAATTGTGGAGGTCAGTGGTCCACAGAGATTAATAATGGATCATTCTGTCCGGAGTCACATTGTTGCGACCTCAAATCTTTATTAGTCTCCCAGAGAACCAAAGACATTTATGAATAACAAATTTTTGGTTTCTGTGACCGATAAAATATACAGAAGCCAGATCTATTATCGAAGAGTTCCGAAAGGGCAATACAGAACATCTCGCTGAGAGCGAAACCCAGAGTTTAACCGTCTGTTTAAAGAAATGTGTTTTCTTCCTTTGTTTTTCGTTTCCATACTTAGGCTCCTACTACACTTGACTGTGGGCTCAACTCTTATTAGCTTTTAAGGACAACCACATACGAATGATATAAAAAGTCCTGGCACTAATGGGACTTCCAGTTGAAAACAAAGGAACCCGTTTAGCATTCCTTGGTGCTCAAAGCTTTACCAAACGTTTTTCGTTTTGTACATCTTCAAGTTGATTAAATTCATAACTTCTCTTTTCACCAACCGAATTTTTGTTTAAATAAGTACAGGATTTTTGTGATTTATGTTAAGACCATAGCTGTTGGTTCACATCATGCTCTGTCTAACAAGTTTCAAAATGATGTATGAATGAGATGTGTAGCATTATTTTCAGAGTACTTCCTTGGGAAGGGCTATTATATAGCACAAAAATTAAAAAGATGAAAATTTTTAAAAAATTGTCATTTTCAATGTGAAAATGTACTTAAAAATCTTTATGTATGGCTGGCAGGTTACCATCTCGTAAATACCATAAATGTGCCATTAGCGTAACGCCAGGATAACCTAGCGGAATGGCTTAGGTGGTAGCATCTGTGGCCCGTATTCGGGAGGTCATGGGTTCGATTCTCGTAGCCGACATTCCTGATACGTGGGCTTTTTTTCCGAGGATTTCCCCGGATCGCTAAGCTATTCACTTTATCTTTCATCCCTGTTGGCTATTTCAGGGTTCTAAGTTGGCGTGGGTTTCAGCATGCGTGGCAGGAATTTGCTCTTTGTAAATCCTTGTCCTCTGAATCTGATGATCTGCAGTTACCGGACCTCTCAGGAGATGTCTAAAGTCCATAAGGGATTAGGGGAGTTATGGTACAAGCCGTCACTGGGGACTTTCAATCTGTAACTTTTTAGGGACCCTGCCCTCTACTGTCGTTTCTCCTCAGATCCAGCGAACCTTAGTCTCCTCTCACCTCACTCCTCCCTCCCGGGGTGTCCCATCAGGACATAGGTACAAAATATCTTCCATAGACCGAGGTGCTAAGTCCCTCCTCCGAACCTTGTCATGGAGGCGATGCAAGAAACAAAGATGTCGAAACAGGAACTTAATCAGTGTGCCCACTATAAGAGCTGTAATGGCGCTTGTAGTTACATGAGATAGAAGAAACTTCATATTTAGTTCATCTTTCTGGGAGGGTATATCGGAGAAATATAAAATTTTGGTTCCATGAAATATTACCGACGTCTTTTTCTGGACGGCAGGCAGACAGCTTTGCTTTCAGATTTAAGGCAGTACTTCATTGACTTTTTTTTTTTTTTTTTTTTTTTTTTTTTTTTTGGCATATTGGGAATCCTTTTGTGAATATTTACGACGCTTAAACCAATCTATAAAATGTATCCCACTGCCTGTTGATAAATCTGGTATTAAATTCAACTGAGAGGCTTGTGGTTGAATACAAAGCTTACTTTCGACGTCTTTTGAGTACAACTGACGTCCAGGATGGCGTTTCGGTAATAAATCTCAGTATTTGTGTGAGCCCTAGTAGTCCTATATAGTCCCCTCTTTCTGTACGCCATTGCTTCTTCATTTTCGGAATTTTCCAAATCAGAGCTTTCACCCTTTTCGGTTGTAATGAAAGAATACCTCTAATCGTTGAAACATCTGTTTGCCTTACAAAAGTGGAGAAAATGCCTAATCTGTTTTTATGCTGCTTAAGACAAAAATATGTTTGGATACATGATGCTGGTATATCGGTACATGGGGAGATGAAAAATGGAGGCTTTTGTCTACAATTTTTGGACTTCTTAAACTTTAAATGGTTCTTAAAAATGATCTCTGTTACAATCCTGCAGAGCTTTGCTCATAAATTCCTTCTGATTACTGTCGTGTACTTAGTTCTACATTCATTATTTATACAGTTCTGAAAATTCAGCTAGAAGCTCGAGAAGGCCTGTTGGTTCTCAACTCATGGTTTTAATGAAAACAAATAATACTCGTACACCTGCCAATATTGTTAATTATATTCAACAGTAAATCATCAGAAGACACGGGAGTGATAATATGTTGAACATTAATTTGTTTCCTATAATTATTCAGTCAGATATGGGTCATTTGATGCTACATGTTTACAGTAATTTTAACAAATTAGTGTTTAAAACTGTTCACAAGGCTAGGCAACGTTGATGCTTTAATTCTGCGTATTTGATAACATTGTCCAACCTAGCCCTTTGCTGTAAGTGATTGTTGCTCTATAAATTTGAATCTTTATTGCCGAAATAGGTTTGTCAAATTTATTTTCAGTTGAAACTGTGTATAGGTTATATGGATACTCGGATGTAAGACATCTTCATCTAAATTGTCTTCACTTTTGTGTGTAACCGTTATTACTATCCACAATTATCTAATGTTCTTTTTTTCTTTTTTCCCCCTTCCTTCCTTCTTTTTTTTTTCTCCCCTCTCCTTTCCCCTCAGTACTGAGGCAATGGAAGATATGGTGGACAGCAACTGAAATACTGATGTGGTGAAACTAGAAACGTAATCGATGCATTTAACTCTATAACGAACATATTTCTGGCATATTTATTTGCATATTCATAATACAATCCCTCAACTGTAAGCAAAAGCTTACCTACCGTATTTTACCTACACTTTAGGGAAATTATTGATAGCCTGTTCCAGTATGTTTTAAAAGGATGGGAAATTGCAATTTTGTTTATTTTTTGGCTACACTTCAAGTAGTTTGGAACGTAAATCAAGGTGAATATACGTATAGAAATAATGAAGCAGGGGTTCCTAAACCATTAATCACAGCCGTGCGCTCTATTATAGATGAAATTTGGACTCTGACTAACAAGAACGAGGATATACTGGTACTCTTGAAGGAAGATATAAAGACCTGTTCATAATCCTGTACTAGAGGAATATGGATGGGGAATTATAAATGAGAAGTTTGCAAATTATATATGAACCAAAACGGCATCGGTATTTATAAAAGAGAGAAGATTGAAATGGAAGTTATGTAATGAAATAAATATTTTGCTTGTTAATAAAGCTGACTATTACCAGGATCATACCAGTGCCACCGGTGTCCCGGAATTTCTTTCTGGAGTTCTCTCTGGAGCTAGAATTATTTTACATGCCAGTAAATCTACTGACGTGGAACTGTTGCTTTTTGAGCACTTAGAGACTGGCCCCGTATCTCAGTCGATAGAGCACCTCTCTGCTGTGCAAGGGGTCTCGGGTTCGATTCCCGGTTGAAGGGTGGAATGTTTTTCTCCAACAGCCCCTTAAACCCCTATCCTTGAGTACATTTCAAAAACCGTCGGTTTGGGCCGGATTTGAACCCGCATCCTTAGTAATCATTAGGTCAGTGCCTAACCAGCTGAGCCACCCAGACCGACCTTGTGTAATAAGTAGGGCTGGGAAGTTCATGCCCTAAAAAACACTGAAATATGCATGCAAATATGCTCTTAAAAACTTGAAAATATGCCAAGAAATATGCACTATTTAATTAAAACAATTAATGTCCCTTTACAGTAGACAAGACGAGATAGTATAAATAATAAATAAAGTTACCTTATTCTTTAAAGGTTGAAGCAGAAGTAGTCCCGCTGCTAGTATTAACTACTAAATTGCAGTTCACAACCAACACTTTGCACAAATTTTCAACTGTAAAACACCGTCTGTTGTCTCGCAAAACACTTTTGTAACGTGAAAAACTTCTCTCCACGTCACAAGATGTTATCGGGGTATATTTAAATGATGCTAACTGCTTCACACACACACACACACACACACACACACACACACACACACACACACACACACACACACACACACAGAGAGAGAGAGAGAGAGAGAGAGAGAGAGAGAAGGAGAGAGTGTCAAGTCTCTTGGTGAGTTGGTGAGACATGGTTTTCTTTTGAGGATGTCTCGAATACCGCACATCTGTTTATAACCAGAATTTTTTGAAATTACATAATTCACTTTCTCTTTCACTTTTTGTCCTATGCTACCAGGAACCAAACTTAGATCACATATTGTTTTTTTTTTTTTTTTTTCTTTTTTTTCTTCCTCCCAAAGACAGTGATTCGTGCAAAGGAGATCCTACAGCTTCCAATGCCGTTATGGCTGTTGGTGAGAAAGAAAAATGGGCAGATATGAAACCAAGATCCTCTTTTAACCCAGTGCCTGACAGAATATTTTGCACAGTTTCTATTGATGAAGCATCTTTCAAGTACAATGAATTAATAACCTCTTCGGCTATTTCTATGTGCTCAGCATAACATAAAACTGCATCGATTAACACTGGTGCAGGAAGAAGTCAGATATTAGGTGCTGTTGATCTAAACAACTTAACTCTTTTAGGAGATTTAACAAAAATTATCTTCGTACTGGACACAAATCTATCTACCAATGGGAAAGAACCATTGTCTCAGAAATGCTACCAATATGAAAAATATTATACGGATGAAAAAATAAAAAAAAGCATAAAAATCATTAAAATATGCAATATAGGGGCAATAATATTGAAATCTTCGTGAATTGCATCATGTGCAGTACTGCCAATATGAAAAATATTATCCAGATAGAAAAAAGTAATAAAAAACCATAAAAATCATTAAAATATGCAATATAGGGGCTATAGTATTGAAATAATATGCATTTATCAAAAATCAAGAAAATAAGCAGTTATATGCACCATAAAATCATGTCCAAATAACTGAAAATTCCGTAATTCGTCCACATAATGTAAAAGCATACATTTTTAACCCCTATGAAAAAACATGCAAATGCATGAACTTGCTAGCCCTAGTAATAAGGATGGTGCGTGTGTGTGTGTGTGTGTGTGTGTGTGTGTGTGTGTGTGTGTAGTAACGGAGGGGGGGATACCTAGACCCACCACGACCCCGACATGGATCTTTTACGGGCTACCGTCCCCCAGGTGGAAGGGATGAAGCCAAGTGATCGTAGGATTGGCAGAGAGGGGAGGCAGCGAACCCCAGAGACGCGTAGAAGTTCCTAACAATTATAGATATTGACATCTGGCGCACAAGCGAAGTGAGTCCTCAGGGAGAGCGCGACGAGACTACCCTTGCGGACGGGCAGCAACTTAGGGGGGGGGGGGCAGGGAAGGGGTTCCAGAGCGCAAGCATCTGTGCCTACTTTCCGCATTCGCCGCAACGAACTGCGCTACCACCCAAACCTGAAAGTCGACAAGGGAGGGAAATGAGAAAAGGAGTCCGTGGAGAAGATATTAGGACACCCCAGCATTCGCCTAAGTAATTTAGGGAAACCACGGTAGGCCTCATGTCAGAGTGCGCGGCCACAAGGATCGAACCCGTGGCCTTCCGAATGCGGACCACAGACGTTATCGCCTGAGCCATTCTGCTCTGTAAGGACGGTAGAACCGAGAATATAAAAAAGATACTACAAGAAACAAAACGTGAAAACTAGAAAGCCCAGGAACCGATGGGAAGTTGCGGTTTAGGGAAGATTCTACACATATACATTTTCAATTATAAATAACCGTTTGAAAACGTTAAATCGGTTTATGAAGTACTTCCTCGTTTTACGTGACTGCATGATGTTTGACACTTTTGACATTTAACCGTATTGTTCAACATGTCTGCAGTTTCTACGAAGTCAAAATCCTCCATTTAGATTCCTCTTATTGCCTAAAGGACTACACAACTTTTAAGCGAATTATGGAGGTGAAAAGATTCCCGGGTTAAAGGATGTGGTCTACTGGGCTCCCTCCTATTTACAGACGGTTCGTCTACTCTGGTGGTAGACATCCTCAGTGGTAGTGTGGTGGAAGTGTTCTCTACTGCCACTGATATTACCGCAAGAGTAGACGCACCTCTGCGACCAGTAGACCACGGCTTACAAACTTGAGAACCTCTTCACCTATGACAGGCGCAAAATTTAATTGCGGCTGATAACTAACTATTACTATTCTCTTTCCTGTTGTGCAAATACATTTTGTGGGTTCAAATACTATTTATATCACCAGCTTTACAGAGTGATTTCACAGCGTGATTATGCAACACCACAAGGCAAGCCTATGATTGTATGTTGTAGGTATAGAGCCACCCGCCATTAAATTTTGGTCAGCTAAAGTTACAACACCCATGAAAGCTTATGAACCTTTCATGCCTATAGGTTTAGCACCTAGGTCATCATGACATTTTTACAGTAAAAGAGGAAAATGGATGATGAGAACATTAATGTCTTATTCAATAGTTGCAATAAGTTCAAGTCATCACATTTATTACAAACTGGTTGAGGTACGATTATTTCATACACATGTCACTGACGTCGATAGCTACTCTATGATCTAGTCAAAAATGTATCACCATTAACCCTTTCCAGCCCAAGTTATTTTGCTCCTTCTGCCGGTCTTCCTCCAATCCATAAAACCGGTTTTCATATGTGCATAAAGGATTGCCTCATGCAATTGACTTGAACAGCCAAGATCGTTATGGCGAGACAAATGGACTGGCTATCCATTGAAAGCTGTAGGTCGCGGTTTCGAGTCTCAGCAACCGCAGTCAAATGTGCCTGTGGTAAAACATGTGGGAGGACCCACGTAATGGTATGCGTGGATGATGACGGGGTGTCATCTGACTGCAGCTTCATGGATTTCGCTTCTTTCTATTTAAAATTTATAGTAAAAGTTGTAAACATATATTTTACAGTTCAAAACATCTCAAATGCACATATGTTTAACGGTTAAAGCAAGTATAACAAGAATATAACAGAAAAAATTAAAATACTTTGAAAGGTTCATAACATGTGTGGAGTCATTGGGTCTGAAATGGTTACGGTAAAGGGAATGAGACAGCCACATATTTTATGAATGGGTGTCCCAATTGAATCGCCCTATTTTCATATCCTTCGTGTGACTGGTGTAGAAGTGATATGACTCTTGATTTATGTATACAAACTTGATGAGTCATACGTATTAGTAAAGTTTAGTTCATTTCGATGTCTCATTAGTTGGGCAGAAATAGTGAAGTGAAAATAGGGCGATTCAATTGGGACACACTTTATACCTATGTACACCCGTGGACAAAACAGAGTCATGTCTGACCGTCAAATTTCTCCTACACAGCACAGTGCCTTGTTTATACCATCCACGATACAGCTGTGTAGCGGCAGCAACAAGTTGTCACAAGTTCCAAACCTTAATTCAGTAAAACCTGCCTAAAACGGAACACGATCGTTCCAGTAATATTTTTCCGTTTTTACGGGTTTCCGTCTTACAAAGAGTTGTACATATTTTAGTAAAACAAAGCACAAAAAATATAATCGCATAGAATTAAATTGAAGGAATAATTTAAAATAAAATTCTGTAAATAAGAAATAGATTCAGTTGCATGCTTTGCTGTATTTTCAACTTACGTGTCATACATAATTGCAGTTTCTCCATTAATTTCTTTCCCCCACATATCCGTCAAAGTGCACTGTCACGACTTGTTCACAAGAGAACGTTCTATGATCTCCTTTGCATCCTGCATCAGCTCCGGGAGTTCTAGAACATTCTTGGAAGCTGCAAATTGCTGAAGGTCACTCACAACAGACAATGCTTCTCTAAAATTCCGTATTTTTGGCTCCCTTTCCTTGACTTCGTCATGGTCTTCGTCGTCCATTCCTTCCATGACTTCACAATGCTGTTTCTAGCAGCAATATCTGCTGCACTTTGAATGTCTTTAGTCGAAGCAAGTTCCTCATCAAAGCACGTAACTATGTATTAAGCATAATGAAATTCCGTCTTAGGTTATTTATACAAACGGTTCGGAAAAAAAACTATTCCGCTTCTGCGTTAGGCAGTTTTCCGGTTTATAGTGTAATTTAACATAGGAAATAGCTCCGTTCCGAGATTTATTTTCCGGCTATCCAGGTTTCCGGTATATTGGGGATCTGGTTTATCCAGATTTTACTGTATTACTAACCGATATAATCAAAGTGCTGTGCGGTGTAGGACTTAGACGAATTTGGCGTTCCAGACACGTCTCATTTTTTGGTCCACCGGTGTACATATAATAAAGCAGACTCATAAAATAATCAGTTAAGCCATATTCAGTACACTTTGTGTGCCACGCTGTAAAAAAGAGAGTTGCAGCATCATAAAGAAGCAGAGAAGGTTAACACAGAAGTAGATTGGCGGTCACAGTTCCACGTAACGGAATAGCTTTATACTTTGATGTTCGTTAGCAGTTTGGTAGCCCTTAAATCAGTCACCGGCAGGGTTTGCCCGATCGAGCCTTGCTCTGGCTCACTGCTAGTTTAGAGAGGGTCTCGAGTTACGTCAGTGGCGTGCGATGACACATCTAACCATACAGCAGGTCTAATTAATCTGAAAGTCTGATAGTGAACCAATATTTTACATTTATAGGTGTACATATGTAATTACAAATATAGTTATTCCAATCTGTCAGACAATTTACCTTACATAGTTCTGTGTTATACTTGCAGCAGAATACTTCGCGCTGCTTATCTAATTGATCAATTGAATTAGTTTATACCTCTATATTGTAACAAATTTAAATGTAACAAATTTAGCAAATCTTTTTTTTATTTTCTCAAGCTTCAAGTACAGCCATACTACTCGTTTCTGTCTCTTAATCTTTCCAAAAACTCACACCATACTAGTTTCTGTCTCTTAATCTTTCCAAAAACTCACACCATACTAGTTTCTATGGCAACCTCCTTGAAAATCAAAGAGTCTTAATGACATGGAGAAGCCATGTCACACTGCTCCCTCCTCAGAGCTGGTCGTCCCGACCAGCACTATCACTGCGGCATCTCCCTTGCGCCCCGGTGGATTAACCCATCGAACCTCTTCTCCTGGTGGTCCACGAGGGCCTGGTGGTCCTGGTATACCTTGAGGTCCTGGGTTTCCATCTCTTCCAGGCATACCTTTAGTTCCAGGTTCACCATCTTTTCCCGACAATCCTGGAGGTCCAGTCATGCCTTTGTCTCCTGGAGGTCCCTGAGGTCCAGGTAACCCTTGTAGACCAATGAGACCACGGTGTCCTTTTGCACCCTTTGGACCTTCTTCTCCTCTATCACCCTTACCTCCCTCTGGCCCTGGAGGTCCTGGCTTTCCTCTAGCTCCCTGTGGCCCTTCTACACCCTGTGGTCCAGTTTCTCCTCGAAGACCCCGTTCTCCTGCTGGTCCTGGAGGTCCATTTGGACCAGGTGGCCCTGGAAGACCTGGTGCCCCTGGAGTTCCCGGAGGTCCTGAAGGTCCTACAGGTCCCTTATCTCCCGGTCTTCCTGCAATACCAGGTGTTCCTGCTTTACCTGGTGCTCCCTCTGGTCCCTGTTCTCCAATTGGTCCCGGTGGTCCTAGAGGTCCTGCAATACCTTGTGGTCCTGGAGGTCCTTCACTGCCTGGCTTCCCTGGTGGACCTGTCTCACCTTGTGCACCTCTCTGACCTCTGAGGCCAGCAGGTCCTGTTGGGCCGGGTAATCCTGGAAGTCCTCTATGTTGTCCTTGAGAGCCTGAGTCACCCTTAGGTCCTTCAGGTCCTGGTGCACCAGCTTGTCCTGGAGGTCCTGGATTGCCCTGTTCACCTTTCATTCCTGGGAATCCACGTTCACCCTTCATTCCAGGCAAGCCTACCAGACCCTGAGGGCCAGGGAATCCTTGTAAACCTTGAGGGCCAGTAGGACCTCGCTCTCCAGGGGGCACGATCCTAGGTATCGCTGTTGGATAGTGTTCCTTGGTCCAGGTAGGACGATGTATGCCATCCTGCTTCGAAATTCTGCAACAGTACCGCCGGTCTTGACGGTCCCTCGTCCAGTTGCCCTTCTTCCTGGTGTGTTGACGGGCCATCCTGCGCACTTTGAAACGGCTCACTGGGTACCATGTCCGCCGACCTCTCTGGCGCACCTTCGCAGCCACCCTGCTTCCGATGGGTCCGGCAACAAACCCCACCACATCCGCGCGAGTCGCGTCCACCGCTGCACTCGTGTTCGCTCGTGCTCGGCACGGCCTCTCCTGTATCCTGCCGTCCACGATGATGTCCACCATTCTTCCGTTCACGGCACTATGCGTCAGGTGATTGGATGGCCCCGACGGTCCCCCCATGTCACACGCCAAGTCGGTTCTCGCGTGTTGCTCGTTTGCTTGTGCGCTTCCCTGCTGATCGTCCGAAACGGGCGCAACTGTCGCCTCGGCCACTAGGAGCTCCCTCCCCGGCTCCGCGCTATTCCGTCTGCCCCTGGCATCCAGTACTTTGACGCTCTCGTCAACTCTTACTACCAGGGCGCCAAGACGTTCCCCGTCGTCCTCCACGACGTCCACGTGCCGGCAGAGGTCTTCCACCTTTTCGCCGAGTTCTTCCACGCCTTCCGTCACGCCAGCCAGTTGCCCGTCAATTTTCGCCGATAGCTCCGTCTTCATCTCTTTCAGCTCGGCAGCGAGGTTGTCGTTTCTCGTTTCCATTTTGGCAAATAATTCTTTCATCATTGCCATCATCCTGGTTTCCGAATATCCCACTTCCTGACACCAAATGTAACGAATTTTAAATGTAACAAATTTAGCAAATCTTTTTTTTATTTTCTCAAGCTTCAAGTACAGCCATACTACTCGTTTCTGTCTCTTAATCTTTCCAAAAACTCACACCATACTAGTTTCTGTCTCTTAATCTTTCCAAAAACTCACACCATACTAGTTTCTATGGCAACCTCCTTGAAAATCAAAGAGTCTTAATGACATGGAGAAGCCATGGCGACTTAATCAGTAAAGCATAAAACAGAAACGACTTTTCTACACTGAACTGATGAACTCTTAAACGTAACAGGTACAAAATTATATTTCATAATATAACAATCCAAGACAAATAATAAAATTAGAACAGTTAAAGGTCTAACTAATGAGAAATTATGAATAGGTAACTTATACCTATAAATTATAAAATACACGAAAATTAAACCGCAACTTATACGTTTTCTTTTTGTTTGCTAGTTCTCTGTTGACCTGCCCATGATTAGTTGGGGCGATATTTCGTGCTGCTTTGATTCTAAGCACTGCATTAACATTTTCTTCAACAACGCATATACATGTACTGCTGTGCCAAACGTTGAACCACCACTGCTATCCACTGCTGTGACGTGACTGATCAGTGATCACACTGCTCGGCAAGCAAGCTCTTGGCTCCGTCTACTGCTTAGCGCTCTCAAGTAGTGTACCTGTCCGTGCGTGTCACATTGAATATGAAGATTAGGGAAAATTGAGAATAATTTCTATAATGATCTTTATAACTGTCTTCTGTGAAACCTGAACAAATTCATACTACACAATGTAATAAGCAATATGTTAAATATGCCAAAGTGCATTGCATTAATGAACTCATTCGATGCACTCGTGAAATATGACAATAAATTAGGAAGATCTAACACTCATTATTTTAGCAGCTATTCCTTTTGCAATCGTTATTAAATTCAATGATATTTATTGAACAAGTCAATAGTTTTCTTTTAAATAAATAAATAAAATGTCACAACCTAGGCATCAAACATCCTAAGTGCCTGAATGTAATCTAATTGATTGTTATAGTTTCTCCTCCCTTCGTTGGTGGTGCGTGAAATCGCCAGGCAAGAACGAATTGTTTTCCAGAGGCGTTGCAGTGTCTTGGGAGATGTAAAAATATGCATCCAAGCTCGAAAAAGCTTAAAATAATTTACGGTAAAATTAGTCAAGAATCCCCTTCTACTTCCTCTACACTCTGTTGTTTCTAAATCTAGAGTTTCCGAGTTCGATTCTCACCGAACTTACAGGAAATTACTCTTCTCCTGAATTTGGCTAGTAGCTTATTTCCTCCAGAGGCACATTGCACTAACGAAAAGGAAATGATTTGAATGTATCCATTAACATCAAAAGATTCAGCCATATTCATTATGAATGAATAGTGGACTAAATACCAGGCTTGATATTTAAGTTCAGCATCTTCCGAGGATAATATACGAAGATTTGTAAGAAAACTCCTCACTCCAAACTGCCCTTCATGTGGAAAACTTTTATTGATCAAAAAATGGCTGTAACGATGCCATTATCTATGTTTAAGATAATTTCATGGCAAATTAAATATATAAGTTGAATTTTCAATTTTCGCAAATTGGAAGTCGCTTTCCTTTCTTCCCTTTTTGGATATTTTATCTCATTTAATATGAAATGGAAGAATATGCTTTTGTAATAGTAGTTTGCTGGACAACGGGTAGAGGAAGCCAAGTGAATAGAAAGCTCAGTTTTGTGTGTGTTTAGGCAAATATATGTACATTCTTGAGTGTCTTGTGGACAACATAACACCACCAGCTGGGCATATTATTATCGTCTTTCTTCTTCTTCTTCTTCTTCTTCTTCTTCTTCTTCTTCTTCTTCTTCTTCTTCTTCTTCTTCTTCTTCTTCATCTTCTTCTTCTTCTCCTCCTCCTCCTCCTCCTCCTCCTTCTTCAGCGTTAATTTGAATTGAACCTTCATTTTTCCTAAAATTAACTTATATTTTGTTTATTCTTACTGTTTTGCTTCTTCTTTTCAACATTTCTTATTTCTGAAGTTTTTTTTTTGGGGGGGGGGGGGGGCGGGCGACGTATTTACTTTCTTATTAATTCAATTATCTTAAAACAGCTTTAAAATGGACCGTTCATGATGTTTACCCAGTTTTCAGTGGCTTCAGTTTCTGACTAAACTATCATCAAACACGTTATTTCTCTTGAACTCTGCTGTTTTGTCTGTTTGGAGCCGTGTCACTATTTGCTTTTTTTCATTTTCTCTGCCACTTAGCTGTGATAGGTATAGAAAATATTGTATTTTATAAAAAAAATCAGACATCGAGGTTTCACCAGGAATACTACACGTTATGAGTTCCATTGAATCCAAAACAATTGTCTTATAAAATGGTCTGAACGTGTTGCACGTATGTTTGTATGTGCGTGCGTGTGCGCGCGCATACCACTTTGTATTTACGTGCAGCGCCTTACAGGGATACCAACATTTTCAAGAAAATCGCTCCTCCATCCCAAAGTATCCTTTGCTTTGTTAGATATTTGTAATATTTTATTTTCTCAATAATGGTTCTAAAGATTATGCTGAAATAATATTATCTGTTACATTGACACGAATAAAATGTATATTTTTAATGCTTTATCAATTGCCTGACCGCCTCCGTAGTTGGTAGCTCGCTTGCCTCTGGCGCGAAGAACGCGGGTTCGATCTCCGGTACCAGCAAGGGGATTTTTTCCCCCACTGGGAGGTCTGGCACGGGGTGCACTCGTTAGGTCCCGGAGGGACCAATTGAGGAGCTACTTGATGGAGAAATAGCGGCCCCAGGTCGCGAAGATCGCATAGGTGGCCGGAAGGGCTCAGGACGCTGACCACGTCCCACCCTCCAGTACTACAACCCACCAATGACGCCTGTAGTGGGCAGAGGTGGGGACGCAGCGGCTGGGCGGCAAGCCTTGGCCCTTCATGTGCTGTTGCGCTAAAGGTTTTATGTTTTTATGAACTGTCTACGAAAATCTCTTCATTCTGGTTGAATTGTTTAGCTCTTAAACAATAAGAGAAAGAAAAAAAAAAAAAAAGAGTACTTCAAATGCTAGTTGAAATTTTCTAGCATTTCAAGATACATACTTTTTAAATATTAGATCTGTTGTTTTGTCTTATCAGATCATGCAGAGTATTCAGAATATGAAGTGCGGCATAAAATAATTAACTTCCTTTTAAAAATCTATATTATCATTTCAATAAACATTTATTATGATTATCAATGACTAGGAAAATAGCCTTGTTCAGAAATAATTTCCCTTCTTGAGCGGAGGGCTAGAATGCATCAGAAAACAGCTTGCACACACACACACACACGCGCGCGCACACACACACACACACACACACACACACACACACACACACACACACACACACACACACACACACACACACACACACACACACACACACACCAGCTGCTATGTCGACAAGTGCAACACCCACGTTGAAGAGTTCTGAGGCAATGTGACCCTATGAATGTAACAAACGACAAAGGGTAAAGGCCGTGTCCAGTGCTATGCCACGAATCATCCGCTCAACAGTATGTAAGACGTTACTTGGACTTCTATGTTCTTATTAAGGGGCGTGGGTACCAGATATACCAATTTTAGCTACTGAAGCTAGAAGTGAATGCTTTGCAAGCATGTTGGAATATGATTTCAAATGTTCAGCCTCTTTTAAGATTAAAAATACTGTTTCAGTCGTTATACTAAATATTATTTATATCATTACTTAAGTTAAATTACAAGTTTCAAAATATTGAATTACAGAACAATTACACTATTATCACTATTTTTCCACGTGATTTCACCGGAATATATGTTTTGAGGACCCCTGAATCCAAAAAAAAAAAAAAGCATTTTTACTTTCTCTACTGGTAAGTAGGGGAAGTATTGTATTCCACCCAAAAATTCAATGTCGAGATTTCACCGGAAATACATGTTTTGAATGTTCTGAATCCAAAAAAGCATTTTTTAGAAAAAGGTCCGTGTCTGTGTGTGCGTCTGTGTGTCAGTCTGTCTGCCTGTCTGTCTGTCTGTCTATCAGTCTGTGGACAGCATAACTCAAAAACGGAAAGTCGGTTAAAAACCAAAGTTGGTATTTGAGTTTAATATCTTTCAAGGATGTGACACGAAGATTTTGAATAAAATAGCCCCACCCTAAACTACCCTTTACATGGAAAAATTTTCGAAAATTTTTATTTTCTTGAAAATGGCTCTAACGATTTTTGTTAAAATGTCATATGTTTGAGATATTTTGATGGCAAATGAAATGTATATCTTGAATTTCCTGGCTATAGCCCCTGTAGTCGTATTTACTCTGGACGACTTTTGCATTACTGGTAAACCGTTAGAGATAGACCAAATTATACTCTACAAAAAATGTAGATCTTGCTAAAATACATAATTTATGTCTCAATAAATTTTCTTGTAGGGTGAACCATTACGGAGATATTCCTTGTTATGTGTGTGAGTTTCGGAAAACTTAGAACTTTCGTGAAATGGATCATCGTTGTTCATTTTTGTATATGTTAAGTGTGGAAAGACAACAGAATCTCAAACATTTGACTATCGCACAAAGCCTACTGTATTCTAACATTCCCCTTGCACCTACCAGGAAATAAGCAATAACATAATTTGTACAAATGTTTATCTCAACTAACAAGAAAAAGATATAGCAATAAGAGTTTGTAAGAATGGTTAGTTCAAGAGTAGAGAAAGTCATGTGAGTGCAACGCATCAGATTTTTAGAAAAGGGTCCGTGTGTGTATCTGTGTGTCTGTGGACAGCATAACTCAAAAATGAAAAATCGATTAAAAACCAAAGTTGGTATTTAAGTTTAACATCTTACAAGGATGGGACACGAAGATTTTAAAGAAAATAGCCCCACCCTAAACTACCCTTTACATGGAAGATTTTTCGAACATTTTGGTTTTGTTGAAAATGGCCCAAACGGTTTTGATTAAAATGCCATATGTTTGAGATATTTTTATGACAAATGAAATGTATATCTTGAATTTTCTGGCTATAGCCCCTGTAGTCGTATCTACTCTGGACGACTTTTGCATAAATGGTAAACCGTTAGAGGTAGACCAAATCATACTATACAAGAAATGTAGATCTTGCTAAAATACACAATTTATGTCCCGATAAACTTTTTTGTAGAGTGAACCATTTCGGAGATATTCCTTGTTTTGTGTGTCAGTTTCGGAAAACTTAGAACTTTCATGCAATGGAACATAGTTGTTCATTTTTTATATGTTACGTGTACAAAGAGAACGGGATCTCAAAGCTTTAAAACATTTGACAATCGCCCAGAGCCTACTGTATTCCCATATTCCCTTTTGCACCTACAAGGAAATAAGCAATAAGATAATTTGTACAAATGTTTATCTCAACTGACACAAAGAAGATATAGGAATAGGAGTTTGTAAGAATGGTTAGTACAAGAGTAGAGAAAGTCATGTGAGTGCAACACATCAGATTTTTAAAGTAAGTACCTATAATTTTTTTTCAAAGAAACAGAACATTATTTTTCAAACACTTCATTCATAACCTTACACCTTTCATTACTTATGCACTCAGTTATCGCCCTTATTTAGCCATTTATCGTAACGGGAAAACAGTTTTTATGAGCCTTTGTCAAGCAATGAAGTCGCCTGTGATAAAAGGCAAGTATGCACTTCCTTTTTAACATCATCGTAAATGTTTTCCAGCAAGGAATTTCTTCAGAATGTAGAAACATAAGAACCCCTTGGTGCCAAATCGGGCTAAGGAAGATGGTCAATTTTTTCCCAAAACAAATGATGCGATCAGATCTTGAGTTTACGGGATTATGTTGTGTGTGGCCGGGCATTGTCACTCATTGTTTCTCCACAAACTCCACACAATTGGGGATGAATGTTTACCAATATAACATTTCTCGCATTCAAAAAACGAATTACTGATTTGACTTCACATTCGGCGGGTCGTTCCATTGTTTTGAACACTTCAAAACGCTCAGACAATAGGAAAAAACAAAGTGACGGTCGCTCACAGCTGTATCTGACTTCTAATGAATTGAGGAAGAGATCGTGCACGCTCAAAATCTCGACTGCAGCGCTGCAGCGGTAAAATATTTAAACGGTACTTACCTTAAAAACACGCCTCCTACTATCACAATTTTACTAAGCTGCTCCGTGCAACTAGCCAAACTAAAATCATATGAAGAAAACAGTAAATAATCCACCTGTTTAATAACTATCAGCGGCAACCGCAAGCGAATTGCTTGACAACTTCATGAACAACTTTATGCTCATAGTTTCACAATAAGCTGAAATAGTTACATATGCTTCGGGTGAACCAAACATCGAACTAAGCATTCAACAAAACCTTCCAGGCAAGACGCGCGTTCCTCGTTACGATCGACATCTGCATTTTTACTTTCTCTACTACGTATAGTAGGGGAAGTGCTGTATTCCAACCAAAAATTTCACCGGAAATGTATGTTTTGAGGTCCCCTGAATCAAAAAAGAGCATTTTTAGTAAAAGGTCCCAGCGCGCGCGTGTGCATGTGTCTCTATAAACAGCATAACTCAGAAACAAAAAGTCGCTTAAAAATCAAATTTGGTATATAAGTTTAATATCTTTCAAGGATACCACTCGAACATTTTGAAGCAAATTCATCCATCCCAAACTACCCTTTACATGGAAATTTTTAACAAAATTTTGATTTTCTCGAAAATGGCTCTAATGATTTTGATTAAAATGCCATATGTTTAAAATATTTTTATGACAAATAAAATATGTATTTTGAACTTTCTGGCTGTAGCCCACGCAGGGGTCTACCTAGGGGAGCAGACCCTGACTTATGGACCAGACAGAATGAAGACCTGGAAGCTGCCGGTCAGCCAAGCACCAGGTATGATACTGCAGAAGAGGATGATATGAAGTACAGGTGAAATGGATGATTTCAAACGTGATGATGGAGCAACTGGTGGAATGAGTACCAAATCTTACTGTACAAACAATGTAGATCTCGTTAAAACATACAATTTATGTCCAATTTTTTTTTTTTTTTTTTTTTTTTTTTTTTGAGTGAACCATTTCGAAGATATTCCTTGTTATTTGTGTCAGTTCTGGAATGCTTAAACGTTCGTCGAATGGAAGATCGTTATTCACTTTTTTATATCTTGGCCGTGCAAAGAGAATGGGATCTCAAAGTTTTAAAAGATCTGACTATCGCTCAAAGCCTGCTGTATCCTCATATTCCCCTTGCACCTACAAGGAAATAAGCAATAAGATAATTTCTGCAAATGTTTATCTCGACTAACACGAAGAAGATATAGGAAAAGAGTTTGTCCGAATGGTTAGTACAACAGTAGAGAAAGTCGTGTGAGTACAACACATCAGATTTTTGTAACACTAATGACATAAATTAAAAATGAAGTTCTTGGCTTCCCAAGAACATTAAACAAGAGCTTATATCCGATCCTGAAGATCACAGGACTACTCTTGCTTTCAGAAGATAAAACCATTATTAGATTAAAATCTGAAGGGCTAAACAATTTGTAGGCATATCTTATATACCTATAATAACACTCATTCTTGATTCTTCTACCCATGTTATGTTAGTCCTGACACATGTTTGTATAGCAATGGATTCAAGTTAAGCAATAAGTACTAATGTATAACTAATATATACATCACGCGGAAACGATGCTTAAATGTTATCGGCAGCAAGGAAGAATCAATTCAGAGATTAGCAACGACATTTTGTGAAAGAAACGAAAATGAGGCATCGAAAACGTTCAACTATCTTCTGCCACATTTGAAGCAAGCGTGAAATATTTTTAACATTACTAACGATACGAAGAAATTACTTGACATAAATGATGTGTTTTAATGGGCATTAATTGTCCTGTAGTTTTTTCTATCGTTTAGGGTTTACTAGTTATACATAATTATAGAAAATTCGTGTAGAATGAAGAGGTCTTCACAGCTATTCAGAAATATTTCCACATATGTATATAGTTTATTAGCTATGCGTGCTGGTTTTTCAGATATACGTTTTCTTTGGGTTTGGTGGACCCTAACATATGTAATCTCATGTCGAATTAATTGTTCTTCCACACAATGGCTTTGAATAGGATAAGGTTGGAAAGGTTAGAATGAGGCTGAGAAATTCAATGCCGTAACTGGATTTGAACCACGGATCTTCCGGTCTTCGTCCGGTTGCTCTAATCACTGAGCTGCCATGGCAACATGTAGACATGGCACTAAATTGTCCAACCCACTCGCACTTTTCCCGGTAAACCACTCAAGGAAATGTCAAATTCATATGAGATAGCATACACTAATGACGACTTAGCATGCTGAAAGTATGTATGTACTTTAAGTCCCAGGCTTCTAGTTTAACCAACTATAAGGTCAATCAATGGAAATTAATTGCTCTTCCACACATTAGCCATGTGTAGGATAAGGTTGGAACTTTCCTCGCTTCTATGGAAATCAGAAAGGCAGAAATATCTAGAAAGTGAATGAGGATGGCATTACTAAAACAGAACCTGCATTCATCTTTTCTTTGTTTTTTCACCAGTGTCAGAACTTAGAATACTGCTCTATAGAGCAACAATAACACAAGTATAAATAATTTTAAGTGAGGCTTCATGTTTGTGGTCATCTAATGCAGGGGCTACAGCCGGTAGTGTCATAACTCGGAGGGATCTTGAAGGCGTTAATCGTGCCCTATTACCGTTGTGGGGGAGTCCATTTTGTACCGCTACACTGAAAGGTTGGTTAAAGAACAAAGCTGTATGTAACAGTATATAGGAAAGCGGGTGTCGAATTTCTTGTAACTCTATCTTAGTGGACGGACAACATGCAAGCCAGCACGTGATTTGATATGAAGCGATGAGCCACGCGGTGGAAAATAGCCAATGTTTCCTTATCTTTACAATAACATTAGACTGAGGAGCAGAGCAACCTCAGCAACAAGACCCTTTGCAAATTACCAGCAGTCAATTACTTTCCTTTACATTTGACGGTGCCGGTACTTACACTCAAAATATATATTTAAGGACGTATTTGAGTTTGAAATAAACTTATTCGTGTAATATTCAGAATTGTATTTGATTCGGAAATGATGTTTACTCACTGTGTTCCTCTCACTAGAAGGTGACTGTAAAAAAACGATATACGTAACTTGTGTAGTACACGGTTTATACAGATTATGTGAGCAGATACCCTCGTACCTTGTGTCCTAAGTGGACAAATTGACCTCAAGTGGCAAAAAGGTATTTGTGAAAGCGATTTTAACTGTTATTGCATTACCTTTCCTAAGTATTTTATACTTAACTGAAGAAATTCCAATCAAGACCTGATTTGTTCAGAGTCAAAAATCCAGATACACTTAGACTCATAATTACTCATTTGGGGGACATGGTTTAAATCGGTGATTGATGATGAACTACATAAGATTGTCGCTTCTTCAATTGAAATCTTCAGAACTTACTCAAAGACAATACAGTAAAAAATTGTTTCACTATATCAAGAAATTAGAAACATCAGCCAGCTCGTTAACTGAGACAGTTAACGAAGCACAAGACAGGGAAAAAAATTAATTCACTCAAAGATCCAAAAGTTGAAGCTACTAAACAGAAAGTTAAAAGTGTGTTCGAAAAAAAAATGGTGGATTTCATACTATGTACAAAATTTGTCAAGGTTTTGGAAGGGAAAGTAGACAGTGAAATTGAAAATGTGTGTGCCAGTGACATTCCTTTGAATGAAATATGCAAGAATCTCTTAAGATGATGTTGAAAGGTCCTTCTTCCGGTATCGTACATTGCTTCGATGCAACCGACATCGGTTTGTGATGGAAAGCGGAGAAAGTTTTCGTGCTTCACTGCAAAAGCAAGTTTTTCAGTCCACCATTGCCTCAACGTGACATAAGTATTTACACTTTTGTAATATTAAAACAAAGTATATTTGCATTTTCACGCATATATTTTATATTTTCCTACATAACAAATAAAATATCTTTAAAGGTTTTAGCACATAAAAATCCGTTCCCTATATATTACATATATTGTATTTAACAGGAACACAATTCATTGTTAATTTGAGCAAATACTTTTCTATACCTACAGTGCAAAGTTTGTATAAAATAAACTGAAACACTTGTAACTCAGATTCATTTGAATTCAGATACCTGAAATCAATATTATTGGAGAAAAAAACTCAAAATGAAAATGCCTGTATCTAAGAGACTTTTTCCAATTATTTATCTAGAAGACCTGTTTCGAAGAAACTAATAAATGGCAAATATTTCTTAATCGGAGAGGAAGGAAGCGATTATAGATTGTTTGAGTGGAATGTCCCACATTTTAAATAGCTATAACTCCTCGACTATAGGCGGCGTGTAGAATGTACGGACAGTGTTGGTGTATGCTCCATAAAGTCAGGATTGTATTATCAATTCCACTTTCTCGCGCATTGATCATAATTGTAGGGCGACTTAAACATTTAAATGGAGTATACAGCGTATGTTTATTGCGCAGAATTACTGGCGTACCATTTCTGTTCACAAACAGTGTACCGACGGCAGTATGATGTAGGACGTGATGAATTGTAAATTTAGAGAGAGAAGCACAATCAGCCGTCATTGGTGTCACAGTGAGCAGACGTTCATAAACGTTTGCATCGCTCATTGTATTGACATAGACCCTCACAAGAAAGCGATTACTCCTTGAGAGGTCGTATAAAAAGCAATAGTTCATTCTCACTAATTCCAAGCAACTGCTTGGTTTGTATAAACATTTCTTTTCCCCCAACCTGAGGAAAAGCTTACTGACCTTGATCGCTAAGTTACGCTCACAGCACTGATCGCAAGCTTTTGCTAAAGGTACCTCTGTAGCTACCCCAATTTCCTCAATTAAAGTCCAGTACTATGGTAGTTTCTGGACCGAAAACAAAAATCTGATGTGTTACATTCATATGCCTTTTACAACTCACTCATATTATAGTTCTTGCAAAATCGTGTTCTTAGTATCTAGATTTGCTAGACATTTACACATTTCACTGTAGGGGTAAGAAGAATACAGTAAAAGCGACTCTCAACAGGTGAATATTGACTAGGTTCATTACATCTTCCAAATTTCCTGTCCCTCCATTTCACTGCACTTCTCATTTCCTTCCACCTTTCGTCTGAGTGGTCTCTTTCAGGGGAGCAAGTGTCGACGGGGGCATGGCAGGGAATATGCGCTCTATAAACCTTTCTTCGGCGGGACGGTCTCCGGTCTCCGAACTCACCGCGGATTGTCTCAGACTGAGGGTGAGCGGTACTTCGGTTGTACAGAGAGCGAGTTTAGTATAATGCAGGGGTGTCATAATTATTCACCGAGGTCTTCGTAGCTTCCCCTTCTCTCCCTCTCTTTATCCCTCTCCAAACACTGGTGTTTATGCTACTGGCTGGACATAGTTATAACCAATGACATGAAAGTGAAGTATATATTATTTTCGACGGCTCACTAAATCGTTAATCAACTGTTGATTGATTCACAACATGTCGTATACATCAGAAACTAACTACGCATGGCCAGATTATTGGTCTATGGCAAGCTGGTAACACAGTTGGACAAATTACAAAAACTGTACAAATTCACAGAAATGTAATTGAACTTTAATGCTACCCAAGAAAGGCGGTTTATTCCGTAGTATTAGAAGAAAATCTTTCACTCGAAAGCAGAAACTGTATTATAATAGGCAAACAAGCTACTTATTTCGATAGGAATTTTAACTCCAATATAAATATAAGGAGAATTTGTAGAAGGATTGAGCGTTTTTGTTTTTCAATATCACATTACGTTTGCTGTAAAGCTTTACACATTTTGTGATTCTAAGCACAAAGTTAAAGCTTTTCTTATAGCACAGAATAGTTTAAACCAATAAATGCTGTTTATTTCAAGCAACATTTGCAATCTTCTCCATAATAGCCATTAAGAATTTGGAGATAAATCTAAAGAAAATTAAAACGTGGCTCTTCTACGGCAGGTGTATCTCCCCTTCCCCCTCCCCACCTTTCTTTGTCCTCATTACAGCGTTACGCCTCTTGCCCTATATTGCAAAGATGTCATTGGTCAGCCGGTCTGGGTGGCTCAGCTGGTTAGACGCCAACCTACTGATCCCACTGTCGCAGGTTCAAATCCGGCCCTGGGAGATGGTTTGTAAGTGTGCTTAAAAACGACAGCTCTATGTCAGTAGAATTGTTGGCATGTAAAAGAACTCCTGCGGGACAAACTTCCGGCACACCGGCGAAGTTGATGTGATCCTGGAAATTAACTGCGTCGTTAAACAACAAAATAATTTTTTTAAGTCAGTGGTCAGAACTTATTCCTCATCCCTTGCTAGACACCTAAGACTATGAGATACTGAGAGATCCTCCAAAACAGTGCATATTACTAAACTCGCTTTGTGTACTATATGACGCCGGGGAGTTTCTATCTGGAAATGGTGTGGACCCTGCCCTTTGCTCTGTCATGACTCCTTGGGTTGGCCTCCTTCTGTCTCCTCTCACCTCATTCTTCCTGTCGGGTAAAGCTCCGCATGGGACGTAGGTACAAAGATCTTAAAGGTCGACGTGCCGACTCCCCTCCTTGACGTCTTATTCTAACCAATGGCTTTGAAATTCCGTTCTCTGTGGGTGATTCTGAAAGAAAGAACAAGAATATGATATATTGCACTCACATGACTTTCTCTACTCTTGTACAATCTGCTCTTACAAATGCTTGTAACAAGACGTTGAAAGTCTTCGGGTCACATTCTCGGAAAATGCTGAACTTAAAGACAAAGTTTGGTATTAAAGCAACCTTTTTCTGGATTCAGAGAGTCTCAAAACGTACTTTCACTGAAATATTAAATTTTTGTGTGGAATACAATACTTCTCTTATTTATACACATTGCAAAGAACGTAAAAAATGACTAAACGTGTAATTTCTGTAAAATTTGGATATTGAAATTTTGGGTGGCAATATACTGTATTTTCTACCTTCTAAGTATGTGGGGAGAAAGCAAGAACTGTGATGATGATGATGATGATGATGATTTTTTTTTTTAAATTAACGTCCTCCAACATTGTGTCATATCGGACGAATGAATGAAATGAAATGGGTGAAATGATGCTCAAATGAGCCCGAGGTCAATCATGATGATGATGATGATGATGAGTGGGATATAATGATCCCAATTACATGCCCTGTGTCATAGACACATAAAACAAAAAAAAAAAAAAAACGGAAAAAAATAGGCGTATAAAAATCTGATGTGTTGAAATCAATGACTTTCTCTACTCCCTTTTGCACAAATTGACCTTAAAAGCGCTAATTTCTCTATCTATGTAATGTTAATCGAGACAGATATTTGTATAAATGGTTTATTACGCATTTTCAAAGCGAATAGTGGTATACAGTAGGCAATAGTCAAATCTTTTAAGAGCTGGTAACCATATGATGGCTTTGAAATTCCGTTCTCTTTGTACGACCAGGAGGAAAAAAAAGTCTGATGTGTGTACTCACGTGACTTTCTCTACTCATCTCTTATTCTTGTTACTTCTTAATTGAGAAATGTTTATAGAAATGGTTTTAATGCACATGTCCTTATAGATACAATAGGAATAATACCGTAAGCTTCAGGATAGCAAAATCATTTAAGAACTGGTCACTATGTGATGGCTTTGAAATTCCGTTCTCTTTGCATGACCAAGGCATACAAGCTGAATGACTTCCTATTTGAGAGAGGTGCAGTATTTTAAAATTCAAACCAATTACAAGGAATATCTCGAAATTGATTATTTCCATAAAATTGTTATTTTACACAGTGTATGTTTTAACGAAATCTATATTCTTTGTGCAAGCTTCTGTTATCTCTTACGGTTTACCAGTAACGCAAAATCCATCCAGAATGAAAAGAACTTCAGATGATTTTGCACAAAATTCACGATATACGAGTTCATTTCATTTGGCAATGAATTGTTCTTTGATCTAGGGAGGGACAAACGTAAGTTGGACAGTTTAATATCGTGCCGGCATACTGTCATGGTAGCTCAGTGCTTAGAGCAACAGGACGGGGACAGGAAGATCCTGGTTTAAATCCCTATTACATTGATTCCACGTCTCTAATCTTTGTCCTACACACGTCTGGTGTAGAAGAACAATTGCCGTTAATTGGCCTTATAGTTGGTTGAACTGTGTTTAAATGTCCTGCCAGCAAGGTTGCCATGATAGCTCAGTGGATAGAGCTGCCGGACGGAAACCGGAAGATCCATGATTCAAATCTAGACTACGGCATTCTACCTTTCCATACATTTCATGTACCATGAAAGTATTGTGACAAATGATGAAAATCAACCCGGTTACTTTTATATCACTTTATCTTCTAATATTTTACCACAAACACACTTTTTTCTCGTCGCTAACACGGTCTGCAGTTTTTCAGGATATCACAAGTCAAAAACTTTACTTCTCACAACCTTACTCAGTCCTTTTAGCGTCTTTCTACACTTCCTATGCCTCTCATACCCTAATTAAGACGTTACAATTGACGTAGAATCTTTTTACGACGTACCAACACAGCATACACGCACAGCTGTCTTGCACTCAGTGACACACTGACCGACCCGAATCTGCAACTGTAACTCTAAAAACTCGGAAATGACGCAGCTAGAAGTCTCGCGAACGTTCTCGAAACCTCTTTTGTTTCTACCGCTTCGATTGTTGATAGCAGTCGTACGACGCAGCCTGACCTTCAATGTCTGCCCGCTCGCCAGACCGCTTTGTAGTGAGAAGCAGCTTGGCCTCGTCCGTCCTTTGCTGTGCGCCGAGCCCAACGTCATAGTGTCTTAAACACGTGGCATTTTAATCAAAATCGTTATAGACATTTTGAGAAAGTGAAAATTATTGGGATACTTTCCATATAAAGGGTAGTTTGGGGTGGGGAAATTTTCTTGCAAATTGTTGTGTCGCATCCTTAAAAGACGCTGACGCTATATTAAATTAAATTAATTAAATATTAAATTAAATACGGAGTAAAATACCTAAATACCAAGTTCGGTGACGGATTGTTCATTTTGGAATTATGCTTTTCACACACGCACGCACACACACACACACACACGCGCGCGCGCACGCACGCATGCATACCAACATACACACGCACATGCAAACACATTTTTCAAAAATATTTTTTTTTATTCAGGGAGTCCCAAAATGTGTATTTCGGTGACATTTCGGTATCGAATGCGTGGGCGGAGTAAAATACCTACTTCCTCTACTTATTTTAAGTACGTAGTAGAGAAAGTAATAACCATTGTTTCCCCCTTTCAAATGAATAAACATTTGCCAAGAATACTTTTCTTGAAAATGTGTGGCTTTTGAGATAAGCAACTGGAAAGTTTATAAAACGCATCTTGTGTACTGATGATGTACAGAATGTCTCAAAAAAAACAGCGACAACGCCTATTATGTTGTGTGGGATGGCAAGCTGATCGATTTCCAAGAAGGAACCCCTATCCGGACATGCACGGCTTGGACGCTGTAGCGTGTATGAAATAGGTGTGCGTTCACATTTCGCCAATAAACCCAACATGAGTAACTCTCCACATTACCAACGGGCTTCGAACTGTGTACCTCCTATGTCACTGAAGAACCTATATCGGCGGTGCTGAGCGTCAAACACGCGACTCAATACGTGCGGTTGCCTTCGAAGTTTTCCAACCTCCACTGACGTTACAGGAGCGTCATACATCATACTCTTCACACAACTCCACAGAAAATAGTCGAGAGGTGTCAGATTTAGCGATCGTGCCGACCACTGAACTGGTCCACCTCTGCCAATTCTCCTTTTTGGATATGCGACGTTGAAGTGATTCCGTACATTTACATCAAAGAGTGCTGGAGCTCATTTCGGCCATTTCCCCAGTTATGTACTGGTACATGTCGCACTGCAGTTAAAACACTACTGCACTGGAAACTACACAAGTCACGCAGTAGAAGTATATTAAGGAATGTACCGCATCGCAGGAATGTTATTAGGTTCAGATCGCTCATCCGCACTACACAGGTGGCTAAAGGGTTGCATACCTTCCGTATTAAGATACCAAAACGAATCTTGACAAATTATCACAACCGTTCTCAAACTTCGACGCTCTCCAGCAACAATACCGTACATTTCTGGACAGGAGTTCCAATCAGTTTGCCATCCCTCACAACATACTTAGCGTTGCCGGTGACACCTTGTATAATTAGTCATTGTAGCATAGCACCATTAAAGCTAAAATAATTTCATGATACTGCTTTGCAGACCAAATATGTTCGAGCAAGGATATTGTCTTCAATAAACCTGAACATTCAGATTATCCTAGAGGAAAAAATAATAAAAGAATCAAAATGAGCAATATACTTTATGCAAGAGTTTTCCTCCTTCAATGGAATCACTATTACTCAATAATAAAACCTGCGGTGCACCGAGCAAAAATAATAGTAGACATCGAATTTCTGATGGTCTGTAGGGGCATTTATAGGCATTTCCATGGGCGTCGGCAGACTTTTTTTGCAGGGAATGCCGCATGTTGGAAGTTTACACTCAAATAATATTAATTGATTATTCTGTTGTCAAAAGCTATAGTATTAATTGCGGATGTATTAATCTGTGCTAATTAAAAATTGTTCTTTACGTCAAAATTAAAACAATAGTCTAATAATCAGTAATTGACTACACCCCTTTCGCGACGCCCATTGTGTCTTCTAATATCAGTCTCCATCAGCTTTAAATAGGTCTGCTCCCGGCCAGTTAGTGAGGTGGTGAGTCGGTGACACTGCACACTCTTTCTCTATTTACCTTGCACTGCACTTAGTGACAGTTGCACTCCAATGCCAAGCTATTAATGCTTGGGTCGAACATAAATCTGGAGGCGGTAGTGGGGGAAATCACCCTTGACGTTACCTGAAGCTGTGTTTCTTAGCTCAACTTACTCAGCCGAGATAGACTGAAGTTTATTTTCGTTAATTTGTTCTCACATCTGATTTTATGGAGTTCACCGAAACCAGCAAAGATAAGCCACTGTTGATCTATAATGGCTATCTATATGTACGTCACTGACTGATGTAAATAATGTTCAAAAATTTGACGGTTCTACTGAAACAAGAAAGTACCATTAATAACAAATATTAAAATAAATATTTCCATTGGCAAGATTGATTTCTAATACAGTTTAAAGATAAACAGAAAAGAAATAAAGAAAAAGAAAGATGGGGAACGCAAAGAAACCACCTCCACGTGTTGTTCCATGGTAGCGACATTATGTTGGCTCTCTTGCTTAACGACAACAATTATAATAGCAATAATAATAATAATAATAATAATAATAATAATAATAATAATAATAATAATAATAATAATAATAATAATAATAATAATAATAATAATAATAATAATAATAATGATAATAACAATATCCAGTTCGATTTCTTACCTAGCAATGGAGAAAGACTAGCAAATTCAGGATTGTTGAGTGTCGCTGGTTGAGTGTTGTCCTCGGGCAGGTAGCAAGCTAATTAGTGAGGAACCAGTTTTTACCCAGGTATAAGGGTGGTTGAGTGCAAATGTTACTAAGTGCAAATGTCCCGAACTGGAGGTGGCTACACCTATTCGTAATTAGCCATTGAGTTGACAACACCAGCATAGGTATGCTCTATCGGTGCCATACAGAGCACAAGGTGACAGTATCAGCCAAGAAAATGAAAGCATGACGTAAGAAGGTACCCTAAAACGGTAAGGAATGAGGTGCCCGCAAGAAGGCAGTGCTGATTTCCTTTCGTGCTGTCTGTACATATCTACGTGAGTAATAAATCAGATTTTCAGACTATTTCCATTACTAGTCATTTTATATATCTTATACGAACTACATACTTGAAAGTAATATCAAACTTAAATCAACCTTATATACCGTTTTCAGTTAATTAACTAGCTTATGCACCGCGCCTTTTAAAGTATAATTTTCTCCAGGATAAAGAATATTGGTAAGAGTTGGATTTGCATGTATACTTACAATAAAATGCCAATAATGACATAAAGAAAGCTTACATACAAAACATTTTAAGATGAAACAAGAAAATTACAATTGAATGATCACGATTTAACACAAAGCTGCAAGAAAAGTACACTGTTGTGGTAAGCACGCTACATGGACTTCCTCAATACCTCAGATTTGTAAAGCACTGTAGAACACCCAGCAAGCATATGAGCAATTCAGATATTATTGAACAGGACGGTGACGAAATGCTGACTGATGCGCATCACATTTGGATACACAATAACTGATCATTTAATCACCTTCAAATGGCTTCAGCATATTTCGGATTGTTAATTCTCTGATAGAATGGTCAAAGTAAAAGAAAGAAGGGTATTAATGTCAGATAAGAGTTTAAAAATGCCTACAGCTATGGGCCTGAGATTTTTAATGTCCCTATGGCTGAAGATTCTATGTGCATTAAATTCCAAATTTATTTGGATACGAACTCTTCACTGCTACGATCGTCAATGATCCTCAGGAAAATACAGCGTAGTCTAACAATAGGAAGGAATCAATAACAAAACTATACACCGTGGTAAAAATTAATCTATTTATTCTGCAAACGGCCAGTACGCCGTCTGAGTTCGCGCACACGTTCTGCATTGAATTTTGGTGCTTATGTATCTTAATACCCAGTTCGACTGTTACTCTTTGTTGCTTTTGGTTCTACTGCATTTTGTATCTCTTCCTTAGTATGTCTATATTTTCAGTGCAGCAAATAAATATTATAACATTTTCAAAAATATTAAAGATCCGCCCCCCCCCCTATAGTGCGCTGCTCAAGGAGTGTCTAGAGAGCTTAATTTTCAACGCTCTATGATTTCTTTATTGTTTTCAATTTTATTAGTTATAGTGTTCGAAATTTCAAAGCTAACGGCTTTTTGCAACACTCGATATGTAAGTTAATCATTGCTAACACATATTTAGTAGTAGTGTAAGCTAAATTAATTCATTTATCAATTCCCATGGCAACAAGGCTAAAACTTAGTCTTTAGCACTTACGGTACAAGCTGCACTGGTATTTAAGACTTATGATAACCAGTAGGAAATGACGTCACACTCAACAGCATACTAACCTAAAAATAAGTCATTAATGAATCCTTAGCAAGATATACAAACGTATGAATTATTTATTGATTGAAATATTAAATGTGCAATTGGACATTAAGAAGCGATTCAATTCTTTTTATTTCTTCAGTACATCTTGAGGTGGAACCTCGATTTTCGCATGAAATATACAAATTATTAGACCTATATGAGACAACGCATATGTAGCTTTTCATTTGTTCACACCGAGAATTCTTTTTTTCTTAATGTCCAATAAAATATGGAAAAGAAAGTTTAATTTATTATTGCTTTTTATGGGTTTTTCAAGTATTGCAAAAAGTAATTGGCTAACCACGAAATGTAAATTACTTATCAGATCTCGAATGCTTGGGGAAACTCGGCTCTGCGGGCCTCGTATTCTCAAAATGTATTCTCGACCTGATAAGTATCACAGTTGTGGTATTTGTGATGTCAAACCTACAACTATGAAATTATGCCGGTGATCCACGGTCCAACTTTTTACTTTCTCTACTGGTATTCCGACCAAAAATTCGATGTCGAGATTTCACCGGAAATGTGTTTTGAGACCCCCTGAATCAAAAAAAAAAATCATTTCTAGAAAAAGGTCCGCGCGCGCGTGCGTGTGTGTCTCTCGTTGTGTGTGTGTGTGTGTGTGTGTGTGTGTGTGTGTGTGTGTGTGTGTGTGTGTGTGTGTGTGTGTGTGTGTGTGTGTGTGTCAGCCTGTGGATAGCATAACTCAAAAACGAAAAGTCAGTTGAAAACCAAAGTTGGCATTTAAGTTTAATGTCTTTCAAGGATGTGACACGAAGATTTTGAAGAAAATAGCCCCACTCTAAACTACCCTTTACAAGGAAAATTTTTCGAAAATTTTGATTTTCTTGAAAATGGCTCTAACAATTTTGATTAAAATGTCATATGTTTAAGATATTTGTATGGCAAATGAAATGTATATTTTGAATTTTCTGGCTATAACCTATGTAGTACTGTTTAGTCTGGATGACTTTTGAATAACTCGTAAACCGTAAGAGTTAGACAAAATCTTACTATACAAAAATGGAGATCTCCCTAAAACACACAATTTATGTCTGAATAAATGTTTTTGTAGAGTGAACCATTTCGGAGATATTTCAGGTTTCATCCAACGACATGAAAACGGTCAATTAGCTTCAGTAATGTTACAGTATGGCGGACTGCGCATGCAAGGTGCAGCCTGCTGTTGTGCATGTACGAGTTTGTTCGCGTTTATGCTGCAGCAGGTAGTTGTTCGTGGTTCTGCATTGTTTTGCACCTAAGTTTGCCTTCAGCACGATGTAAGAGGTTGAGAAATAAATCTCCGATTCGTAGAAAATTACAATAGTTTTCCGGATCCTCTACACTCAATTCGTGTTGTAGTAGACCCAACATATCTCGATCCGCGCCTTCTTCTCTTCTCTGTCACCATGACCATGTCCACCAATGTCTTTTACTCTATATTAATCTCGTATTTGCGTCCGCCATGTCTGTTTCTCATGCTTGCTACGTGAATTGTCGCTTGTTTTTGGACCAAAGTTCTTCAAAGTGTGACAGATAACGTTTCTTTTGTGTGCCATTCCATTGGATACGAAAAATATTTTTTAAATAGTTCTTTCGGTTCTGGGAACCTCAAAATATGTAACTTCGTTGAAATTCCTGTAAAATTGAGGCACTTCTATCTAGCATAGGCAAATGAATAAAGAAAGTAAACTAGCCTTGGTTGCTATCAGCTGGCACATGTTTACCGAAACATAAGAAATTGTAGAATACGTTCTGACCATTTTGGCACTGTAAGTTGAACGTTCTTGTCTATTACAGTCAGCCCAGGTTCGAATCCTTGCTTTATGACCAGGATTTTTCCTCAGTCGTTAGTAGATCCAGCATCACATTAATTAATTCATTAATACACCCTTAATCATCTGACGTGGCAAATCTGGTTAAAAACGGAGAAGTAAAAGATTAAACTTAAAAGTTCTACAATAAAAGTGTTCCGCCAAAATAAATCTCTAAATTTTATTTGAAATTGTATTCTGTCATTAGTCTCAATCAAGCAACTGCAGTTGTTAAGTATAAGCATCCACATGGGTCTCCCAATTCCCTTTACATTTTATGCAAACCTAAAATTGTCGCAAAATTTAATCGCCGGTAGCACAACACAAAATCCAATTATAGGCTTGCCATGCTTTGCTGTGCTGTATAACTACATTGTGAAATCACGCTATAAAGCTGGCGATATAAATATAATTTGCACCCACAAAATCTATTTGTACAACAGGAAAAAGTAGTAATAGCTACCAGCCGCCATCAAATTTTGTGGCTAACATAAATATTCTTTCTCTTAACTGACAGGAGTTTTTAAGGCAGCGAGTGAAATAAATTAAAAAAAGCCTGGTCGGGGTCGAATCCGATCCCTTAGAAAGCACGCTGATGCTCACGGAGTTAGAGAAGTAGACCGAACTCTAGGTTGGCAACAGTGTCTGTTATTAATGGAGATCAGAGACATGTGGTGTAACTGATTGGATGCAGGTCTGGGTGGGGGCTAATCGCAGCAAACCCAATTTCCGCCCCGGTATTGTGCGGAAGGGTGCGGTTCACGTATATGCAACGGCAAAGGATTAATCATAAATTCTAATAATTAATTTCATCTGGGAGTCGTCTGTTATCATTTCACTGCCTAATACTCACTGTTAGCACCTTTGAAAGGACGTTCATAGAAACGATTATGATGATAAACTTCATATGAAATAAAAGTAAAGCGAAAACAAAGGGGAAAAAACTAATGTGTCGCACTCACATGGTTTCTCTTCTCTTGTAAAAGTGATCTACTTCATCTTAATCGAGATATACATTTGTAGAAATTGACTTATCGCTAATTTTCTTGTTGGTGCAAGGGGAACATGGGATTACAGTAGACTTTAAGCTGTAATCAAATCTTTTAAAGCTGGTCGCTATGTGATGCCTTTGAAAGTCCATTCATTCTCTTTGCATGGCCAAGAGATAAAAATGAATGACCACTTCCCATTTGAGAAAAGTATAAGTATTGGAAACTTTAGACAAATAACAGGAAATATCTTCGAAATGGTTCATTTCACAATAAAAAAGCGTTTGACATAAATTGTGTGATTTAACGAAATCGACATTTTCTTGTAATGAGAATTTGTCTATCTCTTATGGTTTACGTAGTTTTGCAATACCATCCAGAATGAAGAATACCTACTTCTGAGGGCATTCTCAGAATGTTGAAAATATGTGAGTACATTTAATTTCCTTTAAAATATCGAAAAATGTGATATCTTAATCAAAATCTTTAGTCATTTTTGATAAAATAAAAATTTCCGAAAAATGTTACATGAAAAGAATAGTCTGGGGATTTCATGAAAATCCTGGCCTCGCACCTTTGGAACATGAACACCAAGTTTGGTACTTAACCAACTTTTCGTTTTTGAGTTAAGTTGTACACACGGGTACACATGGGTACACAGGACTTTTTACTAAAAATGCTTGTGTTAAGGGATCCCAAAATATGCACATATTTTAGGTGAAATCTCGACATAGAATTTTTGGTAGGAATAAATACTTTTCATACATGCTATATGTAGCAGAGAAAGTAATACAGTATCAGTAAATTAAATCGTTAATCAATGGACGGCGACATGGCCGAGTGGTAAGACCGCTTGTCTCTCACCAAAGCGATCTTGGTTCGATACTAGCGGACGGGTTTTCTTCGGGTTCTCCGGTTTTCCCCCATTCACTCCATCAACTGCTCTTTTCATAGCATCTCTTCTTCACCCACATACCAGGTATCGGGTCACCTATCCTGGTTATTCTTCGGGAAGGGAGAGGGCGAATCCTCGAGGAGGGTAAACAGAGAAAGAAAAATAAGCTACCAACTCTAGAGTTAGAAAGGCACCCGCGCAGCATCTGATCAGCCAGCTAAGTATTTATGAATATTTTATTAAAGAGATAAAAGACCCCTAGCACAAAAGCCCATGAAGGGCCAAGGCTTGTCACCCAGCCGCTGCGTCTCCCACCTCTGCCCACTACAGGCGGCATTGGTGGGGTGCAGTATTGGAGGGTGGGACGTGGTCAGCACCCCCGAACCCTTCCGGCCAGTTATGCGGCCTTCTCGACCTGGTAGCTCCTCAATTGGTCCCCCGGGACCTAACGAGGCTGAGTGCACCCAGAGGGGATAAATCCCCATGCTGGTACCGGGGATCGATACCTCGCCAGAGGTATCAAAGAGATATCCGCGTAAAATGAAAATATTTTGCAGTCAAATGACAGAGAAAAAATTATGTAACACTGCGTAGCTTACGCTTTTTTTTTTTTTTTTTTTTTTTTTTTTTTTTTTTTTTTTTTTTTTTTTTTAATGTTCCACTTATATGCTGCCTTTAACATCGAAGGTCATATCGGCTTTTCTTTTTATTTTATTTCTTTAACCTCTTGGAACAAATGCTCAAGAGCAATGGTGTTAACTCCCTTAGCGGTGGTATTGAACTTTGGGTTTTCTTTCATTTATTATATTAAATTCACACACACGCGCGCGCGCCCACACACTCACTCACACACACACACACACACACACACACACACAATCACACTTTCACACACACACACTCTCACACTTTCACACACTCACACACACACAAACACACACACACACTCACTTTCACAATCCCATTCATACTTTCAAACTCTAGGGAGGATGCGGAATAATCCTAGTGGAAGAACAATTCCCTCCCTCCCAGCCGGGAATCGAATCCGGGGCCCCTTGCATAGCAGGCAGATGCTTTACCGACTGAACTACGGGACCAGCCTACTTACTGTCAATCGTTATGTAGTAGCGTAAATTGCTATCTCAAAAGGATGAACATTTTTTCCATGCAGGGATTGTTTATTATCTGTCTTAACTAAGAACGTTAATTTACCTTGTGCCGAAATTAGTGCGGTAGAGGTTAACAGAAATTTAATATGAATAATTTGGGATAAAGTCGTGAGTTTTTGGGAGGTTCTCCAAATAATCTGTCATTAATTTTCTTACCAATTTCAGTAAAATATTCAATGTTTCGGCAAACTTTCTTCAAACGCTTACACAAAAGTTTAAGTTCTTATGTGCAATATTTCCAGTTCATTCACACTAACAGGGGGAGGAGTGTGTTTATCCTTCCAGTTTCTCAGGTTTTCTGTACTTTAAAAATAACCTTTAAAAATATTGCGCTACATTCTTCTTACTTAAGCTAAGCTGTTCTTGGTAAAACGTTGGATAAAAACAATTGCGTTGTGTGTAAATGTTAATGCATGCCCTAAGCAGACATTGTTTGGTAGCTTTACATACATAGCTAAAATACAACGTATTTGTTTTTCTCTTCGAATTACCGTATCTCATTGAGTACATATACTGTTAGAGTACCTCTTCTAAATTATCTTTAGCGCCCTCCTAAGATTTAGGAACATTATGGGAATGTTCCTCGTTTTTTAATATCTTTAGCAGAAGTGGATCGTAAAAAGAAGAAACTATATGAGCCCACAATTCCATTCTTCAGTGCCTCATATAATATCAGCAACATCATGGTCACAGGCCTATTCTTCGGAGCAAGGGGCACAATACCAAAATCATTTGTGCAATGGAGACAACAATATAAGCTCCCTAAACAGCTGCAGGACGACATTGTCCTAACGACAATAAAATACTCTGTAGCAATATGCCGAAATCATTTGTATGGAAACCATAACATTTAAATTTGAAAGTACTTAAATATAAAATAATCATTTAACTGTACCATATACTAACAAAAACTTTGTTTTTTGTTGTTTTTTTTATTAACCTTTTTATGTATTCATTTCAAACACATGAAAGTTATTCTGTGTCATATGGCAAACCTTTATATAAGGTCAGATTTAATAATAAAATTATAGTTAAAATTATAATATTTAAAATTTTAACGCTGGAATATGGGAACTGATTAGCATAATCAGCTGCTCAACCAAGTCACACATAGTTTATTAATATAGCTACAAACAACCGCTCTCTTTTCACTCTCCCCTCAGAAGCCACATAATGGGCCTGTTCAACCCCTTGATGGATTATTTTTCAGACTAGACAATAGTAAGAACAATAATAAAAATAATAATAGCAATAATAATAATAATAATAATAATAATAATAATAATAATAATAATAATAATAATAATAATAATAATAATAACGATGATGATAATGATGATGAAGATGATAATAATAGTAATAACAATAGTAATAATAGTAATAATAATAATAATAATAATAATAATAATAATAATAATAATAATAATAGTAATAATAATAATAATAATAATAATAATAATAATAATAATAATAATAATAATAATAATAATAATAATAATAATAATAATAATAATAATAATAATAATAATAATAATAATAATAATAATAATAATAATAATAATAATAATAATAATAATAATAATAATAATAATAATAATAATAATAATAATAATAATAATATATTTAAACGAGCAATTCTTGTGTATATATATATATATATATATATATATATATATATATATATATATATATATATATTCCGCGCAACTTGGAAACGATTTCGATCAAATTTTGTATTCAGATAGAGTTTTGCTTTTTAAGTTTATATATGTGTAATTCCTGGGAGAAAAAACAGATTTTACATAAAAAGTAACATTTTTTATTCCCGCTTCTACAGAGCAATTGAACCTTATTTTGGCTTTTTCTTCTCTTCTAATGGACCGATTTCAACAAAGCATTTTTAAAGTCCTCTTCCAGGGCTATCAGATTACACAAAGAAAGTTGACCTAGCTATATTAGTCTACGCTACGTGTTATAGTCACAATTACTCTAAACCTTATTTTGGCCATAATGTCTCTGTTAATGGGTCAATTTCAACAAACAGGCCAGAATATTAAACGTCTCAACAAGAGCTTTCAGGAAACATAAAGAGGGTTGACATGGCTATCGTAGTCTATGGGTAACAGTAACAGTCTAAAGCTTAATATGACCATAATTTCTCTGTTATGGGCCAATTTCAATAAACAAGTCAGGATATTAAAGGCCTCATCAAGAGCTTTCAGAAAACCTAAAGAAAGTTGACTTAGCTATCTTGGTCTACGAGTAAGTCACACTTAGTCTAAACCTTATTTTGGCCATAATTTTTCTGTTATGGGCCAATTTCAGTAAACAAGTCAGGATATTAAAGGCCTCATCAAGAGCTTTCAGAAAACCTAAAGAAAGTTGACTTAGCTATCTTGGTCTACGAGTAAGTCACACTTAGTCTAAACCTTATTTTGGCCATAATTTTTCTGTTATGGGCCAATTTCAGTAAACAAGTCAGGATATTAAAGGCCTCATCAAGAGCTTTCAGAAAACCTAAAGAAAGTTGACTTAGCTATCTTGGTCTACGAGTAAGTCACACTTAGTCTAAACCTTATTTTGGCCATAATTTTTCTGTTATGGGCCAATTTCAGTAAACAAGTCAGGATATTAAAGGCCTCATCAAGAGCTTTCAGAAAACCTAAAGAAAGTTGACTTAGCTATCTTGGTCTACGAGTAAGTCACACTTAGTCTAAACCTTATTTTGGCCATAATTTTTCTGTTATGGGCCAATTTCAGTAAACAAGTCAGGATATTAAAGGCCTCATCAAGAGCTTTCAGAAAACCTAAAGAAAGTTGACTTAGCTATCTTGGTCTACGAGTAAGTCACACTTAGTCTAAACCTTATTTTGGCCATAATTTTTCTGTTATGGGCCAATTTCATTAAACAAGTCAGGATATTAAAGGCCTCATCAAGAGCTTTCAGAAATCCTAAAGAAAGTTGGCTCAGCTATCTTAGTCTACGCGTAACAGTCATAATTATTTAAAACCTTATTTTGGCCATAATTTATCTGTTAATCGATTTCAGCAAATGAGCTGGTGTTTTAAAGTCATCTTCCAGGGCTATCAGAATGCAGTAAGAAAATTGACCTAGCTACATTAGTGTTACAGCTCGTTCCGTCGATTCATATCTTATTCTCTATAGTTCATCAACTTCATACACACCAACGAATATATATTGTATGCGAAGAGAGAGTAAACCGCAAAACCAGTTGACCGATCGCCATGAAAATTGGCACATCCAAGTGTGTGTGTGTGTGTGTGTGTGTGTGTGTGTGTGTGTGTTTTTTTTTTTTTTTTTTTTTTTTTCTTCTTCTTCTTCTTCCCCAATGGGAAATGTTTTTATGCAATCCACTTTACCATGCAACATATTACGTTCACATGGTTTTCTGTACTCCCTTTTCTTTTACGTAACACACTACGCCCTCTTCTACAAACAATCCATACATTTTTCCATACATTCGAAATATAAACGCAACGTATTACATTCACGCGGGCTTTCTACTCATTCTTCTTTTACTAAACAGAATCACATTTCTTTCACTACTCCCTCTTCGACGAACAATTCATACACTGTTCTATATGATTGAAACAGAAATGCATATTACATTCACTCGGCTTTATCAACTATAAACTAACTATTTTTTAGTTTGTCTTCGCGTAATATTAATTATTACTCAACAGTGCTTTTGCTTAGTGTCGTTCCGGTGTTTTATTAAAAAATAAAGAAGTAGCTAAAAAGTAAAGTTGTCACAATTGGTGTAGGCGTGCGATGAACACCATGATATTAAACAGTTGAAACAAATGTTAGCCAAGATGGACATAATGTGAAATGAAATGAATTCCGGAATGCGGCAGATGGAAACAAATATGAAAGGCGAATTGAAAAACGCAAACTACTTAATGGAACATGTGGAAGCAAAAATGGAAAAAATGGAAACAAAAAATGGAAGCCAAATTGAAAAGGGTAAACTCCGGATCGGAAAAGATGACACGACAACTCTGAGGGACCTGGGCCGACCAATCCGTCAGTCTCACGCCCACAAGCACACACCAGGGATGGAGGATCATCTAGTCGATATGGGGAGATGATGTAGGCAGCACCATGCCTCCCTCAGTTGAAAGTTGGTTTCGATCACCTCCAGATCGCTCGCTCGGTTCTGTTGTCAGGCTGAGAACAGCCCGAGGTGTGTCATTCGTGTATCTGTCCTTTTTAGGGCTTAACCAATCTTATGACGGGATATGAGGTTTTGGTGGGTGAGAGTGAGTACAAGGCTGAGGGTACAAGGAAGGTAGTCAATTTATGCTCCTCAACGACTGCTAGTCAGGGTGCAACTTTCGTTGGGCACCACTGGTGTGTGTGTGTGTGTGTGTGTGTGTGTGTGTGTGTGTGTGTGTGTGCCAAATATGTATGTTTAAAACTTTGAATTTTGAATCCAAGCATCTGTTGGAAGGATTGCATAGGGCCTCAGCTTTCGCTGCTGGTGGATTTGCTCCACTGCTACTGGGGGACCTACAGATCGCTACACACCGTAGCTCTTCAAATTCCTCATGAGGCTGATAGGCGCTGGTCCAATAGATGGAGTAAAAAATCCGCGTGTATAGGGGTAGGCTCGAACCTACGCCATTCCGTAGCTGGGAACAATAAAAATAACAATACTTCCCCTACTTACTATACGTAGTAGAGAAGGTGAAAAGGTATCCAGATTTGCTAATGGTTAATACTGAATTCCGGGTTTGTGTTTCGTGTAAAAATTAAGTCAAATGACAAGAAATTTAAGAATCGCTTCAGGAGGAACACTATTTTAAGGCAACTGAGAAGGAAATTAAAATATATCACGTCTTTACAAGATTCATTAACTTCCACTTAAGCTACACAAACAATGTTACCAACGTTATAAGTCGTGGTTTGGTAATGATATCTACTGAGTCATCAGTGCCGTTGTGTAAACGGATCTGAATTGTGATGTCTACTATCGCAGTGGACATCAGTACGAACCTTGGTCAAAAGACTTAAAAAGTTGCTCTTCCTTTTGGATTCTAGTTCAACACTGAGAACTTTGTGAGCCAGAGTTCGATCCAAACGGTCCTACCGTGTTTAATGAGGCCATGTAATTCCGAAACCATTTCACTTATTGTTTCCCTTCTATACTGTTTTCTCTTCAATAATTATCAGTATTACAAGTGTTTCATGTTGTACTAATAATTACACGTATTTAATTTAGAAATGTTCATGTCTCACTTCTAAATTATTTTATGCTACTTAAGTTTAACACAGCATTTGCTAAAAAGAAAATATTTTATATATAGCATATTCACCAAGAGGTATACTCAACACTTGTTTTATTCATCACTTGAATGCATGTTGTTTGATGCATGGCTAGTATTAACTTTCGAAATGCATGACTGCAGAGCTGATGGTGTTGAATAATGCATTTATTATATGAAGTCAATGAGATTGTGAATACATGGATTTAATGAGAGGAATTTCAAATGAACAAAATACTGTTCCACAATACAAAACAAATAAAAGATACAGATTTCTCTAATACCCTAATTATATAACATATGTCATTGTTTTCCAATCAACAAATACATGTAATTCAATGACGAGATCACAAAGAAAAAAGTTCATTTGATATGCCTAGTAAAATAATAAGACAGAGATGGCCAGAAAAAGTGGAGTTACATGAGAGAAATATGGAGTAGTAATAAAAAATGCTGTTTAACGACTAACGGTAACTAATGGTAAAGACATTGACAAAGGTCTCTAAGGTTTCCCAAGTTCCACGACACCTCGAAGTGTTTAGGTGTTCCGGGGCCAACTGAGAGGGATCTCAGCTCGGGGTCCAACGGCCCCAAATACGCCCCCTGTTCCACCCGGATCCTACGGACAACGAGGGACGGAAAGAGTTCCTGTGCGCGTATCATCCCTGCCAAGCTGCACCTAACGCCTTCCCCGACACTTGCGACCCTGAAACAACCAACGGGATGAACGATGAAGAAAACGGTTAATGCGAGGACAGCATTTCCTCGGCGATCCGGTGAAACCCCCGAAAAGAAACCCATGGGTCAGAAAGGTCAACCATGGGAATCGAACTCACGACCTTCCAAATGCGAGCCTCATACGTTACCTCGGAGTCTACTCACTCGGTTACCTACCTGTACTAGTGTACGTGCGAGAACTTCGATGAAATTGGTTAAGTACAAATGGAAAATATAATTACCAATTTACTTATTGTTCGTAACATACATATTACAATAATATATATATACAAGTATAGAAAGATGAAAACTTTTATACGTTTTAAGTACTATTTTATTAAACCACTGTATTACAATTATAATTGTAAATTTTGACTTAAAGATTTTTGTGGACATGGACAGTAAGAAGCCTTTTGACAACACATGAATAATATAAACCTACTAGCAGAACCCGTAGTTCCACCCGCGTTATTTCCTTAATTGTAGAATTAATATTCGTTATCTCTGCTTCTCATCCTCTTTCCACTTGTGCATCTCTCTATCACACTTGCTCCCTCTCTTCCTCTAGGAATGCTAGCTGTCATTCCTGTTTGCTCTTTCTCTCTGCATTTCCCCAATCTCCCTCCCTATCCTACTCTCTCCATGTCGTCTCTCTTCCTCCTTCTTTCTATTTCGCATGTTTCTCTCCTTGTCACTATCTTTTCTTGCTCTCTCCCACTCCTCCTTCCGTTATCCTCTGCTTGTTTTCTCTCCCTCTCGTACATTTTATATTTTCCGAACTGGGAACGCACTTTTTGGGGTATTTCTCACACTTCGCCGCCTCGATCACGTTTCTACCTATTCCTTCCCTCTTATTCTTTCTCTCTGCCAGTTTCTTCTTTCTCTGCCAATCCTCTTACTCTTACGTGTTCTCTTCCCATTCTCTGCCTGTAACTCTCTCTCGCTCTCTCCGTCGTTCTGTCACTTCTCTCTTCCCCTCTGTACAATGTATATGTGGTAGTTTGAAAACCCAAAATAAAAATGTTCTGGAATTTGTCTAATTGATCTAACAACACGATTAGCTAAAATACTGTGGTTTTATTCAACAGGTTCTGAAAATTAAAAACATAAATACCACGTTTAATCTTATCAACACAGATATATTCTTTCTCACTTTTATTTTCTCTACCATCCACCCACAGTAGGTAGAGAAACTGATGTACGAGTATTCCACCCAAAAGTTTGATACCGATATCCTATGGCAATTAACGTTATACCCGCTACCATTATAAAAGAAGTTGAAGAAGGTGCGCGCGCGCTTCTATGTCGGTCATTCTGTGAACAGTACAACTTAAAAATAAAAATCGTAAAAATGTCAAATTTCGTATTTGATTCTAACATTAATTGTAAGCATGCCTGGCGAAGATTTTCAAGAAAATCTACCCAACCAAAACTATCCTTTGGATGGAAAGATTTCCGTTACTTTTCATTTTGTCAAAATGGCTATAATGTTTGTGATTAAAATTCCATATTTTGATTTATTTGCAAGGCAAATATAATGTAGATTTTGAATTTCTGTGAATTACTTTCATTCTGCATGAATTTTGTATGATTAAGGAACTACTATTTGAATCAAATAATTGTTTACGTGGCATTTGAAATGTGACATGCTGTACGCTTCATCTTATTGAACTCACTTCTAAACAAAAGCATATTGCGAGCAACGTAGCGTGGACTGAAGGATCACTTTTTATTGACTTTTCAAGAAACTGTAATAAAACGACTATTGGAGGAATCCCACTCCTGACACCAGTGCGACAAACCAAATAAATTAAACTCTAGAAGAAAAAGAGGAGGAAGAAGAAGAAGAAGAAGAAGGAGAAGAAGAAGAAGAAGAAGAAGAAGAAGAAGAAGAAGAAGAAGAAGAAGAAGAAGAAGAAGATGCTGATGGCAGAGAAGCACATAGACTTAAATAAGCATGACCATCTCAAGAACTCCAAGACTCCACCGAAGATCTCCCGACTCTCTTTTAATTGTCAGAAGAAAATTATTTATCATTGTGGAAGGTGTCAATCCGGATTACGAGTGTGTCGGGTTTAAGGGCCCGTCGACAACTTGGTCATTAGGGCCCCGGATTACGATCCTACTGTATAAAGTGTAACAGCAGAACTCAATGGACTGCAGTTCTGTTAATTCTTATTCTTGGACTGAGAACAAATTTGCAGAAGACTTCAATAGGATGGCTTCTTGTAGGTATGTTCGATGTTCTTAATTAAATAGATAATGTACTAAAGAAGAATTTGCGGTGACTGCAAATGACAAAATAAAACTTCCACTTTCATTAATACGCTTAACATGTGGCCTTCAACAAAAGATAACTGGACACAGTTTTTTTTTTTTTTTTTTTTTTTTTTTTTTTTTTTTAATACCTTCAGTATTAAGAAATTAAGGAGGATGACTATAATTTCTAAACTGGAAAGCATTCATGGTGTCTTTCGGCAGCATGCTATGATACAGCTAACTGATAATTGTTTGCAAGTATTTGATTTTAAAAAACAGGATGGCGAGAGTGATAAAGGAAGCAAAGATGCACTTCCGTATGTCAAAAGTCAAACACATTTTAGTGAAGGTCGAAATCAAGTAGCTATAAAGGGATAAACTGCTTTTAACTTGCATAAAGTGTACATCATCTGAATCCTGACAGAATGTTATCGAAGGTGAAGAAAAAGGAAGTCAAGAACCTTCTGTAAACTCACTAAGGAGAAACTTGGTGTGCTATTGAATATTCTGTTTTATCGACTGATTGTAGTACTAATGACGGTGACAGCAATTAAAATGAGTATGAATTTGTTGGATGAAAAGTAATACTTTCAATTTAGATATTCAGAATACAAAAGTGAAAATCAATGTTTAGTAAAGTTATTTTATGCAAGTTTTGGTTAATTCTGAATATTGTTTTTAATACGATCATTTTATGCAAATTATCATTATGAAATATTTCTATTGACACTCGGTATCAAAACTGATATTCACAGCCTTCAGAATGAAAGCTAACATCCATCCCTATGAGATATAATCCAATATTAATCCTTAACTATTGTATATATTAATATCAATTCAAATGTAATTATAAAATATGGTCAGGATTTCAAATGACACAAAATGCATACCTCAGATTATATGGAAGATCGCAATTATCACAGTACCAATTAGTACAATTGGAACCTAAAACATGTTTTTCTAGATTATGAGTTTTCATTTGAGGCCTTACAAAAATATTTGTAATGAGAACAGAAAAAGGATTGGTATGTCAGGAAACTAAATGAGTCATAAAAGTATGTATATTTTTCATTCACGCCTTTTCCTTACCAATTCATGCAGCGCCCATCGGTTTTATCACCTCAAAGCTTTCTTTGAGGTAGGTAGGTACCTCTTTTTGATCCACAATCTTGGTCTCACACGAAAAATTTTCAACCCTTGCTGTTTCTCTATGGTAATTGGCACAAAGTAAAATTGTATATGCTTCACATGAAGCAAAGTTGTGTTAGTTTCTTACGCTTGTACTTTTCCTATAGTGGTTAAAACAACAACAACAAAATGTTCAAAATTGTAACGTATCAAATAGAAATTAGTCCATTATATACCAATGCGAATTAGTGTAACGAAAATTAGCATAATTCCTTAAATGTTCATCCTATCGAAATGTTTAAGTAAAATAACTTAAGAAAAGGTATGCTTATAAACTTCTGGCATGCAGATAGTATTTTTCATAATACCCCATGTATCGATTATTTGATTTTGATTTCACTGTGCCCTTTCCTTGGGGTAAAATATTAATTAAAATATCATATCTTATTGTGTAAGAGTGACATGGTGTATGTCACATACAGGAGCGTAGCGCTCACGGATGTGAGAGATGTATTACGTACCCTGCAATTTTCCTCAAACTCATTGCCAAATTGGTGTTTAATATGATTCGGTGGTACATAATCGTTTTAATGCTATTAAAAATCAGGTTTTCCTAAACATTATGATTTGATTTGGCGCCACTCCGAAACAAAGCTTTGCATCACGTGTGCCTGACCCCTAGACCACATCTCGCGTTAATAATCGTGCTAACATTATTGCATTTATAGTCGTGAATAGAAAGCAATTCGAGATTTGTTTTGCTTCTTGTATGTGTGCTCTTCAATTGTGTGCATTTGAGCATGATTTGGACACTTGATTACTTATTAAAACAAAATGTAGTTTAAGATCTGCGTGGATTCTGGGATGAAAAGAATCAGAGCTAGAGCGTAAACAAAATATTGTTTCCGTGCTGTTGTTGCAACGAAAATCAAAACAAACTGTTGTGTGATCGACAAAGTCAACGTAAGAAGCTCCCAGACATTAAAATTTCGCTATAAAGTAATATTTAACTGAAGCAGATCCTCCAAAGCCCGCACTCAGCATTTCGACGAACCTTAAAAAATGTGTAAGACTTTTCAACATCGAAGTTTAAGTAAGTTCTGGTTGTCTCGTAATACTTTAAACATATGTTTTATTGACCTATTCTCAAGCGAAAAGTGAGTCTGAAATTCCAGCGGTTCTGAAGAGTTAAACAACATTTATTACTACACCATAAAACACGAATATTCTTGTAATCAGAAAACAACAAAAAATGTTTGAGATAAGGCCAAGAATAACGTTTTCATGGAATAATCAGTAGAAGCTCTCAGTTGAACGGCATAACAATGAAGTGGAAAAGAACTGAGCTTTACTTTCTCATTTTGCACGGGCTGTATGTCTTCTAGGAAAATAGGCACTTGCTTTTTATGATCGCAATGAGAATGAGGGATCTTCAGAAGCAACTATATTGAATATTTAAAGGAATTAGCAGTATATGACGCCTCTCTAAATGAGCACTTGAAAGAATTGACTTTTTCGTGCAACTTCAGCTGATATTCAGAACGACTTAATTTCAAGTGATAGTGCCACCATAACATATGGAATGAAGAAAGAAATGTTTGAAGCATTCTTTGTTTAATTTATATTGCATCAAACTCCTGATATTAATAGTGAAGTCGTTACATAAATGTTGACGGAAATGTTGAAGAGAGGTTTATTTGATTTACAGACCAAAGTTCTGACAGAAAAGCAGATTCTCTTTTGACTCATGCTCACAGTATTATCGAACATTTCTTTCACATAATGATAAAAGATGAAAACTCCGAAGGACAACTCTGTTTCGGCTGGCTTATATTTTGGCGAATTTTATAATATTCCTTGGGTTACATACCCAAGTCTGACAGTCAGGCTACGCCATTGTTTACATACATATCAAACTTCGTAATAATTGGTTCAGTAATTTTTGCGTGAAAAGGTAAAACTATAAACAATCTCATGTACACGCATTCATATATACGTGGACAAATAAACATTTCATAGGCCAATTTATATTCTTTGGCGTCAGTGTTCATGAAAAATTGAAAATAGAGACAGACTGGAATCTTTAAATAGCGAAATAACAAACCGATTTTTGAAGTAAAGCAAACAAGATCAGGCAAAATGTTCTGTTGGGAGTGTACTGGACTCTTCCTGTGTCATACTGGCTCACTGCTTTTGATCCCTTTAGAGAACAGGGTTTCCCTCGGAACCAGCCAACCCTCGCCCGGTTGCAAAAGATCAGTAAACTGAATAGAATAAGGGAAAGAGGAGGTCACATGCATCCAAAAACTTTTCAATACAACAACAACAGAGCTTTTCTAAAGCAGCAGAAAAAGAAAGGAAGAGCTCTTTTCTTTTCTTCCATTGAGCCGGTGAATTGAGAACAACTGAGGGCATTGCTTGCCTAGGGTAAGGCGGTGTAGAACGTCTTTACATTTCACTACCAGGTGAGGGACAAAAACATCTTCAGCTCCTCCTTGCATGTGTGCATCCTCTCGGGTCTGGTCTGGTCTGGTCTGGTCCGTGTTCCACCCACCAGGCCTCATCTATTGTAATGTATTGCGCTACAGTTTCACTCGCATTCTACATCTATAAGTATTACACAGTTTTAGTCATGATTAGGGACACTCTTTTTTCCCATTAACGATAAAAGCGACAAACATTATATAAAGCTATTTCCCATTATCTTTCCGAAGCATGTGAATCTTTATCAGTAAATCAATGTTATTATTATTTTAGCGATGAGTGCAGATTGACGTGAAATTACCTTATTTTGCGAAAACGCGAAATTCTAGCGATTTTGAATATAACTTTCTTTTAAGTTCATTCCTGTGAATTGCTAAATTACAAAAAATAATAAAGTTAAACTCTCAATTACAAATATAGTGAAGTAATAGCTAATGATTAAGGACAGTTTAACATTCTCAGAAGTTGGTCATTCTGTCATTAGAGAAGTGATGATCTGGATAGTCAAGGATAGATTAGCACTCTTGGCAAATGACCCTTCTTTTCCTGAGCGTGAAGAGATGGCCCTTGCTTGAGAAGTAGAAAAGGGTAGGGAATTCTCGGGAAAATAAATTGTTTGTGCCCATAGTCCCTCCGAGGAATACTGAGCTAAGACTAGCACAGGCAGTTACGAAAAGAAAATTGCAAGAATGACAAAGATGCTAACAGGCTTTCAAGTTCATTTTATTTTTACCTGCATTTTTAAGTAATGATATTTCCTTAATTTTCAACCAAGTAAGACAAGAACAATCCGAAACTGCTGCAGAGGCAACAAATAGCATTTGTTTTCAATCTGTGTATGGACATCATCATCATCATCATTATGATCATTATCGTTATTATTATTATTATTATTATTATTATTATTATTATTATTATTATTATTATTATTATTATTATTATTATTATTATTATTATTATTATTATTATTATTATTATTATTATTATTATTATTATTATTATTATTATTATTATTATTATTATTATTATTATTATTATTATTATCATCATCATCATCATCATTATTACTTATTATAGTTTGTTAACTCAACTACTTATCTCTAATTGCTCATCTGATAGAGGAAGTACCTTGCCTTCAAAGGATGTAGATGTGGCTGATCCAAGGTGGATCAAATGGATGGATCCAAGTATTCTCTTGTTTACATTGCTCAAGAAGGGATAATAAATTGACAATGCATTTTTTTTCGGAAAAGTTCACGACGTTCACCTGCTTGTTTTTTGTTTAAATTCCTGAGATTTTTTGTCTTAAGGACAGTTAAAGGCCTTGTTGTAGGCAGCCGTTATCAGCGATGTCCAACACGTCTTCAATGCGTGTTGCATATCCGAGAACAACCGGAAGTGTTTCAGAGTGCGTTACTCCCTAGCTGCAAGAAGCATGCATTCTAATGAATGTAAATCGCATTGAGCGTCTCCTGCTGAAGAACACACACACACACACACACACACACACACACACACACACACACACACACACACACACACACACACACACACACACACACACACACACACACACACACACACACACACACACACACACACAATAATATTTGCCTTTCACTATATGATAAGTACCAGATTTATGATTTGTAAAATAACATTAGGTTAAAGAAATAAAGTCAAAAAAAAAAAAAAAAAAAAAAAAATAATAATAATAATAATAATAATAATAATAATAATAATAATAATAATAATAAAAAAAAAAAGAAAATAGCATTAAACAACAAACATCAAATAAAAAAAAACTGTAAATATCACAATAGAGAAGTACTCAATTAGACTAAGGTAGATAAAAATTAGAGGTAAATAAAGATGTAAATGTTCAAATAGAACATCACCAACATGTACATGTATATAAAATGTAAATTGTATGTAAATAAATAAATTCAAGCATGTAGTATTCATATGGAATGGGGCATGCATTAAAAAAAAAAAAAAAAAAAAAAAAAAAAAAAAAACACACACACACACACGCACACACACACACGCACGCACGCACGCACGCACACACATGTATGCAAAGGTCATTATTGAGTCCTGCGCGAAACACCTTTTTATTGTTTCCATGGATATGCTCAACTGTCGAAACATGATATAGCTGTTATCAAACTGTAGAATAAATGTGAGATTTGCAGATACTAATACTTCCCTTGCTCGCCACTTTCTAAAGATTAAAGTTGATAACCCATTCCGATTTGTTGCTGTAGATGTGTGCAACGATCATAGACGACGCCTCTAAACAGATTTCCATTGACTATACTTCTGCCCCTCTTCTACAATGAACCGAAGCGTAACTTTTTAAAAATGTCTTGTTGGTACTGGCGTTAAAAGTTAAATTTGGGGAATGTTTGTTATATATATTGTTTTCCTTTATATATTATTCATTTTTTATAGCTTAGCTAGATTATTTCGTTCTATTTATCACGGTCAACAGCAGGAAATAATTTCTCATGAGCATACTTCCATTCTTTATTCCCCCCCCTCTCTCTCTCTCTTCTGTGTGTGTGTGTGTGTGTGTGTGTGTGTGTGTGTGTGTGTGTGTGTGTGTGTGTGTGTGTGTGTGTGTGACAGAGAGAGACATATGCCAGGTATGCCCTGTGGCAATGGTTTTAAGCTGCAAAAGGTAATCCGTATAGATCGGAGTTGTATTTTATTGAATACAGTAACAGAAAGAGATGAACAATTCCAAACCTTGGGGTCCAGAAATTGGGAAAAAAAGAAAAAAAAAAAAAAAAAAAAAAAAAAAGCATGCCACTCTCCCAGAAATCAAAATTTCAGTTGTTCGTTGGAGACGTTGCGACACAAAAAATGGTGGCAAGATGATAAACATGGAGTAAGACGTTTGGTTTCTTTGAGAGTAATGTTATGGTGATGATCAGACTTCCCTCGTGAGATTCTGAACTGAAGTACAGATCAAGTTGTTTAAAAACGTTGTATAAAGCTAACATAGCTCTAAACGGAGCGGGGTCTTGCTACGTAGTCATTTTCTTTAAATCCATTCTAATATATCTAGATTTGTTTTTACGAGTATAAGAAGTTCCTGTAACACTAGAATGAGTTGCGAATAAAGATTGAACTTGCAAAACAGAGTAGATCAATATATAATTCTGTAAGCCGTAACGAATTTTTGTTAAGAATTATAAAAAATAGCCATAATATCAACTAGATTTGGCTTACAGAGTAACAGCACCAGAATCAACATACAAATATATACTTTATTCTCCGTAAATGATAGGACTATTTGATTTCGCAAATACCTGAGCTGGACTCATTTTTACTTTCTCTACCGCATGCCTAAGGCAGATGTAGTGTTCCATTCAACCAAGAGCCCGTATTGTGATTTCATCAAGAATACACCTTAAGTGGACGAAGCCACAAAAAGCATTTTAGGTAAAATATATACAAAACTTCGTGCTTAAGTTACGCATATCTTAAGGTTGCAAGACAACGATTTTATGGAGTTTCTGCGACCGAAAAACCGTTTGCGTGTAAAACTTTCCTTCTCCAACAAGTTTAATTTAATTAGTAAGAGAGGATTAAATTATGTATCCTAAACTATGTGCAACCACTTCATTGTTACTGATATATATCTTAAAAGTGATAAAGTTACCTTTATTTCATAACATTGGATATCTGGAAATATTCGTTGTTGTGCGTTTAGAGGAGGGCCTCTCAGGGTGCATGCACCGGTGCATCGCACGGTGTAAGGTGCAAAATGCGACTACGAGAAGTTGATTTCCACTCGCAATTTTTTTAACTTGTCTCTTTCGCTTTGCCGTCTCATTCTGCCTCACTTTCCAACTCACTTTGTAAAGTTTATGGGCGGTATGCAGTGTTAAACCGGTTAATTTGGTTTTTACTACTGGTCTTTTAGGTTAACATCTAGAAAGCAAACCTCATTTTTGGACAAAGATTCCTTTTCTGCAAGATACAGCAACCTAATTAATTCTTCCTCTCTAGTATTCCCTATGATTGCACCATATGTTTCTGGTTATACTCTGATATAGTATCTTTCAACAGATTATTTTCTCAGACGTGTAATTATTGTACCGCACGTGAAGCATTTGGCCTCTTTCGTGTCGACTTAAAAAAAAAGGTTCCCACTCTGATATAAATGGATTTTCAGCATTCTTTGCTTTCTTTGGAACAAGTTGTTCTGCAATTAGGCATGTCTATTACAGTTATCTATTTCACTAATAAGCAAGCCGTGTGTCAACACAGGATTCCTCGAGTCTTCGCTTGTTCGCTCTGCAGCGCGCGAGTTGAGCCGAACTTATCCGAGTTGCCTCGATGCACGGTGCAAGAAACCTCCGCACCTTGAATAGCACCCTGTGCGACTTAAAGCTTTGAACGACCCGGATTTAAATTTTCTCTTATTCCAGTGTATTTTGAACCTTAAGTACTCACTGTTTTGCTAGTTGAGAGATCATTGTTCGTATGTGTCGACCAGTCTCCAAGTTACACCAGTCATACTATCTGTATTAATAAAGGAAGTATTGCATTTCACCCATATCGAAAATTCACTGGAAATGCATGTTTTGAGATCCCTAAATCCAAAAAGAGTATGTTTAGAAAAGGTATGTACACGCGTGTCTACCTGTGAACAACATAAATCAAACACAAAATGTCACATAATCACCAAACTAGGTATTAAAGTTCAGGATTTTCAAAGGACAGACATACAATTTTTCAAGAAAATTCCTCCAACCAAACTACCCTTTACACGGAAAATGTTTCGTTCACAAATGCCTCCATCGATTTTGATTAAAATACCATAATTGTAAGATATTTGATAAGAAAATCTATATATGTAGATCTTGAATTTTCTATAAATAGTCGTGAAGATATGTTCTTTCTGAATGAATTTGGCAATTTTATAACTGGTAAATCATAAACCTGCTGCACAAAAAAAGGTAGATAACGTAAAACACACAAACTATGTCAAATACGTTTTCGTGGAGTTATCCATTTCCAAGATACTTTTTGTACTGACCTGAATTTTCAATTATTTTCCAGGTACTAAAAGGCTTCTCTCTCTCTCTCTTTCTCTCTCTCTCTCTCTCTCTCTCTCTCTCTCTCTCTCTCTCTCGTGGTCACGCAAGGAGCCGAAATTGCACATTGCCGAAATTGAAAATGTTTGACCATCCTTCAGTAAATGCATGGGCGTCACGAGGGGGGGGGGGGGGGGCCGCGGACCACCCCGCTGGATGTTGGTCAACTTAATGTGCAATCAATCACTGACTATTAAACTACTATTTTAATTTTAATGTAAAGATCAGTTTTTATTTAGCACAAATTAATATGGCTATATGCAAAAAATATGAATTTTGACGATAAAATAATGAATTAATATTATGTGATTGCAAATTTCAAACATATGCTCCCCCACCTCCCAGAAAAATGTCTGCCGACGCTCATGAGTCAATGTATCCTGAACGAAACATGAATTCAAGCTACGAGTCCTGCAAAACGTTTATCGAGATTGACACCAAAACGATAGAACAATAAACTTCTGTGACAATAGTTTGTAGAAGAGTGGATAGAGAGTCATGTGAATTCAACACATTTATTGTGTGCGTATCCGGCTTAGACTGAAGTGGATAGAAAACAATTTCTTGCATGAATTATTTGATAGATTCTGTTAACTGCATTCATTTTGAAGTGTGCCTAAAGCTTTTGAGCAGCAGTTCACGTAGTACGCATTGCTTGAAAGCTGGTTTAGACAAGAAAAATGTATCACTAGAACGTGAGACAGATGGACTTCTGATTATTTCCTTAACAGAATGCGCATTGTGACAACTTCCTCACTTTATAGTATCAAATGAAAGGACAAGAAATGAATTGTGTATTTTACTTATTTCAAGTTTCTAGGTTCATAACCTTAATTTGGGGTTTCTTGTTGCAATGTATACGTTGTAAGAGGCACCCTGTATGTTAATGGTGACACAAAGGACCGGTCTATGGTCTGTCTGACCTAGCCTTCGCGCGAAATAAGCATGCCATGCTAATTTGCTTGGTTTTACTACTGCGCATGCGTCATTGCTGGCCCCAGGAGTGCATAAATGTGCATGCGAATTGAATGTGAATGTTCCCTTGTCGTCTGCAAGGCAACTCCGTCATTCATCGACACTGTCTACCAAATTTATTTTTAAACTGTTTTTCTTCTCATAGTTCATACATAACAATAAAGTGACCTCAGAGCGCCGGGGTCAAGAGGCCAGGATGAAATCAGGAATGTCTCAATTAGGCATGCTAGCTACAAAAAGAAAGGATCTTTTATGCAGTCGTCCGCAGAAAAATAAACATATCTATTTTTATTTAGGATTTTAATAACCAACAGCTCAGCTACTGAATAAACATGTAGATCAGAAAGCAGGGGGAACGCTTATTATATAGGCATAAATGTTTTATAAGGGTTTGAGATAATATGATGACGTTGATGAAGATAAATAGCGACAGGAATGTGGAAATATATGACAGTATTGCCCTGGAACAAAAACGCATGAGAAATATTAACATAAGATATTCCATGAAATATCTCATATTGAAATTTTTGAAAAATAATTATTTTCCTTTTGTATACGGTTAGCGATATCGTACCTTTGCTATCTGCAGGTCATCTTGGAATCTTTGAATAGTACGTTATATAAAATACTACGTGGTATTAAAAACATCTATTAACATGTATTACAACTCTATCTCACCTGTGTTTATATAACGCCTACATACTATTCTTATGAAAGCTTATTTTTCTATATACTTCATGTTAATCGAGATAAGCATTTGCAGAAATAGTTTCATCACACATTTCGTTATAGGTACAGGGGAATAGAGCAAAACCTAATCGATAGCCAGATGTTTAAAAGTGTGTCGCTATATGCTGGTCTTAAATTTTCACACCCTTTCCATGATATCGCGAGAAAAAACTGAATAGTCAGAACCCTTTATAAAAATGGCAAAATATCGAAAATTTCAAACCAATAATAACATGTATCTCGGAAATGATTGACTCCTGAGAGAGATTTGTTTAATATGTTGTTCTCTATCCCTTATGTTTACCAATTCAGCAAAATTATACAAAATTCTTTTCGAAAGAAGAGAACTTCTAACGCCATTCCGAGAAAATCCAAAATGTACGTTTTACTTGTCATGTAAATATCTTAAATATAACGTATTTTAATCGTGATTGTTAGAGCCATTTTTGACTAAATCAAATATATGATAAACTTTTCATGTAAAAGATAGTTTGAAAATCCTTGGAACATACTGAACATCGTACAAGTTTGAGAACTATCCGATCTTTTTTTAGTTATGCTGTTCACAGATACATACAAACACACGCATATACACAGGAAACATTTTTATTTATTCAGGGAGCCTCATAATGTATTTCCGGTGAGATCTCGATATTAACTTGGGTGTAATACAATACTTCTGTATTTACTAGGTAAATACGTATTAGAGAAAGTAGCGTTTACTTCAGAATCGCTTTGAACTTGCCGTTTACAGACTCGTTATGACATGTACCTAGTTTATGAGTTCTTATTTGCAAATATATTTCGCATTTTAGCCTTTATTTCTGAGTGGAATTGTGCACAGGTTTCTCACTGCGATAACTGAGGGTTATCTTCTAAGCTTATCCTTACAGCTAAGTAGTAGTTAACAGCGGTAACTATTATTATGGTCCAAAACTTATTTTGTAAATCTTAATGATATCGTTATGTAACGAAAGACCTTTAAATCGAATGTTTCTTTCTTTTTGCCTTCTTTAACAGATGCCAACAATAGACTCGTTTACCCAGAGAGATGGTAACGCGTGAAGTTCGCATTCCGGAGGTTGTGGGTTCGATTCTCGTGGGTGATCTTCCTGACCAGGGTGTTTTTCGGGGTTTCCCCGGATCGCTAGGCGAATGCTGGGAAGGATAATTACATCCATTGAATTTTATGTCCTTCCATTTGGCTTCATTAATCATGTCATTCATCCGTCATCCCGTTAGTTCTTTCAGGGGTCGCAAATATCAGCGAAGGCGTTTCGTGCAGCTTGGCAGGGATGATATGCGCTTTTTAAAGGACATTTCTCCGCTCCCTAGTTGTCGGTGATTTCAGCGGGGCGTTGGACTCTGAAGAGGTCCCCTGGGAGGACACCGAAGACCTCCAGGAGTTGTCAAACTTGGTACACCTCAGGGACTTCTGTCAATATCTGTGCCGCTAGTCTGATCTGGCCGCCCGGTCTCTCCTCTCACCTCATTCTTTCTCTCTTGGGGTCATAGATACAATAAGCACAGCTTCAGTGTCGAACTCCTTCCGTATCTCTCCTATTCCTATTTCTACTGACTCGTTTACATTCGGTTCATAGCGTAAAGTTTTATCATACGTAATCCCAAAGAGGTTACGAATTTGTGTGATAAAACTCATAACCTCGAAGGGATTTACTAGAACTATCCCGTGAATAAAACGGAGCAGATATAAATAATAACTACTTCCTTACTGTGGCTTTTAAAACCAAATCACCATTGTGTCAACTTCAGATTGCTGTATACCTAATAGATTAACAATCAAATGGGTTACGGAATACTAACCAATGCTACCAACAGTGGAACTGCGAAAATAGTTAACCTCAAAATAAGCAAACAATAAAGGCACATTTTTAGTAAAATTTATTTGCAGATAGACATAACTGAATTTGCATTGCTTAAAAACATAATACAACTTGATGGCGTAATAGGTTAATCCTTATAAACGGATATTACTATGGTTCAGTAACGAGCTGATGTTTTACTCCAGAAAATAGCACTCTTGTAAATATGTTATAAGATAAACGACAGTGATTGGTCATACCCGAGGCATTGCTGAACTTCGTTGGCCGAAATTAAATACACGGGTAATCAGATAATACAACTCTTAAACAGTGGACCCCAATACACATTATTTCATATTTTCAGACGTTAAGGATGACAGGTAGTCATCCTAATTGAAGAAAAGTTGTTCCTTATGTGTTAATCCAACCCGGGCATGTGGATTTAGAGCTCAGCATGCCTATATAAGGCTTGGCTGGATAGAGCTTGATGCTGAATGTTCTATTTCACTGGGTAGTTGGAATAAACTGCATTTTACTAGATTTATTGCACACAAGCTAACTTACCCACATTGTATAGTCCAGTAATGTCCAACCTTGTCTCTTTGGAGACGCTTAAGCAATTAGCTGCTATTCCCCACTTCCTTTTTCACTCGGAGGGTGAGTCATGCCTGTGGCGTGTTGACTCCCAACCAGTCAGTACTCAGTGACGGACACAAACAGGAGTTTCCATGGCAGTTTCTATGTCATAACTTGAATTTTTTGGCAATTTTCTCAGAAGACCTCTTCATCCTGAATTATTTTTGCATAACTGGAAACCGTAAGAGACAGACAAAAGCTTACTAAATAACCTGCATCTCGTTAAAACATGCAGTTTATGTTAAATACTTATTTTTTCTTTTGAGTGAACCATTTCCAAGATATTCTTTATTATTTGTTTGAATTTGCCAATACTTGTACTTTTTTTAAATAGGAATATGTTATTGGTATTTTAGGCCTTGGTCTTGCGAAGAAAACGGAATTGTAAAGGCATCGCACTGTAAACAGCTCTTAAAACATTTCACTATCAAACCCTACTGTATTCCCACATTCCCCTTGCACCTACAAGAAAATTAGCAATAAGATCATTTCTGAAAATGCTTATGTCAATTAAAATGTAGTAGATAGAGAACGAAGCATTTGTAAGAACAGTGCGTTTGAAGGTGAGTATAGTTCTATGTATGCTTGCGAATAGAGTTTCTCCAAATTGAACTACATTAAAAGTCTGTATCGCAATATGCTACGCGAGGATCACTCGGTGTATCTTCTAAGGCTATGCACTTCGACTTTGTCGCCAAATGTTCATAGATTCTTAAACGTAAGCAGTACCAAAGAAGTCACTAATGAACAGATGTTTCTCACATAAGATTTGAAAGTGCTTTCGTAATCAAACGCAACATATAACCAAACCGCCATTGCAACACAAGTGAGTGTTAAAAAAGTGGCATAAAGTGGAAGGAGGTAAATCCAAACTCTCCTCTTACGCAAAGGTTGGACATCACTGGTATAGTCCATTTTCTAATTAGACTGACATCACAACTAATGTGTCCACAGTAAAGTGGAACCAATTCTTATCACGTGATTTACTTCACATGGGGAAGATGTTCTGATGTCTCTTATTGGCTAAAGTTAGATATGAATCGATTCCTACTGGATAGAAGCGGGTTAGCAACGAACTATACTCCAATATAGATCAAAGGAAAATTTCGAGAGATGTTTGAGTTGGTGATTTGACTATGACGCTTTAAATTGCTGACAATTGTTCTTACTCGACACACTAAATGTTGTTTACCATACAAACAAAAACTTAATTTAAATATAAAATGATTATCCGGACTTGGCCGTGGTCTAGTGGAAAAACTCCTTCCAGACGTTTCGTTCTAAGCTGCATCGAACATCCAGTAGTACTCTGCTAGTCTCAACGACGACGCAATTTGATAATAACTTACTTTCCCATTCTGCCTTGAAATTTCTATTCCAAGTCCTTTAATATTATGGTACGCAGTCCACAATATACAAGCTGAAAGCAAGAGCGACAGCAATTAATTACGGAAAATTACAGACAACGGAGTATTGAATAAATGGAGGAAGCGTGGATGAAAACTGAATTAAAATTAGAATCAGTTAGTAATTATTAATAATTCAAATTAACTGTCATAATGTAGGTGTTAATTATATTAACGTAGGATAGGACTATGCAGCAATCTCGCATCTTCTACATATTTAATTTACTCTTGAAGCACTAGTTTGGCAATCCTTGCTTTATACTACCATCTGAAATTGCAAATATACTCGTATTTTGTATCATGTAACCATGCGAAGTTAATCTAAGCAGACACACTCATCAACAGCAAATATTGTATCAATTTTCCAGTGCAAGGCAATCCATACAACAAATTAATGAGTGAAAACTATTTAATAGCCATTGTCTAGTCAAATCAGATGTTATATTACACTTTTCTCTTCTTTTGGCATAACAACCAGAATAATTCCTGTATACATCTCAGCCATCTTGTAAGGTAAATAGAAAACTAATGAGAAAAACGAAGACAAGACTAAATATGTTGTGATCTGTTTTCCTTTTCAGTTTATATTACAGATCATGATTATACACGCACAGCCGCACGCGCACTTCAGGGGGGCTACAAAATGTGCATTTACACGGAATTTTTTTAGTGGTATTCAAATATTACTTGCTACAGAAATAAAAATATGCATTTCATTTTTACTACTACTGCTATTATTATTATTATTATTATTATTATTATTATTATTATTATTATTATTATTATTATTATTATTATTATTATTATTATTATTATTATTATTATTATTATTATTATTATCATTATCATTATCATTATCATTATCAATATCATTATCATTATCATTATTATTATTATTATTATTATTATTATTATTACTATTGTTGTTATTGTTATTATTATCATCATTATCATTATCATGATGATCATCATTATTTTTTTACAATTATTATTACTATTACTATTATCATCATTACTACTACTATTACTACTACTACTACTACTACTACTACTACTACTACTACTACTACTACTACTACTACTACTACTACTACTACTACTATTACTACTACTACTAGTACTAGTACTACTACTACTACTACTACTACTACTACTACTACTACTACTACTACTACTACTACTACTACTACTACTACTGCTGCTGCTGCTACTACTACTACTACTACTACTACTACTACTACTACTACTACTACTACTACTACTACTATTACCTTCAAGCTTTTCTCACTCGTTGCTGTGTGCTCGCTGCCAGTACTTTCTGGTGGGAAAACAAATTAAGGTGTTACTGTACTGGTTTATCTTCTTTCAAAAATGATAAACAGAATACAAATGTGTTTGCTTTGAGATTAATAATTATTAATGGAAACGTTTTTATGGAGATAAATGTCATCATTTAATCTGCTTAAGATGCGTTGTCTATATTAGGGTAGCCAAGGAACCTGCTGTGGTGGTCTTCCCCTCTATAGTTAGTTCCCTACATGCAGGTGGGACTTTGGAGGTAAACCATATACCAGTTTGTAAAATTAAAAGTTCGTTACAAGGTTCACGTGTTTACTCTTCTTGCAGAAACCCCAGCCACGTTTGGAAGTGGACATTGGGATGAGCTTGTGTTTTCGTGGCCTTCCTTTCTAATTCAAATAATGGGAATTGAATTATAGAGAGGGCTTCCTCACTAAATTGCGTCTCAACTAAGCTGATGGCGGAAAGGAAGGGTATGAGTGTGAATACATACGTTTCCAAAACAAGTTTGTAATGAAAGCGTTGGCTTCTCAGTAACACCGTAAGAGTAAAGACATTATTTACATTACTTTCAGTCTTATTTTCATTACCGCCTTCCTTAGGTGAAAGAAGTATTGCATTGGACCTAAAAATTCTAAATTTATGTTTCATTCCAGAATTTATGTTTATAAATCTACTGAAAAAAAATATTTCAAAAATAAAGAATCCTTCTGCGCGTGTGCAGATATGTGTACAATATAACTTAAAGAACCAGAAGTTGGATAAATATCAAACGTCAGGTATATTTTAAAGTTGTACAAAGCAGCAACTTTCATGAAATTCTTCCCACCTCAGTTTTTTCCTATAAATTGACTGACGGTTTTTACTAAGTTATTATGCTATGTTTTAGTTGATGTCGTGGCAAAATGTGAGAAATTTACAACAGGAATAATGAGGTATCATTAAAACATACGGAAATTGAAAAAAACAAAAATATTTGATGATTCTAATAATCTCTATGCTTCCGCTAAACATGCAATGGATTACATGATTACCAGGAAAAATATAATATTACGATATTTCAAGCTATAATAAGATGATATTCACAAAATTATAAAGACAAACTATAGAACAATAATTATATGAACGAAGAGAGATCACTTAAGCCTGCATTTGAATGGATTCTAACAGGAAAAAGAAAAAGAAGATAAACAATATGAAAAATGGGAATAAGAAAGCTATGAATACAATATATTTACAAGGACAGCGGATAGATAGTACAGAATGGTGTTCGGTAGTTCGAGTTAATTAATTTTGTATTTAAATTAACATGTTCAAATTATATTTGCGTCTGTATGTATTTGTATATAATCGACTGATTAATAATAATAATAATAATAATAATAATAATAATAATAATAATAATAATAATAATAATAATAATAATAATAATAATAATAATAATAATAATAATAATAATAATAATAATAATAATAATAATAATAATAATAATAATAATAATAATAATAATAATAATAATAATAATAATAATAATAATAATAATAATAATAATAATAATAATAATAATAATAATAATAATAATAATAATAATAATAATAATAATAATATCAACAATAATAGTAACAATAATTTTTCATGTTTATACGTGCTAGACAACTTGTGTATTTGAATCACTACACAAACAAGAAATTGTGATTTAACTTAATTTCATTCATTATTGTTCATCACTACCAGATGCAGATTGAATAGTATGTCACATAAACTTTCAACAGATTCCTATATTTCCTCAAAACAGTGTTAGACTTTCACATAATGTGTAATAGTCTACATTACTCAGCTATTAAGAAAGTATCATTTTCTTATTCGTATGAGTATTCCAACGCCGGATGCAGCTTCATCGTAAACATCACTTCCTATAGCAGCTGCGTTCACGTAACCATAGATGAAAACCCTAAATCTCGTTTTTATTCAAATATTTTCAAAATGTTACCACATGCAAAAAAAAATGTTTACTTATATTAATTAATTGGGTGTTCCACACAATGCAGAAATCGTAATTTTGATTATTCAAATACTAATGCATAAAACTGGCATTTCCTTTTTACTCCTCTGCTTCTTTCAGAAAGCAAAAGTTAAATCGTTAAGTTCATTTTCATAACTACTTATCCCCAGTGCTCGAATTAATGATGACCAGGTCCCGAATGTTTATGACCTAACAATGTTGGAAATATGCAAACACTTAGACCGAAAAAAATAGAAAATACGACCTAGTTTTTAGGTGCATTTTCGAAATCTTCTAAAAGTTAATGTTTAAATTAGCATTATATTGAAAATCTAGTTTAAAAGTCTAGCATACTTAATAATAAATAACAATGTAAATAAACAACATTAATTTTATTGTTCCATTTTGAATGTATTTAACAGCACAATCCAGAGCTAACTCTCTGCTCTGCACAGAGTGAAATAAATGTCATATGGTAATTATTTATTTGTGCCAAAAAATTTACTGTTGGCATTTTTAAACAGATCCCGGCTGTGGCATTGAATTTTTCAGTTCCAATTCTACCTCTTGAATGTCACATTTTGAACGGTGATCAGAAAGAGGAATTACAGTCGCAAATTACATACATTTTAATGTTTGCAAAAAGGAACTACGAGTCTTCTATTTGCACGCAACATTGTAACGGGAAAAAGGCCTCCTAATATCACTAACAAGAATTAGGAATGCGAAACATCGCCTTTGCGACCTCTGCAAGCACATATGGAAAACTGGAATATAAATATAAAAAAAGCCTCATGTGTTGCACTCACATGACTTTCTCTACCCTAGCCATTCTTACTAACTCTTATTCCTATATCTTCTTCGTGTTAGTTGAGATAAACATTTGCAAAAATTATTGTTTATCTTCTTGTAGGTAAAAGGATATGGGAATTCAGTAGATTTTGAACTATAGTGAAATCTTTTAAAGCTTTCAAATTCCGTTCTCTTTGTACGGTTAACATTTAAAAAAATGAATAACGACGTTGCACTTGACAGAAGTATAAGTTCTCCAAAGCTCACACAAATAACAAGGAATATCTCCAAACTGGTTCACTCTACAAACAAATTTGTTTAGATATAAATTGTGTTTTAGCAAGAAATACATTACTTGTATAGTAAGATTTGGTCTATTTCTTACGGTTTACGAGTTATGCGAAAGTCATCCAGAGTAAATTGAACTACATGGGCTATAGCCAGAAATTTCAAGGTATACATTTCATTGCCACAAAAATGTTCCAATGGCATTTTAATCAAATTAGAGTCATTTTCAAGAAAATCTAAATTTTCGATAAATGTTCCATGTAAAGGGAGCCTAGGGTAGAAGAATTTTCTTCATAATCTTCGTGTCGTATCCTTGAAAGACAAACTGAAACATCAAGTTTGGTTTTTAACAGACTTTTCGTTTTTGGATTATGCTGTCCACAGACTGACAGCCAGACTAACTGACAGACACACACGGGCGCGCGCGCGCACGTGGATCTTTTACTAACAATGTTTTTTTTTTTTTTGGGGGGGGGGCGGTTCAGGAGTCCTCAAAATATATATTTCCAGCGAAATCTCGGCATTGAATTTTTGGGTGGGATACAATAGTTCCCTACTTACTATACGTAGTAGGCTAAAAATTCAAAAATTAGTTATGTGTACAAAATACTTGAACGTTTAGCTTCTATTCCATGTAACTTTTGCTGAGAGCACTTTAAAACTTTAACATCTGACCATTTAGATATCGAAGAGGACACTGTTAGTATTTACTTTCAATACCTTTTACTTGACTTTAATTTTCTTTGAAATCTTTCAAGCATGCGACACGAAGATTTTGAAGAAAATTCCTCCACGTGTTCCTTTGCGTGGAAAATTTTTCGAAAATTCAGATTTTCTCAAAAATGGCACTAACGATTTTGATTAAAATGCCATATACTTAAGAATTTTTTTAATGAAGTGAAATGCATATTTTGAATTTTCTGGCTATAGCCCATGAAGTCCTGTTTACTCTGAATGATTTTGCATTATTGGTAAATAGTGAGAGATAAACAAAATCTTGCTGTGCAAAAATTGCAAATCTCGTTAAAACCCACAAGTTATGTCCAAATGCACTTTTTGATGGATTGAACCATTTCGGAGATATTCCTTGTTGATTGATCAATGCTTCACGGGTGATCAATCGTGTTAGATTTAAGAAGGTCGAGCTTTCGGCCATTGTAGATTCCATGGCCATCTTCAGGAACTAAAAAGATGAAAAAGTCTCCTTAAGCATTGATCAATAACGTTCGCCGTGAAAGCTTCAAATCTTACATATTCCTTGTTATTTGTGTTTTGAGTTTGCAATACTTATACTTTTCTCAAATGAAAGGTCATTATTCACTTTATCTGTTTGGTCGTGCAAAGAGAACGAAATATTTGACTAAGGCTCAAAGCCTACTGTACTCCCACATTTCCCTTGCATCTATGCGAAAATCAGCAGTAAGACAATTCCTGCAAATATTTATCTCGCCTAATTTGAAGAAGATAAACGAATAGGGGTTTGTAAGAATAATTAGTACAAGAGTAGAGAAAGTTGTGTGAGTGCGACACATCGAAGTTTTTGAAAAAAATAACCAAACATTCGCTGTGAGTACCCTTATGTAATTATTATTAGAATTTTGTATAGATCGAAATGAAATTCTAGTTTGTAAAGAAAACAGCATGAGTGTCTTATATTAGATTCTCATTAAAAATGACAAATTTAGTAATTGCACGTATGCGTTTTCAGAATGCACTACAAATAAACGCATATTGAAATACAGCAAGTTAGAGGCATATGCAGAGAATAAAGATGAGTGTGAGAGACAAATGTTTGGACGGTGAGTGTACAACAGCAGCTGCAACCGCCAGGTGAGACAAGCAAACCTTCCTTCACAATAACGGCCGGTCGACCGGCCGGGCCACAGTCTCAACACTCTTTCGCGCCTTCTGCACCTCAAAGCACGGCGTCTTATGGCTCAGCGATTTTTGTAGCAATTCATTCTCAAGTGATATGTTGTGCAAAAAGAAAGCTTCCCTCTCATCCACGAACTCTTAAACAAGAGTTGTGAGTGATTCATTCACAATACACCTCTTCCTGCTATATCAGGGGTGTAGGTATATAGGGAGGGGCGAAAATTCTCTCTCCATAAAATTAAACATTTCCAATATTTTTAAATGAATGACATACTAATATAAGTGGCAGCGGTTAGGTCGGGGGACCAAAGAGGCTACAAGTCTCTACTAATAATTCTGTCCTGAAGTACACTTTCAGTTGTTCTTATCGAAAGATTGGCCATATGAGTTGTTTCAGAGACTTGTTGATAAAATGCAAAATCATGCTCCCTATCTGTCAATTCTATAAAAAAAGAGGGCAAAATTATTCACGTATGTACGGGCGTCAACTATTGACTCGAAAAAAAAGTGGCCCTATAATTCAGAACCTAATATTGTTTATGAAGTACCCCTCCGTGTCGAAAAAAATTGTGTATTATGCGCCATTAGTGGAGAAAGGTTTCTGAGAGCGATTTCTATTTCTGGGGTAACTTAAAACATAAAGTGTACCAGACAAACGCACACACCCTGGAGGAATTACAACAAAATATCGCCAGGAAATTGCCAGCATTTCTCAACGTGAACTACGGCGAGTGATGGATAGTTTCCTAAAGAGCTGCCAAAAATGTATGTAAGGATGACGGTGACCAGTTTCAGCATGTTCTTTCATAAAGTTGGTCAGTAAAGCCTTTAAAAGTAGTTTTAAAAATTTGTATGGTTTCATCCGCCCTCCTATAGTGGCAAAAGGATGCCGACAAGCAAACAACACCGCGCAGCCGTTCGGAGGTTTTTTTGCTCTCCCAATAAATATATATATACATACTGATTTCTACAACGTGAAAAATGTAGGAACCATTTTACAAGTGTTAACGTATTTTAAATATAAAATATTAGAAACAACTGAAATTACAAACATGCTCATACTACAAAATAAAAAGTCTTGGAATACTAACAAATTATCTATAACTTCATCATCAGCCACACGAAGTTAGACGCTGGCCTACTGATCCCAAGGTCACGGGTTCAAATCCGGCCCAGATCGATGGTTTTTAAGTGTGTTTAAAAATGACAGTTCTTTTACATTTACTGACATGTAAAAGAACTCCTGCGGGATAAAATTCCGGCACACCGGCGGCGCTGATGTGATCCGGCAATTGACAGTGTCGTTAAACAACAAAATATTTTTTTAAAACCCACACGAATATCACAATGAATTGACAGCAAGGCAAAGTGCAGATATTGTGCTTCTCAAATGTGACTTTCTATTTCAATGTGGAAAGCACAGAAACATTGGAAACTTGCAAAATGAAAATAACATAGATCACCAACGATGTCCTATCTTTGAGGCTTCCAATGTTTTAAAATTGTCTTACGAAAATTTCCTTTTGAAAAAATAAAGTTATACATTTTGAATAATTACATGCACCCTTCTGGGACTAGTTTCAACTAAAATGTTTGTGTATGTATTTTCTTATCAAATTATATCCAGTTTATGCCAGTCAAAAGGAAAGTTTGCAGGATGTAGACATGGACCCTCCTCCCTTTAAATACGACCCTGTTCTACGACGTTTCCTTTCTCTTTCTTTTTAACACTTAACCGAGAGCAAGTAAAATGGATTTCTATTGCACTGCGAAATATTGTCCACGTTTTTACAAGGCATTATTCGCTAATGAGAACCATAATAATTCTGCTGCGTTTTATAACTTTAGATTGATAAAGCATTTTGCATCCCCAGGTAGTTCACTCTTACGAGATTAATTTATTTCATTTTCCTAACATAATCTACTCGTATAACGTCTACAGGGATCGGTCCCCTGTTGCAGTCGTAAGAACATTTACGTGTGTCTGAAGGATCTTGAGTTTGATTCCCAGAGAATTCGCGTTTCACAACAGTGTTCCTCGGTTTGTGAAGAATTCGGTGTGTTAATGTGAGTAATGTATGCTTGTGTGATATCGTATTTTTAACAACCAATTCGTAAACATAACTATACTGAGACATGTGTGCATTCATATGCATATAATATGAGCCCCCCCCCCTCCTCCCCCAGGTCATGGGTGAAAGTTTCACTAATTTTTCATAAAAGAAATTGTTCCTTTGGAGAGTGCTTATTAATATCTATAGATTTATATATTTGTTGGCCAAATTGTTCAACCCTATAATCTAATTTACCTCACATTTAAATGTTTAAACATATTAAATAATTCTTAAATCCATTCATAAATACATTTTTCTTCACTTTTACGTTTACTGCGTTTACTCACATTCAAATGCTTCAGGATGTTAAATGTTTCCATGCTAGGAAACTGAATTGTTTAATGCATGTTGTGAAATATGGTTGAAAAAAGTACAAGACAAAATTCTGGATAAATTATATATTCTAAGAATTAAAAAAAACTGATATTCTACATTTGTATGACTTTCTCTAGCCACTATTCTTTAAAAATCTTATTCCTGTGGATGCTTAATCAAGAAATATATGTTTGCAATAAAAACTTTAAAAGCGTGCCGCTATGCGCTAGCTTTGAAATTCCACGAGAAAGAAACAAATAGCGACCTAGCACTCAAGAAACTATAAAATATATGAACCTTTAAACCAATAGCAATGATTGTTTCGGAATTAGTTGATAATATAAACAATACACATAAATTACGTGTTTCAAAAAGATCTACATTATATGAATAGTAGGTATTTGCATATCTTTGTTTAACCAACTGTACAAAATTTACTTATAACAAAAAGAACTATTCACAAAAAGTTTAAGAAATTTAAGAAATATCTTAAACATGTGGTATTTCAAACAAAATCGCTACAGCGAAAATAAAAAATAACGAAAAATGTTAATATAAAGGGTAGCTAGGCCTGGGAGATATCGCTGATATCAGCATATGCACATACACGGATCTCTTTTTCTAAAAGTGTTTTACTCAGAGACTACAAAACGTATATCTCTGCGAAAACTTAATATAAAAATGTTTCCGTGGTATGCAATACTTCCTCCACTTATCAATAATTGTTTGTCCATGTGCCATACTGTTTGCATTTTGCAGGGCTTACGGTAATGGCGACGTCATAACTTTCAAAAGGTAATTTTTTTTGAGGGGGGTGTATGTCATGTAAATGGAAGGAGAAATAACACAATTTCGCACATAAGTAGTAGTTCGTCATTTTATTCTGCGGACAAATACCAGTAGTTTAATACTATTAGGCTAGAATGAAATTAACAATACTGGTGTTCCTCAGCGTATTAGGACGTAGATTTTAAGAAATCATTGTTGTGAATAATTATCAAAATAGTAATACCTGCCTGCTGACACTTTTCAAATGTACAAGAACTGTGTAACAAAAGATAGGTACAACAATTTGAAAAGGTATTATATAGTTCCTTTAGAATGTAAGTGTAATGACGAATAAACTAATGATCGTTGTTGAGGTCTCAAAACAGCCCGGGTCTAACGCGTTAAGCGTTACTCGGTATTCTTTTTAGCATAAGGAACAAAATTCAGAAGAAAAAAAATTTACCAGGGATTCGCTTCAGTCGAGATTCCAAACCTAATCCTCCGCATTACTAGCCGGATAAGCTGCCCACTTCAGAATGGAGATGGACTATTTCGAAAAATAGACGACGGTGCTTCTGATACACTTTATATAAAAGATGCTCAAGTGTTAGGTACTTGACCGTGCCCCTCCGAGGGAGCGGGAGAAGTTCTGCAAGATCGTCACTGGAGTCGCAGCCATCCCTATATCTTTTACCTCGTCTCTACCACTCAGGTCCTTCCTTATTAACTGTGCATTGGAACATGGCTCTGTCTTATCATGCACATACGTCATTGCAACATAAACAAATTCTAATGTCTATCAGCCACACATTGGGGTTGAAATTAACCACACGAAGGGGACTCTAAGTCACTGGAATTCAACACGCATACGGCACGTAGTAGGCATTTTGTGATTTAATAGGGAGCAAGGGATCAAGGGGAGACACGAAGTGCGAACGATCCGGACGACGATGCGCGTTAGCAAGAACGGAGTCCTTAACCATTCCAAAATGACGCCAATCCTGACTCCAACGCGAGCCATCCTGCACCTTCTTCAACCCGGGGTCCCGGGGCGAACGAAAATGCAGAAAGGGGATCAGCGCTTCAACCAACTGTCAGGGGGAAATCTTTACACATCCATCGTCCCGGTACAAAGTACCAATCGCTGTCGCCTTGTCCTACAGCTCTGAAACATATGGATATAAAACAAAGAAAAGGAAACGATGGACAGACAATTCGTGTAGATGAACCACTCCAGCATTCGCTACCGACCTGCGAAAAGCACAAAAAAAAAATCAAGATCAGTTACACCTACCATCATATAACAATTATGCACAGGATTTACATAAATTCTCATGTTTTAAAACTAATTCATGATAATGGCGATAAATATGACTAAGAAATGTATGTAATTAGGCAATACTACATTTATACATACAGAATACCGAGCGGGATGGCTCAGGCGGTAATGTCTGGGGCCCGCATTCGGGAGGTCGCGGGTTCAATCCCCGTGGCCGCGCACTCTGATATGGGTTTTACCGTGGTTTCCCCATGTCACTTACGAGAATACTGGGGTGCATTATTTCACACCACGGCTTCCTTTCCATCAGGTGGTGCAGTTCCAGGCATTTAGTGTGGGCAGCGTCCGGCAGATGGCGTGGATGATTGCGCATGGTAACTGCTGTACTTGGCGCTGGGTGGCGTCTGGTGGCCCTTGTCCTCCCACGAGGGGGGAACGGGACGCTTCGTACGATACCGCCCCTGACTCGCGGTGTGATGCTGGCTGCTTGGCGCGGCCTAGCGCCGGGATGAAGACATCTCAGCACTGGATAGGGACTTCCACGCGTCTCTGGTGGGCCTGTCTAGCTGCGAGTCTCATAGCACCTCTTCGGTTCCCTCATTCATCCTTGCCTCACACACGCACGCGCGCGCACACACACACACACACACACACACACACACACACACACACACTCTTTTGTGTTGTAAGTTCTCATCTACATATATGTTATGGTTTACCAGGTATAAGCAATTATAAAAAACTTATTCAGGATGAAGAGGACTTCCCAGGATATTCACAGAAAATTCAGGATACTGTAAATGTCATTGGTAATGCAAATATTTTTATAAAATTCTTTGAGCCAGTTTTGAAAATAAACAATGACGTATCTAGTCATCCTATTTAGGCGCGCACGCACAAACACAGACACACACACACACACACACACACACACACACACACACACTTGGGCCCTTTCCTAAATGCGTTGTAAGTAGTGGACACTAAATCATATATTTCCAGTTAATACGTGTATATCGAGGGGCGCTGGCGACGTCTTTGGGGTTTTTATACATTGAATTCACACACACATTCACATTTTCATTCACACTTCCAGAATAAGCCTGGCTGGAGAAAAATTCCTACTCCCCTGCCGGGAATCGAATCCAGGACCCCTTGCATAGGAGGCAGGTCCTCTATTAACTGTGCTACGGGGCCAGCCAAAGAAACATTGTAAGTTAAATAAAAGCTTATAAAAATATAAATGGGCTATAAATTAGCCACTGTGTAAGCTTTGCAGCATGCAAGCGATGACTTTTCTGTTTGTTTTGCTCTCAATAAAGTAATGTTAGTTTCGAGGGCTTTTATATATATATATATCCATTTTACTATACAACATAACATTCACATGGTTTTTAATACTCACTTTTTGTCTTATACTTGCACCACTTTACCGATCACCGTTAAATTCGGCACGTATATCTAGTTTTTCATGGAGAAATTTCTATTCTATCGATTTTACTATACACATAACATTCAGATGGTTTTTCGGTACTTCCTTTTCTTTTACCTATTAAATTCACAAATCCTTCCTTACTCGCCCTTCAACATACAATTTATACAATTTTCTATCACTTAAATAGAACTGCAGCACATATTCACACGATTTTCTCTACACACTTTCCTTTTATGACACACAATCACACTTCTTTCGCTACTCCGTCTTCTACAGGCAACTTATGGAATCTGCTATATACGAGTATTTGAAACAGAAATGCAACGAATTACATTCACACTGGTTTCTGTACTCACTTTTATTTTATAAAACACAATCTCTACTCTTCTCTACTCCCTCTTCTACAAACAATTCATACAGTTTTCTACATGATTGAAATAGAAATGCGACGTATTACATTCACACGGCTTTCTTTACTCGCTTTTCTTCCCGTAGTGTTTGTGATTGTTTAACAGTGGGTTTGCATAGTGGCTTCCACAAGTTTTTATTTATTCATTCCGTTTATCTTTGTTCTCTGTGGAATTCTAAGAGTGTAAGTCTTTGTTTAAGCGTATTTAACAATATTTTTTAAACAGAGATAAATCGTTAAACCACGGACAACGCTGGGTATTTCAGCTAATATCAAATAAATATTCCAGCACGTGAGATTGTTAGGTTGTGTTACGGTAGCCATAGAAACACAAGCCCTAGAGTGGTATAAAAGATGCGGTTTGGGAACTGGTACAGACTATGCAAGAAAGACCTCCCGCTGATGAAAGGGTCAAGGACAGTTGATTGTCACAGTGATGGAGAGCATATCGATGAAGAATCAGTGGTGACCTCGCTGAGTCTCGCTTTGTACCGACTGACGGTAGCCAGCAACCAAATTCCTCTCATCGCGAACCACTGCTCCCATAATGCAGCAAACCAAACTCTAAACTTGACTTACTTCGATTTCTGAAAAAGAATCTGCAAACTGTTATTTATTGTAACTTAATAATCAAGTAAAGACACTCACATGACTTCCTCTGCTCACTCTTGCACAAACTAGTCCTACAAATGCTCATTCTTCTATCTAAATATAGATACTTCATGTTAATCGAAAGAGAATTTTTGGAATTTTTTTATTAGCCATAGTTCCTTGTACAATGAGAATAGTGGAATAGAGTAAGCTTAAAAGATAATCAAATCATTTAAGAGTTGGTCGGTGTGTGATGGCGTTGAAATTCCATTCTATTTGCATGTCCAGGAGGAAAAAGCGAATAAAGACTTCCCACTGGGAAAAATATAATAGAAAATTCAAGCCAATAACAAGGAATATCTCGGAAATGGTAAACGCCATGAAAAATGAAGTAATAAGAAGTCTGGTGAAGTTCCTCGGGCTAATAGTCAGGTCAAATTTGGGTAAGTACCTAAATTTTCAGCGACTAGTTCTGCCGCCATCCTCAGGTCCACTTAGCGCAGTGGTTGCGTTGCTGCCTACCACGCGGGGGAGCCGAGTTCGATTGCCGGTATTGGCATGGGGATTTTCTGCCGCTGGGAGATCTGATCCGGGGTGCACTCAGCCTCGTTAGGTCCTCGAGGATCCAATTGAGGAGTTGCTTGATTGAAAAGTAGCGGCCCTGGCCAAGAAGACCACATAACCGGCCGGGAGGGACCGGGGTGCTGACCATGTCCCACCTCCAGTACTGCCCCCACTTATGACCCCTGTGTATAGGCGTGGTGGGCAGAGGTGGGGGACGCAGTGGTCGGCTTGGCCCGGATGGGCTGTTGTGTCAGGGCACTAAGGTTACCGAAACTTACATTTTTTGTCTCAGTAAAATTTTGTCTATCTCTTATGGTTTACCAGTTATGCAACAGGACTTTCAAGATATACATGTCATTCATCTTGAAATATCTTCATGGGGTAATTTAATCAAATTCGCCAGAGCCATTTTTTGATATAGGTATTAAAACTTTCGAAAAATGTTCCATGTATAGGGTTGTTTAGGATGGAAGGGACCTTTTTATTTTAATCCTCCTGTCGCATTCTTGAAAGCTGAGCAACCAAACTACCAAGCTTGACTATCAGACACTGTGCATCCGCACTCACATAAACCTTTTTCTAACAGTGAAACAGCACAAGTACTGAAAACTTGATTTATGAAACTCGAGTTCATTTCAGATCATTTCACCCATTTCACTTATTCATCGTCGGATATGACATTACTTTGGAGGAGTTAATGTACTAAAGAAAAAAATTCTGATGTGTTGCACTCACATGAATTTCTCTACTCTTGTACTAACAATACTTACAAACTCTTATTCCTACATCTTCGCGTTAGTTGAGATAAACATTTGCAGAAATTATCTTATTGCTTATTTCCTTGTAGGTGCAAGGGGAATATGGGAATACAGTAGACTTTGACCGATAGTCAAATCTTTTAAAGCTTTGAGACTCCATTCTCTTTGCACGGTTAACATATAAAAAATGAACAACGATGTTGCATTAGACGAAGTATGCCGAAACTGACACAAATAACAAGGAATATCTCTGAAATGCACTGTACAAAAAATGTTATTGGGACATAAATTGTGTGTTTTAGCGAGATCTACATTTTTTTGTATAGTAAGATTTTGTCTATCTCTTATGGTTTACGAGTTATTCAAAAGCCATCCAGAGTCAACACGACTACATAGGATATAGCCAGAAAATCCATGATATACATTTCATTATCATTATCATTTCATTATCTCCATTTCTCTAATTTCTCTATAAAACCTTAACCCCTAACATGCTGACCTGTCATGGCATGTAATACATCCTCTGATTGGTAATTAGAGGATATGGTCGGTGAATTTATTTTGATAATTCTCCCGGTCAGGTCGGTGAGACCCGTAAACCAACGACAGGTGTGGTCCTCCAGACATTCTGGGGGTTGTGAGAGAGCGATGTGACCGCCAAAACATAAAAATATGGTGCTCTCTATAAAGCGGTTACTATTACTGCTGTTGTTCTCTTCAATATCATCAGTGAAAAATATTGGAGAGCAAGAGGATTAATGACTTCATTGTCAGAAATCCAGCATTAGCTAACAACAACAACATTTCATTTTTCATCAAAACATCCCAATGCCATTTTAGTCAAAATCTTGAGAGCCATTTTCAATAAAATAAAAATTTTCGAAACATTTTCCATGTAAAAGGTAGTTTAGGGTGGAGCAATTTATTTCAAAATCTTCGTGTCGCATCCTTGAAAGATATTAAACTTAAGTACCAACTTTGATTTTTAACCGACTTTTCGTTTTTCATCTCCGCACATGGTTCTCATTTGAAAACCGATCAGTGTGCCATCCTGCACAACATACTGAACTTTGTGGGTGTTTTTTTTTTTTTTTTTTTTTTTTTGGGGGGGGGGACACCCAGTACTGCATGAACTGAAAATAACATTTAAGTTCCGCTATTTTGAGCGAGTTCTTTGCTTTAATCTAACGTGAATACACATTCCAACGTTGGCACCACTATCGTAAGCGCGACAAGAAGCACGACTTCAGCTTCAGATATCTCTGTATACCTGGAATTGTTTACTGGGATGCTGGATGGGTGCAATTCTGCCAGGGACCATGAGGTGGTGAATAAACTGTAGTGGAGAAAGGCATAAGTGAACCATTGCGAAATGTAACAGTGAGGCATTTACTGTTCATATCATACACTTTCTTCCAACTTGAAATCCATTACGTGCCTAAAACGGCATACGACAGAAGAAACATCGCATGCAATAAACATCAATATGTAACACTCGTCCCACATTATTAGGTATTTCAAGACAAGCGTACCTCCTACAATAGTTATTTGTGTATCTAGCATATAATTCTGGTAATTATGGATGTTGCGTGAGCGTAAAATGGGCTAATTTTCACTACGGCTCACAATCAAGGGATTATGCATACATTCCATAGAACGTTTTAGAAAAGCTATTGCTTCCACTCAAAAAACCAATGATAATACTTATTTGAAAATGCAGGACTTGAAGTTCCTGAAGCCCAAAAAATGTTTTTTAGAAAAAGGTCTTACGTATGCATATGAATAGCACTACTCAAAAACGAAAAGTCGCTTGAATAGCAATCTTGGTATTTAAATTCGGCATCTTCCAAGGATACAACATGAATTTTGCATTTTTCAAGAAAATCCCCCACCCAAATTACTCTTTACTTGGAAACATTCTGGAAAATTCTCTTAATATGACTATTTTGACTAAGATGTTTAAGATATGCTCGTGACACATGATAAGTATAACTTGAATTTTCTGGCATAACTGGTAAATCGTAAGAGGTAGAAAAAATCTCACTATGTGCTCAAAGATGTAAATTTCATTAAAGCACACAATTTATATTAAATTCATTTATTGTGTTATTTGTTTCAATTTTGCAACGCTTATACTTTTCTCGAATAGGAACTTCTTATTCGTATCTTATCTCAAAGTCAATGCATAGCGACCAGCTCTTAAAATATTTGATTATCCTTTAAGCCTTATTCTCCTATTCTCATTGTATCTGTAAGAAAATATGCAATAAAGTCATTTCTACAAACGTTATCCCCATTAACATGAAGTAAAAGGATAAGAATTTTAAAGAATAGTCAGTACAAGAGTAGAGAAAGTAACGTGAGTGCACGCATATTTTCACTTTCTCTACCACTAACGCATCGCCCAAAAATTCTATGCCAAGATCGAGATTCCAGTAGAAATTTCAGGTCCTCTGAATAAAAAAAAAAACATTTTTAGAGAAATGTCCTTGTGTGTGCGCGTGCGTGCGTACGCGCGCGTGTGTGTGTGCGCGCGCGCGTGTGTCTGTGAACAGCATAACTCAAAACAGAAAAGTCGGTTAAATACCAAACTGGGTGCTTCATTTCAGCATCTTCTAAGGATGCAACACGAATATTTTCAAGAAAAGTCCCCCACCAAAAACTACCGTTTAAATGGAAAACCTTTAAAATTTTGATTTATTCAAAAATGGCTCTAACAATTTTGATTAAAATACCATGATTAACACATTTTCAAGACAAATGAAATGTTCTGAATTTTATAGGAATAGCCTTTGAACTCATCTTCATTCACCATAACTTTTTTATAACTGGTAAATTGTAAGGGATAGACAAAATCTCACTTTACAAAAAGTACAACAACTAATGTAAAAGTATTTTATTTTTTTAATTTAATTTTTTATTTATTCGTTTTTTGTGGGTTTGAACATTTCTCAGAAATTCCTTTGAAGGTTCCAATACTTACACTTTTCTCAAATGGGAAGGTGTTATTCTTTCTTTCTATTCTCTTTTTCTTTTCAAAACTATCATATAGCGACCAGCCGTTAAAAGATGACGCGCAGTATTCCTCCATTCCCATTGCAACTGCAAGGAAATATGTAATAATACTATTTGTACAAAAGTTTTTCCCCATTATCGTGAAATATATATATATATATCTATTTTTAAACTTAACGAACTATGTGAACAATATAATATGGCAATTTCTTCTATAAAAACAAAGGTAATGGCATTCATTGGGAAAGAACCCATTAGAACAAAGATAGTTATAAATAACCGTTGCGTAGAACAGGTGAGCCATTTTAACTATTTGGGAAGTGACGTTAGTTATGACAGGGAGTATGACGTGGACAATAAAGTATCCAAATTTCAAAGAGTGTGTGGAATAATAAATAGGACATTCAGAAACAAAGTACGCAAAGAAACAAAAAGTTTTACAAAGTTATGGCTGCACCTATACAAACATATGGAAGTGAGACTTGGACATTAACTAAAAAGCAACAGAGTAAAACACAGGCCTCAGAAATGAAATTCTTAAGAAGTGTGAAGGGATGCACCAGAAGAGACCTAATAACGAATGAAAGTATAAGAGAAGAGTTAGGAATTTATCATACAAATGACAAGCTAAAAGATTACAAACAAAAGTGGAAGGAACATGTCGAAAGAATGCCAGATACCAGATTTCCTAAGCAAATAATACATTATCATCCTAAAGGTAGGAGATCGGTGGGCAGACCCAGGAAACATTGGCTGGATTGCTTTGAAGGCCGAACAGGCACTTGACTGCCTGCGCCATGAAGTGGAGAAGAAGAAGAAGAAGAAGAAGAAGAAGAAGAAGAAGAAGAAGAAGAAGAAGAAGAAGAAGAAGAGGACGAAGAAGAAGAAGAAGAAGAAGAAGAAGAAGAAGAAGAAGAAGAAGAAGAAGAAGAAGAAGAAGAAGAAGAAGAAGAAGCGTTTGCAAGAATAGTTTGTAAAAGACTGAGTGGAGAAAGTCATGTGAGTGCAAGACAGATTTTTCCTTCATGCAAGTTATATAAAACTGTTATGAAAATAGTGATGACGTAATGCAATGCTACCTGCCAGGTAACCAAAGGTCCTAGGTTCGATTCCCTGCTGGAGATGGAAATGTTTCTCTAATCAGGATTGTTCCTGGTCCTCCTTAGAGCCAGGAAGTATGAGTGAGAGATTAAAATTTAATAGAAATAGGACATCCTGATGGCTAAGTGGTCCTTGACAATCAAAGGCCAGAAAGAGTGGGGAGAAAGCTTGTTTCAATGCTATAATTATACACATGTATATAATGATTGGTGTTTATTGAGTCTGAATACGCAGATTTTCTCGGACGGAAACTGCTAATAAATAATATGCACAGAGGCGGACAGCAATGATCAACTCTATGGATATGCAACTTTAAATTTTGAATTAATCGACACAGAAGGCGGAATTATTGTTTGTTTATTTCCTTATTCCACTGGTGTTATCGTATTTTTCAAACATATACGTAGTACACGAATGACAAGAATACCTGTGTATTATTCAAAATGTGATTTCCCTTAAAAACATTACGTTTCCTTATGAGGCAAGTATTCAAATGCCAGTTTGAATAAAACACTAAACTTAGGAAATCTTGACGTTTGCATCTTCAGAACTGCTCATTCGTATCTGCTGTCATAAAGTACCAAGCAATTTCAGGCACGAGTCATAATGGGGTGGAAAACAAAAGAGACAACTCTAGAAGAGAGAAAATTAATCTTACATATGCATGAACAAAATAAGACTTGTAAAGAAATTAAAGAAACTGTACAAAGAAATCCATTCGTTGTGTGGTGTCATCCAATGCTGTAAAACGAGTAATACAATTGCCAATCAGCCTAGGAAAGGTGCTCCACGAAACTCTACTTCCAGAGATAAAAGACAAGTGCTGAAAATGTTGAAGCAAAATCCCTGAATAACAGCTACAGAAATTAGAGCACACCTGGAAGAGCATCTTGCGAAGTTGGTTCATGAAAGAATAGTTCGTAGTGTTTCGAACAGTACTAGTTATAACTATACAACTCCAGAACTCCAAGAAGAAACCGTATGTAAATAAGGTAAACAAGAAAAAGTGTTTAGTTTGGCATTGAGTATGTAACGAAGAACAATGAGTTCTGGGATCGTGTGTTGTGGTCAGATGACAAGTTCAACGTATACTGAGCTGATCGCCGATTAAAGGTGTGCAGCCAGAATCATACTGACTGGGATCCTAAAATATGGAAACTAGGTGAGCTAGCTTTGATTGAAGACAACATGGACAAGTAAGAATATAACGAAACATAAAACAGCTGCAGAGAAGCGCTCATAAATCTTGGAAATAATTTTTATTTCCAACAAAACAACTATCCTAAGCGCACCTCAGAAATTGGTAGGTCATGGATCATTTACAACACACCCCATGCACTCAGAATACCACCTTAATCACCTGACTGCTTGATCGAGAACATCTAGTAACAATTAGAAGATAAGAATAGGAAACACCACATTACAACCAAAACAAGACTAAAATATATTATTCGGCAGGAATGGAATAAAGTGATTCGGGCTTAACTAGCAAGCACGTACATTCAATGCCAAGGCGTTTGGCAGCGTTATTCGTAAGAAAGGCACGAACCAAGTTAGGGCGCTGTGTTTTGTTTATTTGAATACTTATGTCCAACTGTTGGAAAGACATTTTTCAGTTTTCACTACGAAAATGTATTTATATTTGATTAAAGTAAAGCATATGACATTAAAACTAAAATAAAGGTCTATTAAAAACAAGGAAGAGATTTGTTTACTTTAACGTGTATGTTTTAATAGTTAAATGTCCTATTTTAGTAGCATGATGTTTACATTTGAATACTTCTGTCCGCCTCTGTATATCTAAAATTACAATGCATTAGATTGAGACAAGTGGTTGGCTGATTAGGATAATTTTCGTTGTTTAATGTTCAAAAGGAATTGCATATGACACTACCGATGGCGGTAATTACATTATTGATACACTTAGAGTGCCACTGGACACTATGAGCGGGAAGGCTGCTTAATGGCTCTGACCCTGAACACTTTTTGTGAAGATCACCTTCCCCAGATGGCACGCGACTGCTGTAGCACCTGTACTCAGAAACAAAGGTATGGGGAGAGGGTGCTCGTGCTATCTACACCATCTGGTGGTCGGACGATGCAGCTGACTGCCTGCCCATTTCCTTTACTTTCTTGCTCTTTCCATCCCATTATTTTGGACATCGGCACAGAATGGATTTTACTCACCACTAGAAATTAGATTGACAGCATCCCAGATACCTCCACAGCTGCAATTCTATGTTGCGTGCAATAACATCTGACCAATTGCAAATTGAAACTAGGAAAATGTGTGCTATAAGAGGAAGGTTTCAATCCGTTGGTCCTGTACTCTTTGATGAGGAGATAATTTACATCGACAGCTGAACAGAATTCATTTGAAATATGGCAAAACCACTTCCGAAACTATAGCTCACAATATTATTTCAAGAAGTTCAGTATTATCTTAATTCATTTTCGCTTTCTCTACTACATATAGTAAGCAGGGGAAGATTGTAATCGACCCAAAATTATGTCGAGATTTCACCGGAAATATCCTTAGAGTCTACCGAAATTCCAAAAAGAAGTATTTTTAGACAAAGATTCATGTGTGTATGTGAGAGAGAGAGAGAGAGAGAGAGAGAGAGAGAACAGCATAACTCAAAAACGAAGAAGTCGGTTAAAAACCAAAGTTGGTATTTAAGTTTAAAATCTTTTAAGGATGGGACGCGAAGATTTTGAAGAAAATTCGTCCACCCTAAACTACACATTACTTTTTCGAAAATTTAGTTTTCTCGGAAATGGCACAAACGATTTTGATTAAAATGCCATGTGTTTAAGATATTTTTATGGCATATGAATTGTATATTTTGAATTTTTTGGCCATAGCCCATGTAATCATTTTTCTCCGGGGGACTTTTGCATAACTGGTAAACCGTAAGAGACAGAGTAACTTTACTGTACAAAAACTTGATAAAATACACAATTTATGCCCAAATAAATTTTTTGTAGAGTGAACCATTTCGGAGATACTCCTTGTTAGTTGTGAATTTTGGAAAACAATTTTTCGTCAAATGGAACACTGTTATTAATTTTTTTTAATGTTAGTTGTGCAAAGAGAACGGGATTTGAAAGCTTTAAAGGATTTGACTGTCTCTCAAAGCCTACTACATTCTCATATTCCCCTTTCACCTACAAGGAAATAAGCAATAAGGTAATTCCTGCAAATGTGTATCTTAACTTATCACGACGGAAACACTTGAATGCGGTTTTCCGCAAGATTAACTATGAGAATGTTGATTATAATCGATTATGAATATAAAAATATGTAGTAAGGCAATTAAATACATTTTTGGGAGCTGTCCACTAGCGCATTGAATTTCAGGAATTACCATTCAACCAAATACGTAAGAGTGTTTCATTTTAAGTTTAATTTGTATTTGTTATTTGTTATACTGCTGTTTTCAGCTGTTCGTAGTATTCGTTTACTGAAATGTTCAGGCGTTTCATAATGCCTTGTAAAAAACGAACTAGTTTTAACTTTAATCTTAGGAAATCCTTTGCAGTGAAAACGGTCAAAGTAACTGCGCGTTCTCTTAACCAAAATCATGATATATTTGGCGATATTAAAAATACACAGTGCACAAGGGACTCAGTGATGGCGTTATGTTTCATATCTTTGGGCCATGTAAAGATAATGTAATTTTAAAGGCATCACATAACGACCAGCTTTAAAACAGCTAACGCTTAAAACCTACTTATTCTCATATTCCCCGGCATCTACAAGAACATAAGTAATAAGCTCTGCAAATGTTTATCTCGATTAACCTGAAATAAAGGGAATAAACATCCTTTGCACAAAAGTAGAAAAAGTAATGAGAGTGTAACACATCAGATTTTTAAATAATATGAGCAATGGAGACTTTCTCAAGTTCTGTTTCTTATAAAAACGAGCTAAACCTGATCGAAATAGCTAATTTTCTCGTTTTCATGCCAACTTCTACAAAATAAGTTGATGTATATCCATAACTTTAAAATCGTCGAAGAGACTATACTATACCTGAATAACAGTTGAAATACCATGTGCGTTCTAACACATCACTTGGAGTGACCAAATGTCTCGGAATGGCACAGTTGTTCGGTGTGGTGCCTCCCGGAACCTCAGGCAATTTTTGTCACGAGTTATTAAAACCTACATCTGGTTTTCTTTTTACAGCTTGTTGTTTATTTTTTATACATTTTACTTTCTCTAACACGTATCTACATAGTAGATAGAGAAGGTGTTTCCAATTAAAAATTGGATATCGAGTTATACCGAAAATGCACGATTCTATGAATAAAAATGAAGCATTTTTAGAAAAAGATCTGGGCGTGTGTTTGTGTGCATGTGTATGCGAATACGTCTGTCTGTCTGTAAGCAGCATAAATCAAAACGATTTGTACATAACAAGTAACATGTAAGTATTGAGGCGTTCGAAGTCTCGCCGAAGTCTCTAGCTATCTCGGGTCCTTATTTTTATTCTAGTATATCTCAGGGAGCGTAGGTGCAGAGGAATGAATTGTTTAGTACTTAAACGAAAATCCAAAACATCTGCAGAACGATGTATTTTCTGCAATTTCTTCCTCATAGAATCACTGAATGCCAAATAATAAAATATCGTGCTTCTGAGCACCTCCTTTACAATTGTATACTTTATAAGAAAATTTTGTGGAAGAGGGAGTAGACATACGAAACAATGCATCAGATTTTTTCTTTGTCCTTGTAAACGTTTTTATGAATCGTGATATTGCCTCACTTTCTCTGTCAAGAGAATAACGTTTATATAAGTGACCATTGTCTTTTGAATGGTACCTCAGCGAGGACATATGGTAAATTGTACTTCTGTTTCACAATTAGTTTGCACATCGCTTTAAATTTGTTGCAAAAACATTAGAATGAACCTCAGAAAATCTTAGTATCCTAAAATCGTTTCGAATCGAAGTTATTAATATTTTTCTGTTTTCGTTCCATAAAAATAAGAAACTCTCCCATTCCTCTTGTGCTAAGATCTTTTGTGCAGCTGTCATTCCACTGTGTCACTCTCCCCACACCAAAGATAACCATGTTTCATTATCTTCCTTATGATTTGTTGAAAATATGCATGTTGCAATTAAGTCGGTAAAATGACTACTTTATTATAAAAATACTAGGTTTTCCGTGCCCTACCGGAAACTTTTTATCTGTGATCTATCGATTAATTTTCGTGGACGAGGAAGAGCACACCAGCTTAAAGCCTACTTATTCCCATTCGCATACCCAGTAAGCGGCCGGATTCAATCCCAAGCGACCGCATGTGGAAATTGTAGTGGACAAAGCGGCGCAGGGGCGGGTGTCCTCCAGGTTCTCCGGTTTCCCCTGCCATTTCATTCCTCCGGTGCTCCATCTTCATACCATGTATCATCAGTGTCACCGCCTGCGGTGCCGCACGAGTAAAAGCGGACGTTAAACATTACCAAAAAAATATCCAGTAAAACCTCAAATCTTTCTGGGTTTCGGAAGAAGTTCGGTAAGAACGGTTGTCTAGGAATGACTTGTGCATTAATTACACAACTCCATATGTTACTCGTGCTACAAGACGCAGCTGCAATAAACTTGGTGTAGAGGTCGATACTACGTGTTTATAGTAATACCTATAACAATATGTTCAGTAGATATTCTCAACCTTTGACATTGTGTACACATCTTTGTTGCCAAGCCAACAAGCGTAATTTAACAAGAAGACGCATACCGCATTGTTGGACTCACTGTTGTGGTAGGCTGGCCTAATGTGAACGATTACATTTACAGCTAGAGGCAACACTTTCAACGCTCTACAACTGTTCTGTATGAGGGCAAAAAGCCGAAAAAGAAAACATCAAAACATTAAAATTAAATTTTAAAATTTAGCAAACTTTTTAATGTTCCATTTACACACAAACATACGAACCTCTTTCTTTATAAATAAAACTGATGTATTGCACTCACATGACATAAACATTTACAGAATTATTATTTTTTAACATTCTTGCAAGTGCAAGGAGAATACGCAGGCTTTAAGCGATATTCAAATGTTTTGAGTGTGGTCTCTCGTATATGGTAAATTTGAAATTCCATTCTCTTTGCATGACCAAGAGACACAAAAAAATTAATAATGACCTTCTACTTGAGAAAAATGTAGGTATTGCAAAACTCACACAAATAACAAAGAATATCTCCGAAATAGTTCACTCTACAAAAAATGCATTAGGACATAACTTGTGTATTTTAACGAGATTCACATTTTTTGTATAATAAGATTAGGTCTGTCTCTTACAGTTTACTAGTTATACAAAAGTCAGCAAGAGTCCTAACCAGGCCTATATAGGCTATAGCCAGAAAATTCAGAATATACATTTTATTGGCATAAAAATATCTTAAACATATGATATTTTAACCAAAATCGTTAGAGCCATTTTTGCCAGTTTTCGCAAAATGTTCGTGTAAAGCCTAGTTTAGGGTGTCGCATCCGTAAAAGATATTAAAATTAAATATCAACTAATGGTTTTTAATCGCCTTTTCGTTTTTTACTTATGCTGTTTACAGACAAATATACACATGCACACACATGTACACCCACGCGCGCGCGCGCGCGCGCGGACCTTTTTTCAAGAACTTTTTTTTTTCCCCCTGGATTCAGGAGACCTCCAAAATATATATTTCCGGTGAAATCTCGACATCGAAATGTTTGGTCAAATACAATACTTCCCCTACTTACTCTACGTAGTAGAGAAAGTAATACCTTTCTTTTGGAATCAGGAGAGCTCTAAATAGGTATTTTCAGTGAAATGTTGGTATCGAAGTTTTGAGAGCAATACAATACCTTCTCTACCTACTATGTACCTGGCAGAGAAAGTAATAAGTAAAAAAGCAAGCATTTTATGCTTTTTCAGCTCTTAGTTGTCATTTGAATGCAAATAATGCAATTGGTTTCGTATGTGTAAGTTTGATCTGTTTCTTCAGAGGCTTGTTGTTTGGTTTAGGAAGATGCTAGGTTGCAGGCGGTAGCCAGGTGCAGGGATGACTGTGATAAGCACATCACCCAAGGCGAAAGTTCCAGGTGCCCTCCTGCCATTGTCACTGTCAGCAGCTGAGGTAGGTAGCAAATTGCCGTTATCCTCTTGGACAACAAATCTGCTCCCTTTCCCCAAGACATCGCTGGCTGTTTCAACCTCGTATCTCTTTGATTCTAAGAATATGAAGCGTAGAAGCGTCGTTTCACTTCGAAATTATCCTCGCTTGATCATAAAAATGACAAATATTGAATTTCAATCCAACAATAATGTTATAACAATTGATGAATTTAATCTAACAATTTCTCATTCAACAAAATAATTTGAGATAATATTCTCTACCAATAAATAAGTTATAAACCAGCATTTTACCCTTTTGGTGATCAAAGGACGAAGGAACGACAGTTTAACTTCACCAAGTATGCGAAAAAGAATCAAAGCAATCTGCTTTTGGTTTTTGGTCTGCATAAGTTATTAAAAATTAAAAACATTCCTAAACTAATGCAATCCCCACAGCGTTAGAAGAAGCTTGCTTGCCTGATTGCCTTCTTTCTTGCTCTTTCTGCCTTTCTTCCCTCCTTTCTCCCTTCCTCTCTCTTCCTCCCCCTCCCTCCCTCCACCCTCCTTCTCTCTCTTCCTTCCTCCTTTTCTTTCTTTCATTCATTCATTCATTCATTCATTCATTCATTCATTCTTTCTTTCTTTCTTTCTTTCTTTCTCTCTTCCTCTCTTCCTCCCTTCCTCCCTACATCCCTTCCTTCCTTCCTCCCTCCCTCCCTTCCTTCCTCCCTTCCTCCCTCCCTTCCTTCCTTCCTTCCTTCCTTCCTTCCGTTCTTTCTTCCTTCCTTCCTTCCTTCCTTCCTTCCTTTCTTTCTTTCTTTCTTTCTTTCTTTCTTTCTTTCTTTCTTTCTTTCTTTCTTTCTTTCTTTCTTTCTTTCTTTCTTTCTTTCTTTCTTTCTTTCTTTCTTTCTTTCTTTCTTTCTTTCTTTCTTTCTTTCTTTCTTTCTTTCTTTCTTTCTTTCTTTCTTTCTTTCTTTCTTTCTTTCTTTCTTTCTTTCTTTCTTTCTTTCTTTCTTTCTTTCTTTCTTTCTTTCTAAGATAATTATTGCGTTATCAACTTTAAGTCAATGGGTTTAATAACAAGAAAATGTTATCAATGGATTTTTCTGAGTTGGCTTTTTTCTTTCCCTTTGTCTTTCTTTTCCACATAAAGACTTGCTTTAGAATAATTATATCCCACACTTTAAAGCGCATTCCATAAATATTTATTTACTTTATCTATATTAGTCAAAGTGTACAGCAAGGAATATCAAAAACCTGATGTCACATTCGTGCCATTTTCTCTGCAATTGTTCTACATATATTACGTTATTCACGACAAAATTTTTAATAGAAATTGTTTCACATAAAGCAATAGATATTTAATTGATACGTTTTACTTATGAAATCAGGCGGGAAAATAGGGATGTTTATATATATATAATGTCAAATGAAATGTATATCTCGAATTTTCTGGCTATAGCCCCTGTAGTCCTATTTACTTTGGAAGACTTTTGCATAACAGATGAACCGTAAGAGATGGACCAAATCGTACTATAAAAAAAATGTAGATCTTGCTAAAACACACAACTTATGTCTAAATAAATTTTTTGTGTAGTGAATCATTTCGGAGATATTGCTTATTACTTGTGTGAGTTTTTGGAGAACTTATATTTTCGTCAAATGGAACATGTAAGCTTTAAAAGATCTGACTATCGCACAAAGCCTACTGTAATTCCATATTCTCCTTGCACCTACAAGGAAATAAGCAATAAGATAATTTCTGTGGATATTTATCTGTATTAACATGAAGATATAGGAATAAGAATTTGTAAGAATGGCTAATGTAAGAGTAGAGAAAGTCATATGAGTGCAACACATCAGATGTTTAAAATAAAATTCACGCTTATAGTTTCCAGCTTTTCTCCTGAATGTTCATTACAATGAATTGGGATACTATAACAAGACCGCACTGCAGTACGCTGCATGTTTGGAAGAACAATTGGTGGATGTTCCGTCGATCCGGGCCGGATTTGAACCCCTGACCTTGGGATCAATGGGCCAGCATCTAACTGAGCCACCCAGACCGACAGATCATTCCTTCTTAATACACAGATACTCGACCGAGTAAATAACTCCACTGTTGCCAATTTTTTCAACGAATCCTTAGCTTTCTTGTGGCCGGAAGGCCCACAGTATGAAGATGTACTATTGCTGTTTGTCTGTGATGCTGCTCCATATATTGTTAAAGCGGGAGCTGAATTAAAAGTCCTTTATCCTAAATTAGCTCATTGACGTGCCTTGTTCATGGTTTACATCGTGTCGCTGCAAACCATGAGACAGTCAGAGGCCAATATAAAGACGAAGATCTTCTTGAAGAAAATGTTCTTAACGTCATCGATTAGAACTCCATAATTCCGGAAACTCCTTTCAAATTTATCTTTGCCTCTTTAGCAAGTTCTAACTCGATGGAGAACGTGGTTAGAGGCTGTGTCATACTACGCAGAACATTTTAGCAAAGTGAAAACTATTTTGAATTTCCTAAATGCAGAAGAAGCACTCAGTATTGCCGCACAAGAATGTTTTGCTAAAAACGGCTTCCCAGAAGGGATACAGTACATCCATACTCATCCAAAATAGCCGAAATTTTAAAGCTTTTGGAAGCTCAAAATGGCTCCTTAGAGCATTCACTTTCTCTGATTTACAAAATTTCAGTTATACTGTCGTCAGAATCACACGGGGTTTCAAACATTACGTTTGACAAGCTGAATCAGGTGTTACAGAAAAATTCCGGTTACAAAACACTGTCATATTTCATAAAAAAAACTTTCTGGCGAAGAAACACATATTGAGGAGGAATTCATTAATGTAGCAGCTTTCAATAAAGTAAGAGTTCTGGGAAACTATCATCATATTAGCATGTATTCGTTTTTGCTTAATTTGGTGCTTACTTTCATCATTTTTTGTGCTTATTTTCTTGCTTATTTTATTAGTTTATTGTACTTAGAAATTCGGCTATAAGAAATACATTGTGAAAACCATGTGGAATGTGGTTGCCAAGATTCTTCAACAGAAGTATTTCAAAGATCATGGACGAAATTTCAATATATTTTATTCTAGTTCTTTTCACAGCCTATGAGATTAGTTGTAGTGCCAACTGTTATTATAAATCTTAATTCAAATGTATGAATGTTATTTTAAGTTGTAAATTGTTTACTTTTAAATCACTATTAATATTAAGTAGTATTAAATAAGTGAATTATTAATTATATCGGGGAATACTCCAAACAAGTAACACTCGAGGTTTTCACATTTGGGATAATTTTTCTCGTGCTTCCCGCTCCCATAAATATCATCATATGAAACCTTCTCGTGGTACTATTACAGATACTCGTAAAACACCTCCCCAGCTCTCTGATAATTCGATAGATATAGCAGCCATCAATTTCAAATCACCTCCAGCTTAAAATGGTCTAACTCCCAAGCAAGTTAACCTCAAAACACGCATGGCGTAATTAATAGCAAACGTGGCTTGCCTATGTGATGTTGGGATGGTGCGTCTGCCTCACATTCAAATCTTGGTTAGGCTGAGTTAATTTACAGCAAATTCTCTGCCAAAATAGTACTCCCTGAAAAAAGCCACGAAAAACATAAACACACCCCAGCTGACGCCCGCCTCGGTAGCGTGATGGCTAGCGTCTCTGCCTCACGTTCAAGAGGTCGCGAGTTCGAATCTCGCTTAGGGTAAGTTATCCGGGTAAGGTTTTTTTCCGAGGTTTTCCCTACCCTGAGAAGACAAACCTCGGGCTCATTGGAACATCATTTCACCCATTTCATTTCATTCATTCGTCCGATATGACACAATGTTGGAGGACGTTAATTTAAAAAAAAAATTGCAGCGCCCTATTCTTAATCGAGCCAAACTAACCTCCTCGCGGCGAGATGTGCGACAGGAAGTTACCCACTTTATCGGAAGTTCTTTCACTTCTCTAAGCTTATTACCGCGGAGAGCTCACCACTCTTCGAGCCAGGACGACAGCACCGCTCTCCGCACTTCAAGCCTAAAGTCTTCCGAAGTAACACGTGAGATGGTAATACTGGGTTCTGTAGTTGCCGTCTTTGCTGCTAAATCTGCCATTTAATTCCCCGGGTGGAGTCGCGGGGACTATACCAAAGACAGAGTAGGTTGGAAGGCCATTTCCATTTGCTCCTCCAATGCACTCAACTGTAAACGGTAATCTAATGTGTAAGTTGAGACTTAAAATAAAAGTATTGTTCATTTGAACTGACTATAGTTTCTGAAGAAAAGGATCGCAATAGGTATGTCAAGTATCCGATATGGTAACATATTTAGTGCTCTATTCCAAGCCATGAGTAAATTGCCTCGATCCTTAGAATAAATTATATTTGGCTCTTGTAACTTATGGGCCTCCTGTAACCAGTACCTTGGTCCACCAGTTTGATTTTCTGTAAATTAGCAATGTGTACTTTTATGGAAAAGCCACTAGGGTTTGCCCACTCAAGTTGATGCTGCGAAGCTGACAGCAAAAGTGAAAGGAATAGGTCCGATCTGGTAATTGCACAACCTTCATCCAGTTCACGCACTGAAAGCCCCTTATAAGTATGCACAACTGCATGTCAGCTAAATACACCCAATGACATTAATGGCCAGAAATTGAACCAGATACTTTTTTGTATAGTGAACACACCGTGTACTGTGGCTATTGACACAGTAGAACCCGTCTTCTCAACGAAATATTACTAAAGAATAATGTACAAGCATAAAAGATCTTATGTTACATCCATATAACTTTATTTACCCACTATCACCGAGGGTGGTGACTCCGCAGTAACGTTTGAATCTCACATTCGGAAGGTATCGGGGTCGATTACAGTCAGATCTGCCACTATGACCATTCTTTTTCGTGGTTTCCTTAGGTCGGTAGGCGAATACTGGTGCGGTTTCTATTCTGCCAGGAATTTCCCGTGTATCACTTTTATATTCATCATTACCTTGGGTCTGTTTTAGGGTTGAAGGACCAAGTGAGACGGCGTTTGGTATGCAGCGGCAGGACGGTGGGTTAGGCGCTTTGGATAGGCTTCTCCCTGGCCTTCGGTTGGTCTGCTAGGGGGCCCCATTCCTGGCCTAGTGTTTCGGTTCAATGTGATCTTCAACGGGCAGGGGGTTAACGGTGTGGCTGTCCAGCACCCGAATATGCTCTATCTGGAATCGTTTGGGACGACGTTAGCAGTTAATGCTAAGAGAAATCATTAGTAACATAACCAAGTAGTGAATAATAGCCGTAATGACTCTGGGAAACGTGTTAGACTAGTTTGAAATTACAAGCTCTTTAATGACATCGCAAGAAACAGCTCAAAGATGATAGTACTTCAAAAAATGACAAACCATTGAAAAGTTCAAACCAATATCAATGGACATCTCGGGAATGGCTTAGACCACAAAAGAATTCTTTGAAATTAATTGCGTATTTTAAAGAGAACTTCATTTTTTAGCACATTTTGGGCTGTCTCTTATGGTTTACCAATTGTACAAAATTCCTTCCGAATGAAGAGATCTCCATAGGATTTTTCCAGAAAATTTAAGATGTATGTTTTATCTATAATGTAAATGTCTTAAATATGTTGCATTTTAATGAGAAAATAAAAAACTTCGAAAAAAATTCCATTTAAAGGGTAGTTTGGGGTGGAGAGCTTTATTGAAAATCGTAACGCATCTTGGAAGATGCTAAAATTAAATAAGAAGCTACTGAGGGGGTTGGCTAGGCGGTAGCGTCTGTGGCCCGCATTAGGGAGGTCGTGGGTTCGATTCCCACAGCCGACCTTCCTAGCACATGGTGTTTTCTGGAATTTCCCCAGATCGCTAGATGAATGCTGGAAAGGATAATTACATTCCCCAACTTTTCCGCCCCTCCATTTCACCTCACTTTTCATTTAACTTCACACTGGTTGGCTATTTCAGCGCACTAAGTGTCGGCGGGAGTTTTGGTTTGCGTGACAAAGAATTTGTTCTCTTTAAGTCCTCGTCCTCCGGATCGGGGATCTGCGGTTACGGGGCTTCCAGGGATATGTAAGCCCACAGAGGGGAAGCGAGCTGGTTATAAGAGTCGCCATCTATAGCTGTTAGGGACCCTGTCTTCTGCTCTCTCTCTCTCTTCAGGCAAGGTCATCATCCATAGTATCCTCTCACCTCATTCCTCTCTCCAAGGGTGAGCATTTCAGGGACATAGACGCAGAAGATTTTCCATAGGTCCGGGTGCTTAGTCCCCCCTTCGAACTGAGTCATAGTCATACATATGAAGTTTGGTTTTATCCTAGGTTTCAATTTGAAGTTACAATATTCACACACACACACACACACACACACACACACACACACACACACACACACACACACACACACACACACACACACACACACACACACACCCATGTGCAACACTTTGTAACAATTTACTTTCTCTACTACGTGTAGTAAGTAGGGGAAGTATAGCTTCGACCCAATATTTCGATGTCGAGATTTCACCTCAAATACTCGTATGTTTTGAGTCCCGCTGAATAAAAAAAAAAAGCATTTTAGAAAAAGGTCCGCGCGCATGTGTGTGTGTGTGTGTGTGTGTGTGTGTGTGTGTGTGTGTGTGTGTGTGTGTGTGTGTGTGTGTGTATTATAAATTCGCAACTTTCAAGGATGCGGCACGAAGATTTTGAATAAAATTGTTCCATTCTAAACTACCCTTTACGTGAAACATTTTTTTGAAAATTGTGATTTTCTCGGAAATGGTTCTAACAATTTTTATTAAAATGTTTAAGATATTTTTACGGCATAATGAAATGTATATTTTTAATTGTTTGGCTGTAGCCTACGTAGTCTTGTTTACTCTTGATGACTTTTGCATAATTGGTACATCGTAAGAGATAGACCAAATCTTACTGCACAAAAAAAAAAAAAAATGTAGATCTCGTTATAACACACAAGTTATGTCAAAATGTATTTTTTGTGGAGTAAACCATTTCGGAAATATTCCTAGTTATTTGTGTGAAGTTTGGAATACTTAAACTTTTCTCAAATGGGAGGTCATTACTCACTTTTTTATCTTTTAGTCGTGCAAAGAGAACGGAATTTCAAAGCCTTCATATAGCTACCAGCTTTAAAAGATTTGACTATCGTCCAAACCCTAGTGTACTGCCATATTGCACTTGCACCTACAAGTAAATATGCATTAAGCTAGTTTCTGCAAATGTTTATCTCGACCAAATCTCTTCATGAAGAAGATAGAGGAATAAGATTTTGTAAGAATAGTTAGCCCAAGAGTAGAGAAGATCATGTGATCAGATGCAATTTTGGGAGGAATACAATAACACCTCTATCTATTAGGTATGTGGTAGGGAAAGAGAAAACATATCCGACGCAGAAAACCTAGAATCTAGCTATGACACTAATCATTTGTTCCCCGATATAATCATAGAAGTTAGAGGGAGTTGTGCAAATGAAACAATCAAAAAGAAGAAACCTAATGTGTTACACATGACTTTTGCCCACTACCTACCGTTTATTTGTATCGTTTATTGTACCGGGAGAGTAAAAAAAGTTTGAACCGTTTGCACCGTGTTTTGTCTGTCCGCGTCCTCGGCGCTCGCTGGCGTCTGCTGCTATCATATAAAGGCGCGGATAAAACCAAACATTTTTAAAACTACTTTTAAAGGTTTTACTTAACAATTCTATGAAAGGAGACGCTGAAACTAGGCACCGTCGTCGCCATACATTTTTGGCACCTCCTTAGGAAACTATCCATCACTTGCCACAGTTCACGTTGAGAAAACCTGATAATTTCCTGGCGGATACTTTGTTTTAATGCTTACAGGGCTTGTGGGTTTGTCTTGTATACTTAATGTGTTTTAGTTACCCCAGAGATAGTAATCGCTTATTGGAGTTCTGAGCAACCTTTCTCCGATAATGGCGAACCATACACCATTTTTTTCATTATGAAGTAGCAGGTTACACACTTTTAGATAAGAAACACAGCACGTAAATCAGAAAAGAGTTACAAATATACAACATAAAAGACAGAATAAACCAAACGAGAACAAACTGGCTAGAACATATAGAAAGAATGCCAGAACACAGATTGCCACAGATGTTACTTCATTACCAACCGAAAGGTAGAAGAAGAGTGGGACGTCCACTCACCAGATGGAGAGATTCCATTTCTTGATGTGGAAACAGGCCAAGGGCCTAAATCCATGAAGGCAGATGATGATGAAGGGGTACTTCTGAGTAATACGGCTAATTTTTTTTCGAGTAAACAGTTGATGCCCGTACATACACGAATATAACTTTGCCCTGTTTTAGAATACTAAGAGACAGGAGCTTGATATTACCTTTTTTCAACAAGACTCTGCAACAACTCATAAGGCCTTTCGATGAGAATAATTGAAAGTGTGTTTCAGGACAGAATTATAAGTAGTGAACCCCTCGGTCCTCCGACCTAACCCCCTGCGATTTCTATTTCTGAGGTAACTCAAAACATAAAGTGTACAAGACAAGCTCACACACCCTGGAAGAATTAAAACAAAATGTTCGCCAGGAAACTGCCAGCATTTCTCAGCGTGAACTATGGCGAGTGGTTAGTTTTCTAAAAGTGCCAAAAAGTATGGACAATGACAGTGGCCGCTTTCAACGTCTCCTTCCATTAAGTTGGTAAGTAAAGCCTTTAAAAGTAGTTCTAAAAGTACTGTATGGTTTCATCCGCGTCTTTCTATGATAGCAGCAGACGGCAACGAGTGCCGAGGATGCGGACAGGTAAAACACCGCGCAGCCGGTTCTTAAGTTTTTTTGCTTTCTCTTTATACTTCTATATAAATATTTTTAAGTTTAATCAAGATAAACATTTGTATCATTAGTTTCATTACACATTTCATTGTAAGTACAAGAGGAATAGAAGAAACCAAATCAATAGTCAGATGTTTAAAAGCAAGTTGCTCCATGCTGGCCTAATTTCCATACTGTTCCCATTATATAGTGAGAATCAACTGCATAGCGACAGCATTTTAAGAAATGACAAGTATTGAAAAATCCAACCCAATAATAACATATTTGGCTCACGCAATAAGCAGTTGTGTGAAATTGTGCGTTTTAAAGAGATGCATACTTTTTGTGTGATATGTTTTTGTCTATTTGTTAGCATTTAGTTATACAAAATTTCTTCCAAATGAATGACTTTCTACGTAGATTATTTACAGATTTAGAGATCTTGGAAACTTCATTCTGCATAGATTAACGTATGACAATTCGATTGCCTATTGTTCCCCCTGTCTTACCTTTTCTTGATTGCTAAACTGTCTTGAAATGGAATATCTGGGAGTTTGCTTTATTTTTACACGCGTTTTCTGGGGAACGCTGTAGTCTATCCATTTTATTTTCAAGGAAAATCACTGGCTAGCATCATAGCTCAGTTGATAGAGCACCTGCCTACTGTGCGTGGGGTCACGGGTTGATTCCCGGCTGGAGGGTGGGTATTTGTCTCTAGCCAAGATTATTCCCTATCCCCCCCACCAGAATCTGGAAGTGCTATTGAGAGGATAAGCATTGCGGTTCTCTCTCTCTCTCTCTCTGTGTGTGTGTGTGTGTGTGTGTGTGTGGGTGTGTGTGTGTGTGTGTGTGTGTGTGTGTGTGTGTGTGTGTGTGTGTGTGTGTGTGTGTGTGTGTGTGTGTGTGTGTGTGACCTAATGTTCCGTTTCCGATAGGTAGTATGTTCCAAAGTAAAACACCGCCGATATGACCACTATAGGTAAAGGCAGGATATAAAGAGGGGCAGGGGGCAGTTAAAGCCATCTTTGCGGATATGATCTTTTATGACTCCATTTTTTTAATATTCTAAAACCAAAACCCTTTAAATTCTGTTTATTTCCTTTTTAGTCACTTAGAAATTAGAAGCTCTGTTATGTATCCATCAAGAAGAACAATGTTTTTCTTTGTGGAAGAATTATAAGAATAGTTAAGTGGTTTCAAGGACATGTATGTATCCTATAAACACTTTCACACAGTTTTGTACATTTTTAGTACATGTAGATCTTTTCATTATATTAATTTCTACACTAATCAAAAGTTTATATGCAATGATGAGACAATATGATATTCAACAAAAGCAAACAACAACAATAATGATGATAATAATAATAATAATAATAATAATAATAATAATAATAATAATAATAATAATAATAATAATAATAATAATAATAATAATAATAATAATAATAATAATAATAATAATAATAATAATAATAATAATAATAATAATAATAATAATAATAATAATAATAATAATAATAATAATAATAATAATAAAGGGAAAACTTGAAGCTTGTGAGCATTCAAGAGTTTGTGTACGGTCCTTCTATTGAATATTTTGTATATGCAATATACATACGTTACAGTCAGTGTTATTTGCACCCCGGAAGACCATTAGGAATTGGTATATCGGAAATAGATGCACCGGTGGCAACTCCGGGTCTAAAGGAAACGTAAATTACATACGAAGGGCGACGAAGCATGAAAAGATGGTAGGGACAGGACCAGTCAAAAGCCCGTAACGCAATTAATAAGGAGTCCTCTAAGGCACGAATTTGCCTGTGCACATCCATCATGAGAAAGTAGCAGGACAGGCACCCTGTTTTGTGGAGAAGAAAAGAAGCGTCGTTAAAAGTAACCGACATTCTTTTACCAAAGGTCCCCCTCTCTTACCAAATACTGACCTGGGCCCGGGTCTCCTACTTGCTTTGCAAAAAGAAAGAGGGAGAGGAAGGAAGGAAGGAAGGAGGGTCCTCCGCCGTTGTCCTCCGGCTCAGTCAAACCTCGACCTTCCTTCCGTGAAGAAGAGGCCGATGGTGCTGCTGCGCACGGCATTGTTCCTGCTGCCTGGCGTCTGGCCAGCGAGTTCAGTCATTTGTGTTGTGTGACCGTCCGTCCATGGAGTAAATAGTCATAACCTTATTATCACTGGAGACTTGTTCTGTTTTCTGCAATGCGCAGACTGCCAAACTGCGGGGGACACCTGAGGAATTCACAACCACTTTCGGGAGCATCTTGTCAAAGTAAGATTAGTTGTAACTTACATATTACTTAACAAACAGTTTAGTTTTTGCTTTACTTAGACTCTTTAATACACATATTTTTCAAAAATGAAGGAAGTCTGCCCAATTATAACTTTAGACTCTAAGATGTTTAGGACCACGTGGAGAGGTTTAAATTATTGACTAAAATCAAAAGTGGATGGTCATTTTTTAACGTTGTGTTCAGATCTTTCATACCATTTAATTTTCAATTATTTTAAAATTTTCTCAGCATAGTATCCGCCTCGCAAAATCTTTCCATAGGCGTAACGTCCTTGCTGTTTCGTGAATTGCCAGAGAAACGTTTAAATGTTACAACTGTTTCAAATTATGAGATACCCTCTATATTACGGTTTTTTTTCCTATTGCATTTTTACTTGTTTCCGAACTAAATAATTCACCTCGGAAGTTTAAACTGAACATTTACGTAGCTATTTTCCTTATTGGGTGTTTACCAACATACTCAAGGAAAAGCCTGGAATAATTCACATTACAGTGTTAATTATACTTCCCAGTAAAATAAAAATCAAACTTCAGAATGATATTTTATGCCGCACTATCACACGCGTGAATATTTTTACACCTTCTACGACCATTGTGCGGAGAAATCTAATGCGCAAATTCACCTAATTCTCAAAATCTTCTGATACCAATATCATAAAAATACCGATACAGCATGGACGTCGCGAAGGGGGATGAGAGGGGCCTAGGTCTTCTTTGCAAATTAATGAATTTACTGTGTAGTCAATTACTGATTTTTAATTTTGATGTAAGAAACAATTTTTATGTAGCAGAAATTAATACGGTTATCCACAACAAATGACGTAATAATGATAATAGAATAATGAATTAATATTGTTTGACTGCAAACTTCCAACATGCGCTCCCACCCCTGAAAAAAAGTCAGCAGACACTCATTTTCATAAGTTTATATCGTAACAAAGTTTTCATTTGTCTAATGGTATGGAGCCCGTAATCTTTGCAACAGGTTCTCAGCAGTTGTGAAAATGAAATGTTGCAGCACGATAAAACTAAATAGTCTGCAGGCATTAGAAAGAATTGCTTCACAAACAAAATAGGTTGCAAATTATCAAAAGAACATCGAAGAAGCCTGTGTTTACCAGCGAAACTGGTGTCCTCTGAGCGCAGCAGATAAATGTACCAGCGGTCCTAAGGCATATCTATTGACATTTCTCTTGTTAGCAGTATATTTTGGTATGGAGATCATTCGACATAAAATATTCAGTGCTCTAGAGGAAATGTACATTTTGTAGAACCCCTTCTTAAAACGCTGCGAAAGTGTAGGTAGGTACATTGTACTCCAAGTCCAAGCAGCCTGATATTATCTAGTAAGTGCTACCAACCTACTAGAGTGGATGAAACGTTTTGGTGCGTCGGTTGTAAGAGCGGAATGAAACTTGAGCGCTCGGAAGTCCTTAGTCGTTTGTCTTCAAGAAAATCAGAGTTATTAATCGCTGGCCCAGTTAAGCGAGATAAGAGGTATATGAATTTTACTTATTAAAAAATCCCTTTTCTTGGATTCTCAACAGCTTAGTTTTCGTACTGAGTGATCCACGTAGTATTCTTATTAAACTTACGAACTACGAATACAGTGTTAGACTTGAGGTATCAAATTTATGTTGAGAAAAAAAGCAATTCTTAACTGAATTTCTATGTTTATTAGTTGCTTATTTAAATAACTCAAACGCGCCGTGAGATAGGATATAAGGGACATTGTGCATTTGTTTTTATATGGATAGTTAGAATTATAGCACGCCTGCGTAGCGCAGTGGTAGCGTGCCTACCTCTGGCTGGGTTCGATCCCCGGTACCGACGTGGGGGATTTTCCCCCCGCTGGGAGGCCTGGCACGGGGTGCACTCAGCCTCATTAGGTTCGGAGGGGACAATTGAGAAAGGTATTTGATGAAGTAGTGGCCCCAGGTCGTAAAGACCTCATAACTGGCCGGGAGGGCTAGGGACGCTGCCCACGTCCCACACTCCAGTACTGCACCCTACTCATGACGCCTGTAGTGGGCAGAGGTGGAGAACGCAGCGACCCTTCATGGACTGTTGCGGTGTTTTTAAGAGTTATAGTTTGTCCGCAATGATAATGAAATCCAAACCCATTAACTTTCTATTGGGAAGCTTTTAATAGTATTTAAATGTGAACTACTACCTCGCAACTGTATAGAATTTGACCACGCAATTAACTGGAGTTTTTAAATTCTTAATGAACAACATAAGAATACAGATGTTTAAAAGAAACGTGAGGCAGAAAGAGATGTGCGCTGTTTTCGTAAAATATCTACCTAATATCTATATCCATCATAGGTTGAATTATTCTATAGCATGCTTCAACGCAATTATTGCAACGGTTCAAATTTCAAATGGAATGGATTTAAGCAGTGGCATATTCTTCATGAATGCTACAAATGCACGCATGCGTTATAGAATAATAAAATTAACACTCATCCATAATTGAAATATCGCCATTAAAATGACAGAGGAATCAATAACCTATGAACTAAGGGGGGGGGGGGGGTTAACATGAATTCTGCTCCAAAGACATGTTAACTAGGCTGGCTAGCAACTGCCTAGTTAAGGCGCTGAGGATTTGCACCACATTGCCTGCTATCACATCATAACAGCAACCTGTAAGATACAAAGAAATGATGTGTGGCATTCAAGGTGCGTACAATGTTTGTTGAATGCATTTAAGTGAGTTTTGCCACTGAATATTCAAATTATGGGTGATTCTGAAAATAATGTTATATCAACCGTATTTAGCAGAACTTTTTCTATCACGTCCATTCTGTGATAAGATGCAGTTATTTAAATAAAGGAAACGTACTCCCGATTTGAAAAACTTGAAATTGGAGAACAAAGTTAAGAACTTCGTAACTCTAAACTTTATAGAAAGATAGTTTGGTTATGCGGCTCTGAAACTTTGTGTAAGCTTTCCTACTGTCCGTGTTTGTTGCTTGGGAAAGATAAATATCCTTGGAACAGTAAAGATCGGGTCATTCGTGTGTAATGTACATAGTTTTCATGTTACATGTTGCATGCCTTGCAAGATTATCACGATACGCCAGTGGATTTAAGTATGTAACTAAACAGGATTTTGTAATAAGATAAGAAGGAAAAAGAATGTGTGCTCATATGGTAATAACCGAGGCTTCGCAACTTAAGCGTGTAAAATCAACTAATCTTAAAACGATTACTAGTAATTAATGTATTTTCACATTATTCTTATGCAGTTGAACTATATCTCAGTGTAATAATAAAGAGTAGCAATAGGAATCACATCACATGTTTTGTAAGTTATTATTTGGTGGGTCCATAAGCTACACATTGTATGTTTTTGCCCTTCATACGTTTGTTGCCGAAGACACGGGCACAGAAAAATTTGCGAGTAGTCCATATTTTAACAATAGTTTACTGCTGTTGGCATCACTGAAATGCTACCTCAAAAATCGTGCACATTGAACCAGAAGCTTCCTTTCAGCATTTGGAAGTTTCCATGGGGTGAGAAAAGCTTGTTTGTTGTTGAAGGGAACGTTGGGGTAGTGCTGTTCCTTTTGTTAAGTAAGCAGCAGAGCCCTTGGGTCAGATAAAAGCAGGTAGTTGTCGGCAACCACTGTGTGCTCTGGCTTGTCTTCGGCTGAAGTTCTCACCAGTTGCAAGGCCAGTCCTTCACACTAGTTGAGTTACAAAAATGTGCCATATTGTAACACGTTTTGATGATAACACATGAGCATTAACTGAAAACTGCTTATGGATTATAAACATGGCTTAAGTCATTAATGCATGTGCTTTATTGAAAATAGTTGCCTGCTTAATGTCAAACAAAAGTAAATAGCTTGTAGCTTGTAATGAATAAACGAGTACAGTCTTCAAGGTGCTGTACAAATTAACAAGCCTAGAGACAAAAGAATATCTTAGTAGCATAATGTACCTATTATCTTTATGGCTACGATGGCAAAGATTAGAAACATTTGTAAGCAACTGTTTCAGTTGAAACTTAACTAAATTCTAGAGTTAGAACATTAAAAAATTGTAGTAATATTGATTTGAAGTGATTATTTTTTCAGAAGAGTAGTTTAAAAATATATAATCTGTAAATAATATACAAAAGATTCTATATTTATATGCAAAATTGTACATGATGAACCAATTAATGGAAGAAGAAAAAACTGCACCAAATATGGATAGAAGGCCCTAATTCCTATTCGATGATATTTTTTTTTTTTTTTTTATATATAACATTTTTTCAGAAATAGTTCAGTAATTTAAATGCACGTACCCTGTATACATATGTGTTGACACAGGATACGAATATATATTAGGTGGTTAAGAATTACAAACTGCCCCGTGGAATATTCCTAACTACTTTCCATGTCTCAACTTAAACCTCACACACTATAATAACCTAATACTTTATTTTATGTGCGGAACGCTATTTAAGTGTCTATTGTAAGCCTTCAGGTCTTGCAAGCTGGGAACACGGTAGGCTGGTGTCATAAAACTACTCTTAGCTCACGATATTCTACGTGAACGGAGGGAGATACTGCAGAAGTCTTGCAGTCGTTCCAGACCTACTACCAGCCATTATGCCTAGATTTCAATTTGCCGTATTTAATATGACGTTTAATTGGCATTTGATTGATAAGGGCCTGAAACTTCAAGATCTGCAATCACGAAGAAATTACTTAATGATTGATCAAGCTCCTGTCGGAGGGCTTGTCATTTACGTAACCAATCATTGTTGACCTGAATATTTGTCTTATTGGTCCATCGGCTGACTCGAGGAACGTGTGATAATCACAAAGTAATTTCTCCTTCACATTAGGTATTAGAATTCATGTCATGTAAATTTACAGATCGGTTTCCCATGAACGCTACTCTCGGAGGTTCTGTTTCCGGAAAGCTGACATTTATAAGAAGTTTGGGCTTACCAAGAAGTCCAAGTAGATGGACTCTCAGGCAGGCCTGACCAAGTGAGTGCATTTCCATCCCTCTTTAAACATTCCACATAAGACTGCAGCAGCAGGAACGTTATCTCCCGCCTTGGATCAGGTGTGTATGTGTGTGCCTTCACCGGAAACAGCTGTCAGTTATACTGTGTTTACAAATCATTACACCTGGGGTTGGCCGTGTAGCGCGCTGCTGCTGTTGCTTTCAATACATTTACACGCTACATCTACCGTCTCTGTAGATTCGCCACGATTCCTGCCTTAGGACATAATTATGGTACATAGTAGCTTTCTCTATCGCTCCATCTTTGCCTCCAGGAATCCCTGGCATGCAGCCTATTCTCGTTTAGGTGCTGATAAAACAGCGGCTTTCATCAGTTTTAATAGCATTTCTCCTGAAAATATTTCTTGTTACTGTGCGGATCTGAGAAGTTTTGTTGCGTAAGCATGTATTGTATTTTATAGACTATGAAATTGAGGTACCACTGAAACATCAGTCTTTGTCTAGGTATTCAACTCTTTGAACTTCTTTGTTCCACACTAATTGATATTTACCATTTACTGAAATCAGCAGGAAAATCTGCAACATTACGCTTCAGTAGCTGTCTTCTATTCTGCACATATAGCAATGTATACCACCAATATTGGAAAATATTTCAAATTACAACAGTCGACTCTTCAAAATAAATAAAAACTAGATAATTTACAGAACTATATTTGTAAAATTCTGTCGCATTTGATTATACGGATATGTTTTTAATCATTGCTTATGGAGCAAATTTGCAATACAGAATTTTGTTTAGTGTAATCTAATTCTCAAAGCCTTCAAAATATAACTTCCAGAAAAGAAAACAGTGCCATAATAACTTGTTTGTATCATTGTGTGTTAGCAATGTGTCCTATCAAACTCTTGAACACATGTAGTATTTAATCAAAATAGCTTTTATGGGACAAAACTTAACTACCGAGAGTCCCATTTCCTTACAGGTATTCAAATACCAACCACGCTTACGGCCAGGTCGTAAACATTTTACTCGTATAGAAATGCACAACTTTATTTAGTAGTTGCATAAACAGTCATTCAGCAACAAACGTTATCTAAAGAAATATATATACATATGGAAACTTTTACTATTGAAACGTATTATTTAAATTCTGGATTGCAAAGATTTTCCTATTTCCCAACACCCGCTTATATCAATAGAAAACTAGCGAAGCAAGGACAGCTAAACATATCGGGGTATTTTCCACATTTCTGCAGATCTTCCATATTTCAAAAGTTAAAACTGAGTGAGAGACTAGACAGTGAAGGCTGACTGACAGTGTTTCTTAGCACATTAGCATGCCGCCCCTCCTAGGCCCTTCAGGTAGCAGCACAATGGTCATATTTCAACTTAAACCTCACACACCATAAAAACAGGACCTCTACATGCTTTAATTTGTTCAACCAATCTGTTACACTTGTTGTAATATGTAACCGTAACCACTACGATGTGTAGTGGTAGAAACAGAAAAAAAGTTAATTCAAAATATATATTTATTAACGTGAATATATGAGGTTGCTGGTACACTAGTGTCAAATAGTAATTAAGTTACTTTATGGGTGCATTTAAGGCTAACATAATAGACGAGATCAATAAATCTATGGAATAACTGACAAAATGAAATGTCTTGTATTTGGGAACTCGGGTGTATGTAGGTACATGTATAATAGAAATGACCAATGCCTGCTATGCAGATATTTTTCGCTTCACTGTAAATGTTGTTCTTATCATTATTTTTATCAAATCCTTGCAGCTACAGCTACAGCAACCACTAATGTAATCTACTGTTGCGAGTATGGCTTTTGTTAAGGTCACGAAAGTAATGGGTCTTCAAGGGCTCTACACGAGCAACTTTTCTGAAAGTTCTTCGTTTCTAGAACCAATCAAATAAGCTTTCGAGAAAGATCCACCACAAGATTTTTCAAACTTTCCATTTCATTACAGCATGAACAATAGAAATAGAAAATTAGATAGACTTACAAAACGTTATTCTTCTATATGCTGCGTGTTAAAGGTATACAAAAATAGTTTTGTACACATTTCGTTGTAGGTACAGGGGAAATATTGTTGGTTTAAGTGGTGGTCCAATTTTAAACGGCTTTCAAATACTGCACAATAAGAAAGTGTGTGTGTGTGGGGGGGGGGGGGGGGGTGAGAAAGGAAAAGAAAACCAAATAACTTAGAAGTTGAAAAAAGGAAAATGACTTTGACAATCCAAAGCAATAATATAGAACAGGCTTAGGAAGAAGGGTGACAGATGCCATCGAATGTTTACCCTCTCCACTTACTGACATAATCGAGGACTGGCAGGTGGCAGGTTCTCTGAGGTATGCGGGAGGCATGGCTTAGTATTTAACTGCTGTAAGATAGTGGACAGGATTAAATGTACGATGTAGGGGAAGTGACACAATGGGTCAGTTCTCCCCATCTATGACATAGGATATCTCGTAAATTGCTAATGTCACAAAAGTTTATTTGGCATAAATTGTGTGTTTTAACGACATCTGTATTTCTCGTTGGGTAAGTTTTTCGCTATTACGGTTTACACGTAGAACAAAGGACTAGAGTGAAACTGAAAAATTCAATGCCATAGCCGACATCCGAGTACCATATGCGGGTCCCTGGGATCGAACCCGGGGACCTTGGTGATAGTAAAACGATCTAACCGTTCGGCCAAAGGCGCTGCCTTTATAAAACAATGAAAAAAAAAAAGGGGGGCAGAAAGAAACAGGAACCTAGTTTAAGAAAGTAACATAAAATTTGGTATATTTATGTTCAGCGCCTCTCAAGGATGCGACACGAAGATTTTCAAGAAAACATCCACACTCCCGATGACCCTTTACATGGACCTGTTTTCGAAAAATTTTATTTTCTCAAACAACTTTTATTAAAGTACCATAAGTTTTAAAATATTATCATGCCAAATGAAATGTATATTTTGAATTTTCTGGAAAAGTCCTTAGAAGGCTTGTTTCTGGTTGACTTTTCATAGCTGGTAAATCCTAAGAGACAGACAAAATCTTATTTAGCAAAAGATGTAGATTTCGTTAAAACACACACGGACTAATACATTTCCGAGACATTACTCCTATGTGTTTGAATTTTCCAGTACTTACACTTTCCTCAAATGGAAAGTCTTTATCTCGATCAGTATGAAGCAGAGAGAGGACTAAACGGTTGTAAGAATAGTTTGTTCAAGAATAAAGAAAATCATATGAGTGCAACACATCAAATTTTCCTTTTCCCATGTAAGCATTTTTGACATCTGCCTAGAAGGTTCTCTTTATTGTCTCTACTGCGCCACAGAGAAGACCATGGTGATTATATTCATTTGGATTTCTGTTGTATTTGCACCTTGGATCTCATCCTTAATGGCAAAGCTCGTTATAAGGCTTTTGATCTGTTGAGGATCTGTGATAAAGAGTAGCCAGAACTGTTTTCAATATTTCCATGATTTGACCTTATTACTGCTTCATAACAGAGTTCAGGCGTTTGTCAATTTCATTTCCTGTCAATCAACCTATACCACCAAAACTTCGCCACCTTCAAGCTCCTGAACTTTATTTTCTAGAGTTTTTGAAAAGCCTAAAAACTAGGAAGCACATAAATGTCAGAAAACTCCAAATGTAAACAGAAAACTGTAAACGAGAAGTTTTAAACAGGATTACCTCTGCGACAGGCTGTAAAACTTTAAAAGTGAAGGATAACTAACAGAATAAGTGTTGGTTTACAAATTTTGCTAGTTAACAAGTTATCGGAAAATGAACGGAGCCATACACCAAAGGGGGCATGGCACAATTTCCACATTTTTAAACGTAAATTAATATATATAAAATAATGAAAACAGGTAAGCAAACGTCACTAAAACTAAATTCAAATTTTTGACCAGAAGCATTGTTCAATTTATCCTTAAACGTCAAGTTTATTTAACAGAATTTTAATGATGTTCTCTCTCTCTCTCTCTCTCTCTCACACACACACACACATACACACACACAAACACGCACGCACACATCCGGACCTTTCTGATTTTTTAAAGTCAGGCAGCATCAAAAGTGTATTTCCTACGAAATTTCAGTACAGGAATAGGAATAGGAGAGATACGGAGGGGGCACCCCCGGAAGGAAGGAGGGGAAGGGAGACAACGGGCGGCCAGATCCAGACTAACAGCACAGACATTGACAGAGGTCCCTAAAGTTTCCCAAGTGTGACGATATCTCGAAGTCTTTAAGTCTTCCGGGGCCAATCACGTGGGCCTTGGCGCGGAGTCCAACGCCTCCAGATACCGCCCCGTTTTCCATCTAGACCCACGGGCAGCGAAGGATGGAAGCAGTTCCTGTGCGCATATCATCCCTGCCAAGCTGCACCTAACATCTTCGCCCACATGCGACCCTGAAAGAACCAACGGGATGAAGGAAATTATTAATGATAGGACACGAAATTCTGGGGGGGAGGTGTTGTTATCCTTCCCAGCATTCGCCTGGCGATCCGGTGAAACCCCCGAAAATACCCATGGGTCAGGAAGGTCGGCCGCGGAAATCGAAGCGACACCCTCCCGAATGCGAGCCTCACACGTTACCGCGGAGTACACTAAGTAGTAGAGGAAGTAAAAATGCACTAGGGTGCAATTCACCTTTAAACGGGTGAAACTGGACACCATTCTGAACAAGTTTTGTTAACAGCCTTTTTAATGTTTAAATGTAATATTAATGAGTAAAATGACATGTAGTTAAGTTGGTTAGCAGGTGCTAGGAAGGTATCAGTCATTCCAACTCAACAAGTGGTTATTACCTTTCTTCGGTTTGTTTAAAGCAACATGCTTATTGCATCATAATTCTCTCACCTGTCACTTTGAACTTGTATGTGTTTGGAATACAGCCGAGTAGTACCCTGTTGTTGGCCTGGATGGCTCAGTTGGTTAGGCGCTAGCATAATGATCCCAAGGTCGCGGATTCAAACCCGGTCCAGACCAATGGTTTTTAAGTGCATTTAAGAGTGACAACCCCTTGTCAGTACGAGTAGATTGTACTGCCAAATAAAAGAACTCCTGCGGGACGAAATTCCGACACATCTGACAATTGACAACAACGTTAACAAACAAAATACCTTTTTGTTCCAGCACCTTGTTACAGATCCTTGAAAAACATCGAAGAAATATCCTTCGCTCCTGCTCTTTAATACAATGAACATAGGGAAACATTAAGAACATTTCATTAGAATTATCTATCCTATTACTAATGAACAGAAAAAACCTTGTTTCAATCATACTCAATTCATTGAAAAGAAATATAAACCTTAAGTAGGTAATAGCAAGAAAATAAACATTTAAGTCTCACAAAGCCTTTTCCAAACATTTGTATGTTAGATGTACGCGATGATATTTATTAAGTTTCAGTTTAATCAAGGATAGAATGAAAAAAATAAAAAAAGATATTTTTTCCAATTCAAAGCTCTACCAAAACAATTTCCTTTCTGGTGCTTTATTGCTAAACAGTAAACCAGCAAGAGTAGCAGAAATAGATTAAAGCGAAAGCTGAAGCAATAAATACATACATATGTATATAAACGACATCATGAAGAAGGAAGAGAAAGGGAGGGGAAGAAAACCGATGTGGTATACTCATATGCCTTTCTGTATCCTCTATCGTTTGCTGATAGATGTGCAAACTATTCTTAAGAACGCCTGTAAATATATCCACTTCATTTTATCTGAGATAAACTTTTGCAGAAATATCTACGTCACCTATTTCGTTATAAAAGAAATACCGATCGTCATATGACTGAACGCTGTAATATTTCATGCAATCGCGAGAAACAACTAAATATCGACGGGATTTTAAAACAAAGATCAAATATTGACAACCAATAACTCGAAAATAGGTTACGTAACAAAAAAGTTATTTGTAATAATTAAAGAAATTGTTAGTACACTGGGCTTAAATTTGGATTGAAAATTATTTTCCAATTAAGATATATTAAATTAAGTAAATCTACATTTTATAAAGGGTATTCGCTCACGTCGGCCTACACAGATCTATTGTGGCTACCACCCCCCAGGAGGCAGGGATGAAATGAGGGAACCGAAGGGGTGCCATCAGACCCGCAGCTAGACAGGCCCACCAGAGACGCGTGGAAGTCCTTAACCAGTGCTGAGATGTCTTCATGCTGGTGCCAGCCCCGCCAAGATGCCATCACACCGTGAGTCCGGTTAGGTATCGCACGAAGCGTCCCCCCTCCCCTTCGACGGAGGACAAGGGCCGACCGGACGCCACCCAACGCCGAGAACAGCAGTTACCATGCGCAGTCATCCACGCCATCTGCCCGATGCTGCCCACACTAAATGCCTGAAACTGCACCACCTGAAAGATGATGAGGAAATGGAATGAAACGAAATGATGGAAAGGAAACCGTGGTATGAAATAATGCACCCAAGCATTCACCTAAGTGACATGGGGAAATCACGGAAAAACCCATATCAGAGTGCGCGGCCACGGGGATCGAATCCGCGACCTCCCGAATGCGAGCCACAGACGTTACCGCCTGAGACATCCCGCTCGGTAAACCTACATTTTATAGTATGAATATAATTTCATTTATTTTAGGAAGTTTAATTCCAACTTCTGTGTTTAAAGAGATCTCTACATATTGTGTGTAGTATGTTTATGCCTGTAGCTTTGCCAGTTATAAAATATTATATAAAATTCGATCCAAATTAATACTTCACAGGCTCTTTCCAGAAATCTAAGCATGATATACATTTTGTTTGTCATGTAAATATCTTTAGAGTATGATCTAGTAATCAAAACTGTTAAAGCTAGTTTGGAAAAAAAAATCAAAATTATCGAAACCCTTTTATATAAACGCTAGCTTGCGGTTGAGGGATCTTTTTGAAAATCTTGTATTTGAAAGACACTGAACTTAAATACAATGTATCTCGACTTTTCGTTTTTGGGTTATGCTGTTCACTGAAACATGGACCTTTGTCTGAAATCGCTACTTTTAATCCAGTAACCTCAGAACATTGTCTCATCAGGCGAAATTTCGAAATAGAATTTTTCAGTGGAACGCAATACCTTATACTACTCGTACATATGTACGTGGTATAGGAAGTAAAAATGCTAAATTAATTTTTAATATTGAAGTGAACGAAAATACATAACATAAACTAACAAACTAGCGAATACGAGAAGAAAGCTGAAAGGTTTTACTTCTTGTTATGTAGAGGTAGACAAGCATTAAATAGCTGCACCTTTCATTTAATCTTGGCCAGGAATGCTACCCACCATACTGTGTTCCATCCAATGCGCCTTCTGTTGGAAGTTTTTCACTCACTCTCCAGAAAACTAAACAATCTCAGCGGGCCCAGTTTGGAGAAAAGTAGGATATGGTAACAGACTCACCTTTTCCCTTAAAAATCTCACTCTTCTTGCAGCAGTGTGGGCGGAAGCGTGGTCGTGATGCAACATGAGATGGTCCATCTTAGATCTGGGGTCCTGTTCCTTCCATTGTCTCGAAAACTTTGCACCATTCCACAGTGACTGTTGCTATGTAAACCTATCCTAGCACAGAAATCCTGCATATAATTTTTCCCCGTTTATTTTATGTATTTGACCTTGAGTTTACTTAACGGCGCTAACTCTAGGATCTTTTCCACGTCGTCACGTGTAAGTACTCTATCGTGGGTATTAGTTATACAAGCCAAGAAATCTGCTGTTGCATTTACGCACATTAAGTTGCCTTCAACAGGGCTTTATTCCATCATGAAACCTTGGGCACAAGATTAATTATTTATTATTATTATTATTATTATTATTATTATTATTATTATTATTATTATTATTATTATTATTATTATTATTATTATTATTTTTATTATTATTATTATTATTATTATTATTATTATTATTATTATTATTATTATTATTATTATTATTATTATTATTATTATTATTATTATTATTATTATTATTGGTGTTGTTATAATTATTTTATTTCGTTTCAAGCAATCTGCAGACCCGTTAAACAACCCACTGCATTTCTATTCATTTCTTTTCTTTTTCCTTTCTCCCTTTCCAATATTTCGTCATCCTGTCACTGTGATTTTTTCTTCTTTCTTCTGTCCAAATTGTCGTTTTCTTCTTTTTTTAACTAGAAACCTTTGAAATGTATTAACTTTAACTTTGCTCTATTCTGTATTATTTCTTCTGATAATTCCACTTCATTTGAGTCTTTCCTTATCCCTAGCATCCATTGGTTACCATTCTTAATTTTGTATATATGCTTGAAAATTTGTTTTGTAAGTCTATTATTATCCGTCCTCATTAAATGACCAAACCATCTTATTCTTCTTTTCCTGATCGTATCTCAAATCTTTTCACATTCTTTACTTTTATATAGGTCATTTTTCCTGAGTAATTATTACTTGTTATTATGATTATTTATTATTATTATTATTATTATTATTATTATTATTATTATTATTATTATTATTATTATTATTATTATTATTATTATTATTATTTATTTATTTATTATTATCATCATCAGTATTATTATTATTATTATTATCTATTGTTGTTACTGTTACTACCATTACAATGACTCAATGGCAACTTGCGGACTTAGCACCTTGACCGAAAGGTAATCTTTCGTGCGAATGGATCCTAAGGGCGGCCGCAACGTTACCAAGGCAGGTTCCCTATATTTTCCCAGTTAGAAGCACCCCGTGAGGCTCTTCTCTCCCCTCGGGCTTGTACCATCCCATGGAGGCCCAGAAACCAGTGGCTCACCTTCTAATCCGGGGGACGAAATTGCCAGTGCGCATTTGTTCCCGCAACGCTCGCCGACGCTTCCCACCCTGAAAGAAACCTAACGGGATGAAGGATGGAATTAAATGATGTATGTAACGAAACAGGAGGAATTCGGAGGATATGGAATTCCTTCCCAGCATTTGCCTAGTGACCCAGGTAAACCTCCGAAAAAGCCCATAGGTCAGGAAGATCAGTCACGGAGATCGCACCCGCGACCTGCCGAGTGCGAGTCACAGACGTTACTGCCTGAGCCATCCTGCTCAGTTACTATTGCAACTACAATCTTCGCGGGGCGTACTGCAGACTCCAGCGAATCCTAAGCTTGCTCCTCCTACCAGCGTTGCCGAATGTGTTCACACATCTCACACGCTCGTATGTACAGAATCTCTGCCGGTACATGCACAAAGCTTGGCAACAGCGCTCCGCTTGAGCATTGGCCAGCGTTCACGTGCCTTTAACTTTTGCGAGCAGTTTACTACTGCTACTGCCATTCATCATCGCCTTTCCATAGGGCTTTGCTCTGAATATTCCCTTTTACTTTCTATTTTCAATGCTGACACAAAAATTCTGCATAGAGACGGTAAATGTGAAGGTCTCTGATGATGCTCAATGAAGGATTGGGGAAAGCGTCAAGTACTACGCCTACTTCTTGACCACGGTTACAAACTCCAAAGAATGAAGTATTTCATTTCGACACCGGAGATATAAAATTGTGCGCACATAGCTAGCCAACGAAATTATTAGAAATACCAATTTTTGTGTACAGTGGTGGAAAAAATGATCGGGCGTACTCTAATAGTCCAGGACGTATCCAATCTACACTTCGGTTTCAATCCGGCTTTACACCGGTCTATCTCTAAACATTCCAATTGTTCAACAACAAAATCTATGGCATTACTTATCGTCTGCCCAGCGCATAGATAGGAGACACTGTCATTCTATTTGTTTCCTGATAATTAAAGAACTTGTTAATTCATTGCCCCTCTTTCTTCGTAAGCCAAAGGTGTCCCTAGAACATAAAACATGTGTTTCTGTTGCTATGCTTATTGGCTGTTAAAAATGTGAGGAGCAACCAAAACTCGACAGGTGAACACGGCCAATGAACTGAACCTAAGTGAGCCGTCGAGTGTACCCGTAAAACGAGAAATGTGATCTAGCCAAGAAATCCACGGCTCGTTGTTAGTCAGATCTGGAGGCAGAATGTTTGTGAAATAAGAGCAAATAGCTCAGAAGTATGGCGTTCACTTCGCGCAGTGGCAACGTGTTCAGATCCATTCCTCTCCATTTATACATCGTATTTTTACATTAAAGCCACATATTTTCCATAACATTCACCGAGCGAGGTGGCGCCTGGACGACTCGCATTCGGGGGATCATGGGTTCCATCCCATCAACCATGCACTCTGACTTGGATTTTTAGTGGTTAGCCCTTGTCACTTAGGCGAATGCATATCTTCCGGGGGTGCTATGAGACTCGTGGTGCATGGTGTTGCTGGACAGATGGCGCTGTTCTCGGTGCTGTGTGGACGCTGTCTTCCCGAGAGTAGTCCCGTGGCTGCTCAGCGAGTATCTCTCAGCACTTGCTAGGCACGTCCGCGCGTCTCTGTGATCTGTCTGACTCCAGCTTGTAGTGCGCGATGTGGGCACTTAGCTCTGTAAAACAATTGCAAGAATAACAGAATGTTTTCCACAATTCGTTTATAGGAGGCACTGCTGTTGCTTGTGTATTAGTGCAATTTATTAAATAATAATAATAATAATAATAATAATAATAATAATAATGATAATAATGATGATGATGATGATAATGATAATGATGATGATAATGATAATAATAATAATAATAATAATAATAATAATAATAATAATAATAATAATAATAATAATAATAATAATAATAATAATAATACAGTGCATTTTTAAAATCTACAGTTTTCTTCTGGTTGTAATATGACCATGTACTTAGTTGGCCAAAATAGAGAGAAAAGAGAAGAAGAGAAATGCAGGAGGCTGAAATGATAGTAAAATCTTAAAAAAGGTAAATAAGAAACCTTTAAGAAAGCCGCTTTTATTCCACACTTTGGAGAGAGACATTGAGGTATGAAGTATTGGAACGGAAGGGGAGACCACAATCACGGCACAGGATGGAGAAGGTAGCGCCACAGAGTCGTGCTACAGAGAATGCCACAGCTCCTAACAGTTGACAGACAACCACCGGGCACACCACCTGAAACTCCTAGGTTCTACCCAGAGAGGGCGTCGAAGCGACTCTTACGACCCGGGCAGCGGCAGGCAGCTATAAGGGGGGGCCAGGAAAGAAGTGTTTACCACGCGTAAGCACTGCATCATCTGACCGCAGCTGCCAGAACCACCACGTTGACAACCAAACCTGGAAGATGACAAGGGAAATGGAGTGAGGAAGGGAAGGAAAGGACACTGTGAATGCAATTAAGCACCATAATATTCGCCTAGGTGACAAGGGAAAACCACGGAAAAACTCAAGTCAGTGCGCAGTCGCTGGGGATCGAACCCAGAACCTCGCGAATGTGAGTCGGACAGATTGTCGCGACGTCACCTAGCTCACGAAAACATTTTTACAAATTGTGTTTTAAGATCACTTTTTTGGTGTAGCATGATGCTTTTGCCTACCTCATTCGATTTATGGAACTATGTAAAGTTCATTCAAAATTAGGAGAACTTCATACCTAAATACCAAGGTATACTTTTTGTATGCAAGTATTTTAAACGCGATATTTTAATGAAAGTTACGAGAAAATAAAGCATTTTCCATTTAAAGGGTTGTTTTGGTGTGGGAATCTCCTTGAATTCACATCTTCGGAAAATGGTTAACTTAAATTCCAGGTTTGCTGTTTAAAAACATTTCATTTTTACTTTTTCTACTGGTAAGTAGGGGAAGTATTGTATTACACCCAAAAATTCGATGTCGAGATTTCACCGGAAATATATGTTTTGAGACCCCTGAATAAAAAAAAAAAAAAAAAAAAAAGCATTTTTACTTTCTCTACTGGTAAGTAGGGGAAGTATTGTATTCCACCCAAAAATTCGAAGTCGATATTTCACCGGAAATACATGTTTTGAGGCCCCCTGAATCCAAAAAAAGCATTTTTAGAAAAAGGTCCGTGTGTGTGTGTCTGTGTGTCTGTGTGTCAGTCTGTCAGTCTGTCAGTCTGTGGACAGCATAGCTCAAAAAGGAAAAGTCGGTTAAAAACCAAAGTTGGTATTTAAGTTTAATGTCGTTCAAGGATGTGACACGAAGATTTTGAAGAAAATAGCCCCACCCTAAACTACCCTTTACATGGAAAATTTTTCGAAAATTTTGATTTTCCTGAAAATGGCTCTAACGATTTTGATTAAAATGTCATATGTTTGAGATATTTTTATGACAAATGAAATGTATATCTTGAATTTTCTGGCTATAGCCCCTGTAGTCGTATTTACTCTGGATGACTTTTGCATAACTGGTAAACCGTTAGAGATAGACCAAATTATACTCTACAAAAAATGTGGATCTTGCTAAAATACACAATTTATGTCTCAATAAATTTTCTTGTAGGGTGAACCATTTCGGAGATATTCCTTGTTATGTGTGTGAGTTTCGGAAAACTTGGAACTTTCGTGAAATGGGTCATCGTTGTTCATTTTTTTTTATATGTTAAGTGTGCAAAGGCAACAGAATCTCAAACATTTGACTATCGCACAAAGCCTACTGTATTCTAACATTCCCCTTGCACCTACAAGGAAATAAGCAATAAGATAATTTGTACAAATGTGTATCTCAACTATCAAGAAGGAAGATATAGGAATAAGAGTTTGTAAGAATTGTTAGTACAAGAGTAGAGAAAGTCATGTGGATGCAACACATCAGATTTTTTAAAAAAGGTCCGTGCGTGTGTGTCAGTCTGTGGACAGCATAACTCAAAAACGAAAAGTCGGTTAAAAACCAAAGTTGGTATTTAAGTTTAATGTCTTTCAAGGATGCGACACAAAGATTTTGAAGAAAAAGACCCACCCTAAACTACCCTTTACATGGAACGTTTTTCAAAAATTTTGATTTTCTTGAAAATGGCTCTAACGATTTTGATTAAAATGTCATATGTTTGAGATATTTTTATGACAAATGAAATGTATATCTTGACTTTTCTGGCTATAGCCCCTGTAGTCGTATTTACTCTGGACGACTTTTGCATAACTGGTAAACCGTTAGAGATAGACCAAATCATACTATACAAAATATGTAGACCTTTCTAAAATACACAATTTATGTCTCAATAAATTTTCTTGTAGGGTGAACCATTTCGGAGATATTCCTTGTTATATGTGTGAGTTTCGGAAAACAACTTTTGTGAAATGGGTCATCGTTCATTTTTTTATATGTTAAGAGTACAAAGACAGCAGAATCTCAAAGCTTTAAAACATTTGACTATCGCACAAAGCCTACTGTATTCTAACATTCCCCTTGCACCTACAAGGAAATAAGTAATAAGTTGCACAAATGTTTATCTTAACTAACACGAAGAAGATATAGGAATTAGAGTTTCTAAGAATGGTTAGTACAAGAGTAGAGAAAGTCATGTGAGTGCAACACATCAGATGTTTTAGTAATATTCAGGCTGATTGATTCGCGCGAACGCGCGCGCCCACACACACACGCACTCACACACACACACACACACACACACACACACACACACACACACACACACACACACAGATATCTTTTTCTAAAGATGTTTTCTTCAAATTATGTATTTTCTGAAATACCTGTGTCATTTTTTGGTTGAATATTTCCATCTACCTAGATGTTTGATAGGAAAAATAGAAAGTTATTTTCCTAGCCATAAAAAATAAGAACTCAAGATCCCTATTAACATTCTTCATACTATTACCTGGCACGGAGTGTGCATGCCACAAATAAACAATTTCAGCCCATGTGAAGATTGAAGTGTATTTGCGAAACAGGGGAGATTGGATTTAGCTCCTTCCACTTTATGGGACTGTGCCACTTTTTAACCCTCTGTTGCAGCGGCGGTTTGGTTGTATGTTGCGTTTGATTTACTAAAACACTTCCAAATCTTATGAGGTAAAAATCTGTTCATTAGTGACTGCTTATGTTTGCAAAGTATCAATATTTGGCGACAAATCGAAGTGCGTAGCCTTAGAAGATCCACCAAGTAATCTTCGCGTAACCTATTACAATACAAACTTTTATTATAATTCAATTTGGAGAAACTGTTCGCAAATATATCTATATCTATACTGACTTTACGCACTACTCTTGCAAATGCTTATTTCTCTACTACATTTTAATGGATATAAGGCTTTTAGAAATATCTTATTGCTAATCTTCTTCTAGTTGAAGGGGAATATGGGCACAGAGTAGGTTTTAAGGGATAGTGAAATATTTTAAGAGCTGGTTGCTATGCGATGCCGTTGAAATTCGCTCTCTTTCCAAGGCCAAGAGATTAAAATAACGAATAACATATTCCTATTTGAGAAAAGTATAAGTATTTGCACTAAATAATATCTCGGAAATGGTTCACTCAAAAGAAAAACTAAGTGTTTGATATAAATTGTGTTTTAACGATATCCAATTTTTATTTAGTAAGGTTTTTCTGTCTCTTACTGTTAACCATTTATGCAAAAATCATCCAGAAATAGGTCTTCTAGGACATTCCCCTAAGGTAACTTTACTGTATGTCCTATGGCAAATGCATCAGGGGCAGCGGAAAATAACTTCTGGTTAATAAAAGGGATAACTAATGAAAAAGGTTCTGGATATTACCACCTCATCGCCTATCCGAAAGTACAGTAGAGTTGGCATAATATGCAACAACTTCATTCTGTCCTAATGATGCGTTAAACGCTGGGGTTCTCGCTCATGACGTCAGCCACAAAATACCACCCTTGTTGTTTACGGTGAACGAGCACAACACAGGGCGCTTCTCCTCTTTAGTCGGAAGTGGCATCGCCCGTGCGGGCCATGGGCGTTTTTCATTCAGTGATGAAAGAATCTATTCCTCGGTGGCATAGTTACACAAAGCGTATTTTCTAAAGCACACAGTACACACCTACGTTTTAGATTCTCCACGAAATTTTTATTCTAGGTTTTAAGTAATCTTCATCAGTAATTTCCTTACTTGAATGGATTACTGGCCCTAACGTAAAATTCCAAGCTGGGAGTTCAACCAGTATTAAAGCTTCTGTTCACCATGCATAGTCTTCTACAATCATGGATTAGGCCAGTGCCTGTTCCGGTCTCACGTAGAACCAGCATTTCCTTGGTGTCCTATTAGCCCTCGTCCTCCTGGTTTATATCCTATTATTTGTTTGAGGGTTCTCTCTGGAGTTATACTTTGTGAGTGTTGGAGCCAATTGTCTCTGTATTCCATTAATTTTGTTAAAACAGCATCAATCAAATTCATTTCTAATATTTTCATTTCTAAATTGATCTTCTCTTGTACATCCTTTGACAGATCTTAGGAAACGCTTTTCTGCTGCTTGTATTTTACTTAAATCTTTAGTTCTTAATGTCCATGTTTCGCCGAGACAGGAAGTGTCATGACAGAGCAGAATTGTAAGTGTGTGTCTTTTCTTGTTTTATCGTTTAATGTTCTTTTAATTGTGCCATTTATTGCTTGCAATTTACTGATTTATATTTTTATCTACTTCATAACTCAAATCGCATCCAAGATACCTTAAATTCGGCACTTATTCAATAATATTATTTTCAATTAAAATCTTTGTTCTTACTGGGTATTTACCATGGAATGTCATTACTTTGTTTTCTAACCGTGCATAGTAATGACAATCTGAGATTACGGGTCAATATGGTTTGACAGTGAAGTATGTAACTTGTCCTTCTCAGCTTATTCCCCATCCTCTTGCATAAATCTTGCCATCGAATTGACCTTATCCTAAAGAATTGGCGAAAGGTAAACTTAAAATACTCCTAAATTAATAATAGCAATAAAGATGATAGTGATAATAAAGAAGTTAATAGTCAATTTATTTAATTTTAATACATTTTGATTATGAGTCATTCTTGCCAACACTATGGGGTAATGGTATCATTATTATATTTATTATCATCCTGATCACTTATTATTAGCGCTCCGAAGAAGGTTAACTTTTTAGTGAAACGTCAACGAGAGTGCCGATATTGTATAAACTTGTTTCGCCTCATGATGGAAGAAAATGTTTTAATTTTTTGTGGATCAATTTTAGAGAAATTAAATTTTTTGTTGCATATTTTCGTTTTTCGCCGTCAGAACAGATACATTTCCAGCGATCTCGAAATTCCCCAATTATGAGGTGGCGTTAGCTCATCTGATATTACCTCTCATTGCATCAACATGACCTGGGTTTACACGAGCTACTAACGGACTTCTCCTCACTTCAATCCAATGATCGTGCTATTGCATACTTCTTGACAGCTAGTATTTATTGGCAAGTAAACGTGTATACAAATGTCGAAATCTAAAGTAAATAAAGGACATTTTCTGCGACAATTAGTGACTTAATTTGGCGACAATGCATTTTTTCATTGGTAGAAGTAGGTATTAAAGTAAGTACAGCAACCTATCGGATGCAATACACCCACAAAGGCTGCTAACGAGCAAAAGAAAGCAAGACACCCCAATTACTTCTAACTCACAGTACTGGAGAATCTTCCAAAAACAGTCGACATTTTAGACAGATCTTCAAGCTTTAGTTAATGCTAATATCTCACAAACAAAAATCGGAATCCTGCACTAGGTAATTTGCTGCAACAGTGTAAAAGACAAAACATACCAGATAAATCTGTCTTTCAAAAAGGTTACTTGGTAAGCTGTTCAGAAAATACGATAAAATTCGCGGCCATGTGAGAAATCAAGTTTTTATTTCAAAAGAAAAGAAGATTGATCGAAACAGACGTTCTGTTGTAAATTTTGTCATAGTACATTGGACGTACATACCCTTCCATTAGTTCTTCTTACAACAGAAGTGCTTGAGAATGTAAACCATCCGTTCTATATGCTAAATGCTTCATAAAAGCATGTTTTGTTTTATGGCTACAGCGCATACAACACGGCAATGTTTTACTTCTAACCGATGTCGCGTGATATATGATAGAGAGCGTTTTCTTCAGTGTGTGTGTGTGTGTGTGTGTGTGTGTGTGTGTGTGTGTGTGTGTGTGTGTGTGTGTGTGTGTGTGTGTGTGTGTGTGTGTGCTAATGCACGCATAATTTCTGCAAGTTAAACCCGAATTAAACATTAAAGTATTTTTTCTAATATTCTTACAGAGTAAGAACTTTTCATGAAAGCACACCTAACATAACAGTGGCCCCACAGCCATTTCCTACCACCTCTGACAGTGCTCCAAATTCTGAAAACAGCCTGCATCTTTTAGTGGTGAAAGAGAATAGACGAGTCACTTTTAGGTAATCGCGGCAGATGTAACCTTTGTGCCTTCTCCTTAGTCCTGAAGTTATTTAATAACGTAAATGCACCACATTTTGCTTATAATGCAGAAACCCCTATGCAACGAAATAGAGGCAAAACTGGTGAATGTGAAGGTTCCTCACTACCACGCCAGCAATTAAAAAGTTTGGAAATGACACCCTCTCTACCCATTGAGGAAAATAACTTTTTTTTTAAATTTATGTCAACAAACTTATTGCTGGTGTTTTTAAACACTCAAGCCGTGTGTGGGCAATGTTTACTGCTATTTGTTAATTATTAATACCAGTTGAACAATTTTTGATGTTATCTTGGACCCAAAGTTCTCGTTTTTTAAGAATTACCAACTGACTTGATAAATGCACTGAAATAGCACTTTTTTCGGAAAGTTTATTTCCATCAAGTTGATTCGGGTCCTCAAAGTACAATGTCAACAACCCTTGCATTATTACATTTGCACTTGGCGGCAATAATTTTAGACTTCGTATTCATCTCTACTTCAGAAGCAAAGTTTATAATGTTGCTCACTGCCTCGCTTTCGTTTCTTGAATTTATTTAAAGCCAACTATAGAGAAAAATGAAGAAGGGTGGTTAAAGTCTGGCGATAGTTAAACGTGTAAATTTGAAGGAGAAACACCACTATTGCAATCAGGGGAATGTGTCAGTTTCTGCTCAGATGCGCATTCAGTGGTAATGGCTCCTTTCTAACTGAGGGGCTACGGGTCATACTAACCCTCTTAAGGGAGATAAATACCAAGCTAGCATTTAACAAATGTCACGACCACCACAGCTCCACCCATTTGATCACCAACGGCTCATGCTATGGATTATGTTATACAACCAGTGACATATGCCATGAACCTCAGCTGCTGGGAGAAAATACCTACATATCTGTAGTGTCTCCCAATTTCCGTTATATTTCCTAAACGCAGATTTGACTGAACTCATGTGACGGATATCCTTTTGCTTAATAGTACTCCTGTTTCTGAATTCATATACCTACGTCCATGATTATTACTATCTTGGGAAGATTCCGCTCTCTGCAAGAACACACGGGCTGGTAACTTATTGAATTATCTTTTTTCTCTCTTCCTTCCTTTTTACTTTCTCTACTACGTATAGTAAGTAGGGGAAGTATTGTATTCCACCCAAAATTCGATGTCGAGGTTTCACCGTAAATATATATTCAAAGGCCCCCTTGAATAAAAAAAGGGCATTTTTAGAAAAAAGGTCCATGTATGTGTGCGTGTGTGTACACGTGCGTGTGTGTCTGTGAACAGCGTAACTACAAAGAGGAAAAGTCGCTTAAAATCCAAAGTTGGTATTTAAGTTTAATATGCTTCAAGGATGCGATAAAAAGATTTTGAAGAAAATTCCTCCACCGTAAACTACCCTTTACATGGAACATTTTTCGACAGTTTTGATTTTTTCGAAAATGGCTCTAACGGTTTGAATTCAAATGCCATATATTTGAGACATTTTCATGGCAAATGAAATGTATATTTTTAATTTTCTGGCCAAAGCCTGTGTACAAAAATTTAAATCTTGCTAAAACACAATTTATGTCCAAATAAATTTCTGTAGAGTAAACCAATTCGGAGATATTCCTTGTTATACTTTCCAAAAATTGAAGATGCAATTTCAAAGCTTTAAAAGATTACACTATCGCTCACAGGCTACTGCATACCCACATTGTCCTTGTACCTACAAGAAAATGAACAATAAGACAATTTCTGCAAATGTTTATCTCGACTAACATGAAGAAGATAGAGGATTAAGAGGTTGTAAGAATAGTTGGAACAAGAGTAGAGAAAGTCATGCAACACATCAGATTTTTTACATGTGTGCTTCTCTTTGCATCTATTACGTCCAAAGGAACGGTCAGGGAATTTTGTTGACACAAACAAAATGCTTATACGGTGCTCTTTTTCTCCCTTTCTTTTTCAGTTTTAGTTCCAGGTTAGTATAAACGTCCTGCTTGTTCAAATTATTGTCCTTAAAAGTTGTTGAAAATACGTCGCTATTACATTTCCTTTTTCTCTTAGTTACAGCAGGTATTCCTACTTGTATCATTATTATAAAAAGCAGGAAAAAGTTACTGATATAATTTGCAACCATTTTATCTAGTTTTATCAAGCAGTAGAATTTCACAATTTTTAATGGATTACACACCAGTAGAGACCTAATAAATGTTCTTAACTGTAAATCAGTATGTCACAACAATGTTTAATTTTGTTCAATGTTTGTTTTACTCTTTATATTAAGTCGCTCATGTGCCATCTCTTTCTGGGATAGTTAATACATAAATTAAAAGTCTAATTTTCTAAACTGTGTTTCCCAAAGAAAGTGGTGGGAACAAAATAGCGAATTAAAGAACCAGAAAGAAGAGAAAGTGAGCAAAGAGCTGTAAAACACTTTCATGGATGCGAAGTTCTTGCTATAACACTAAGACATAACGCTTAGCAAGTTCGCGGGTGCGTATGCCTTGTACAGTCAAGAATCATCAGCGAACCATAAAAAACGCACAGTTATCTTACGTACATGTTAGTTCCACTTATTAAAGATAGCCATTTAAAAGATAGCCACCTCTGGCCCTTTATTGCCCCTGGGAACAAGTTCTAGTGAAGTACATATTTTTATAAACTTTCTCTTTTCGTATAATAAATACATACAAGAGATGGAATATTCCCAACCTATAGGTTTTCTCCATAAATTCTGGGAGAATTCTTCTGCTCTGGACGTTGCTTTGCATACTTCGCGAATGAACAGAGAGACGTATCTACAGTTTCTCTGAAATGCGCTAAATCATTTAATTGATGACGTGCCTCTGGGCGTCACCCAGTGAATGTAGTTTTACACGATGGTGCGCCAGCTCATTTCAGTCGGATAGTACGCAATTTCTTGAATGATAAATTATAGTATAATGGATTGTTCGAAAGGGGTTCATTGCCTTGCCTGCTCCTTTCCTGATTTGAATCCAATGGATTTCATTTCGGCACTTTTAAAGTTCTTGGTTTATGCAATTTCTCTATCTACTGGATATTGACACTGACCACGAAGAAGTCCAGGAATTTGCAACTGAGTAAGCGATAGCATGGTAAGTAGGCTAGGGCATGCATGAAACAGGAGGAAGGCACTTGGAACAATTTTTGCAATCTTTATTTTATATTTTAATTGTTTTGATGTTGAGAGGACGTCTCTGAAATATTTGGCACCAGAAAAGATACATCATCTTTTGTTATCCCCACTTGTAAGACCTAGGCTTCGGCATGAGTGCTGTTTGTAAGAAAGATTTTTTTGAGACAGCTCCGATAAACTGCTGAAGATCCACTGTAATTGCAAATTATAACGGCAATAAACTGCTTTTTACACATAAAGCGCTTTAAATTAAGCAAGCTAAAGCTTTTCTTACAGTGTTAACTCATATAAGTTATTTCAAAATAATTTAACACAAAATATAGAAAAATAAGAAAAACAAGAGCAAACACCGCCAATAAGGTCACACACTGGAATATTTTCGCAACATTAAGGAGGTTAACTGGGTTCCAAGGACAGTTTTGCTCTCAGAAATGATTTCATGGTCTCACAGCCAAGGGACGTACTCCAGCTATACTGTCACATGAATGACTACTTATCCTCTATTACAAGTCTGACGAGGCCTTTCTTGATTCTGTTTTGCTTCTTCTTTCGTAATCAAGTGTTGGAATTCTGTACACAACACCACTGTCTTTGGATCGTCGGAATCCTTAAAACGTTATTTTTGCACTTCGAACACATCGTGCATGTACTAAAACTTTCTACTACATTTTGTAATACACTCCTGATGTATTTTAGTAAATGCTATGTGTGTATTAGGTATATTATACCTGCTCAATTTTCAAGAGAATGAAATTTGGTCCTATACTTAAAAATTGGCACTGTATACTCTGGTCGTGTATGATTCAGTGTACCCAACTTACGAACGTATCTTAAGCCCCGTTTTGTTTAACTTTTTATAGATGATATCATAGCCAGCTTAAGAGTAGAAAATTCACATATGCCAATTATCGAGAACAGGGAAACACCAGGGTTGTTGTACTCGGATGATTTAATGATGGGGTCAATAACGCAAATTGGACTGTCGTACTATATTGGAATTGGAAAGATATTGCAAAGCATGGGGCCTGCAAATGAATCAAAGTCGAAGACTATAGTTTCCAAAAAAGAAAAGAAATTTTAAAAATCCTAAAAATGGGTAATGGAAAGGAAAGAAATTCAACAGGGGGATTTTATATATCTGGGAGTAAAAATTCGAACAGAAAAGGAGATTGGCCCAAAAAAAGGGGGAGGGGGCAGTGGTGAAAGGGAAATCGACAATGCGATTGGTCAAAAAATGTTTGCATATTGCAGCTGTGATGAAGGTGAAGTGGTTTGAAAGATTATACACAGAATTGGTAGAATCAAAATGGATGAAATATGGGGAGTGAAAAAGGATGGGAGAAAATGGATATTATCTTAAGGGTATTTTGTAAGTTAATGTTGGGGTGCCCCAGAATACAGCAAATGTAGAGTCACTACTAAAATGGGAAAAGTTAGTGTGAGAGGAATGGTGATGGAAAGAATATTGAAATACTGGTATATGTCAGGTCCGTTCTCGGCTGATAATATTCTGAAGAGTTGTTTATTATGCCAAGAAAAGCATTTGAACTATGATTGTTGAGTAAAATTAAAGAACTCTGTGAGAGCTGGGCTAGGGGATATATGGGAAAATATAAATATTTTAAAAATATTTTTATTGTCAATTGCCAAGATCACATCAGCGTCGCCAGTGTGCCGGAATTCTGTCCCGCTGGAGTTCTTTTACATGCCAATAAACCTATTGACATGGAGCTGTCATTTTAAGCACACTTGAAAGTCATCGGTCTGGGCCGGATTTGAATCCACCACCTTGGGATCAGAGAGATATATGGGAGCAAAGACATGCAATCGTGCATGGATTTTGGAAAATTGCCAAAGATAGAGATGAAGATTTTAATAAACAAAGGTTGAGAGCGTGCATTAATGAAATGAGATCATTGGTTTTCTATAAAACGATAAAGACGGATTTAGGAAAAGAAAAGTACATAGAAGTTTGAAATAAAAGGGAAAGAGAAGCAATAGCATGGCTTAGATAGGAGTATGGAAACTTAGAGGATTCAGAGGTAATGTTATACAAGAAATATGTCTGAGTATGTGGAGCAATTGAAGATGGACTACATATTTTAATGGTGTGTAAAGGAACAAATGAGGGGAGGAGAAAACTTATTTGACAGAAATCGTTCAAAAATAATTCTATTGTAAAAATAAAATGTTTTTAGGTCAGTCTCAAGTAAGGGGTTTAGAAGAATTTGTGGAATTTAAGATCTCTGATGTAGGCAAATTAAGACGATATAATTTCACCTTATTTCGATACATATTATTAGTTCGCATGTGAGATAACTACGACACACGTAAGAGTGCAGTACCAGGAAAAGTTCTGACTAGGGTGTTATTAGGCGTTCAGCCTGTGTGGACCTTTATTGTTCAGCTGCATTCATTAATGAGCTTAAGAATTAGTTGAATTTTCCAGCTGAAGGATAGTTGACAGCTGGCGTCTTGAACTGCACTGATATAATTATATATTTCACTAATAAGAGCATGGGGGCTGCCTCTGCGGTCTGGTAGTTAGCAAACTGCCTTTAAATCCAGAGGTGAGTGAGAGAATGTGTGAACGGGTGAGTGAGTGTATGAGAGTGTGAGTGAGTGAGAGAATGTGAGCGAGTGAGTGTATGAGTGTGAGTGAGTGAGAGAATGTGTGAGCGAGTGTGAGTGAGAGAATGTGTGAGCGAGTGAGTGCATGCGAGTGTGAGTGAGTGAGGGAATGTGTGAGCGAGTGAATGACAGTGAGTGAGAGAATATGAGCGAGTGAGTGAGAGAATGTGTGAACGGGTGAGTGAGTGTATGAGAGTATGAATGAGTGAGAATGTGAGCGAGTGAGTGTATAAGTGTGAGTGAGTGAGAGAATGCGTGAGCGAGAGTGTGAGTGAGAGAATGTGTGAGTGAGTGTGAGTGAGTGAGAGAATGTGTGAGTGAGTGAGAGAATGTGTGAACGAGTGAGTGAATGACAGAGTGAGTGAGAGAATAGGAACGAGTGAGTGAGAGAATGTGTGAACTGGTGAGTGAGTGTATGAGAAAGTGAGTGAGTGAGAATGTGTGAACGAGTGAGTGTATGAGAGTGTGAGTGAGAGAATAGGAGCGAGTGAGTGAGAGAATGTGTGAACTGGTGAGTGAGTGTATGATAAAGTGAGTGAGTGAGAATGTGTGAACGAGTGAGTGTACGAGAGTGTCAGTGAGTGAGTGAGAAAATGTGTGAGCGAGTGAGTGAGTGTATGAGAGTGTGAGTGAGTGAGAAAATGTGTGAGCGAATGAGTGAGTGTATGAGAGTGTGAGTGAGAAAATGTGTGAGTGTATGAGAGTGTGAGTGAGAAAATATGTGAGTGAGAAAATATGTGAGTGAGTGAGTGAGTGAGTGAGTGTATGAGAGAGTGAGTGAGTGCATGCGAGTGTGAGTGAGTGAGAGAATGTGTGAGCAAGTGAGTGAATGACAGAGTGAGTGAGGGAATAGGAGCGAGTGAGAGAATGTGTGTACGGGTGAGTGAGTGTATGAGAAAGTGAGTGAGTGAGTGAGAATGTGTGAACGAGTGAGTGTATGAGAGTGTGAGTGAGTGAGAAAATGAGTGAGCGAGTGAGTGTATGAGAGTGTGAGTGAGAAAATATGTGAGCGAGTGAGTGAGTGTATGAGAGTGTCAGTGAGAAAATGTGTGAGCGAATGAGTGAGTGTATGAGAGTGAGTGAGAAAATGTGTGAGTGAGTGTATGAGAGTGTGAGTGAGAAAATATGTGAGCGAGTGTATGAGAGTGTAAGTGAGTGAGAAAATGTGTGAGCGAATGAGTGAGTGTATGAGAGTGTGAGTGAGAAAATGTGCGAGTGAGTGTATGAGAGTGTGAGTGAGTGAGAAAATATGTGAGCGAGTGAGTGTATGAGAGTGTGAGTGAGTGAGAAAATGTGTGAGCGAATGAGTAAGTGTATGATAGTGTGAGTGAGAGAATGTTTGAGTGAGGGAGAAAATGTGAGCGTGTGAGTGAGAGAATGTGTGAGTGAGTGGGTGAGTAAGAATGTGTGAGCGAGTGAGTGGAGAGTCAATGAGAGTGAGTGAATGACAGTGAGAGAATGAGTGAGAGACAGTGAGTGGGTGAGTGAGTGAGAGAATGAGTGAATGTGAGCGAGTGAATGAGTGTGAGAATGTGTGAGTTAGAATGAGAGAAGAGTGGGTGAGTGAGTGAGCGAGTGCGGAGTGGAGTTCAAGGGCCCGTCGACAACTAGATCATTTGGGAAGTTTCGGAATCGAGGGTGTAGGGTGGAAATTTTTCTTTAGTCAGTATTATTCCCCACCCTCCCTGGAGTATGAATTAGAGTGACTTTAATGTAATAGCCATAAGTAATACAAACCCAGCGATTAACACCATTGTGACCGAGTGAACATCATTGCTGTTGAGGAATTGTTCCAAAGGTAAAAATCCGCTGGTATGATCTTAGATATTAAAGGCGGCATATAAGTGGAATACTAAAATAAAGAAAACGAAATAATTCCATAGCATATGCCGTAAGTAGTTGATGTTTGCATGCCTGATCACCAGATAATCGATGTTTCTCCCCACCAAATTATAATCTTCGCAAAACTTAAAGGCATATGGAGGCGGGGCGTACCTCGGACTCCAGCGAATCCTACGCTTGCCCCTCCTACCAGCGCTGCCGAATGTGGAGCATGCATCTCACACAACCTTGTGTACAGACCCTCTGCCGGTACACGCACTACGCTTGGCAACAGCGCTCTGTTTGAGCATTGGTCAGCGTTCACATGCCTTTAGCTTTTGCGAGCGGTATAATACAGTAGTACACATCCCTAAACAACCACATTCCTACAAGTTGAAAACCTGTCCCTCAAACTTCTTCCGATGCTAATCACATGAACACAACAGCGAGAGTCTTCTCAATATATTCTTAGTGAAAAGATCTGCGATTGACAAGTCGGTTAAGTACTATTGTGCATACAGAGTATCCAAAATGGCAATGGGAGGAGGAAGGGCGTTAACGCATCGGGTATACAATATATGATCTTTAGAATAACAACTTTACACCCGACATTCTGAAATCCACACATACAATGCAATGAAATTTAACGTATTAAAAAGGAAAGCATTCACTTCCTCAGGTCCTCTAATTAACCATGAATGAGTTTATTTTCATGCCTATTTGCACAAATATAGTTATTTTCCTGAATCCTGGTTCGATTTCCAGTATCGGCAGGCAGGCCCGATATGGCATACACTCAGTGTTGTCAGGTGCTTGACTAAGTGAGGAGAGGCTTGATGGAAATATATCAGATTTGGTCTTATAGCATCCAACTGACAGCAATCATACCTATTGCTGAACTCCGTCGAATTCTGCGTGGAGAGGCAGAGGATGCAGCAGCCGCGCTGTAGACCCAGACCCAACCGCATTATTGCACCACAGAGTTACACACTGTTAAATTAGTTAACCTGTAGATTTGGCATCATTGCAGATATACTATTTCTTCTGTCTAGTTGTTACACAACCACTCAAATATAGTTAAACGGTAGGAGACATGATGTATCGATAACGGGTCTACGAGTATATACAGTTTACCAGAGGTATACGTGGAATGAGGTGCGGAGGGGGGAGGGGATTGTCCATTAGACATGGGTCCGACACCCTACCTCACCCTCCTTGTTTATGACACTAGGTAGTTTTTTGAATAGCTTTACTCCTTGTGTCTGAGGGCGCCATAGCCTTGAGCTTCTGCGAAAGCAGTTATGGGGGTGTTCTCAATTACAAAACCGGCATTTGAAGAAGATGGTGAGGCTCTTCAACAAACCCTTATTTGCGGGATATTCAAATAGTATATTCATCCGCTCACAAAGCTAGCGCAGATAAAATTTCAACGTGACGGAGTTCATTGCTATTGGAGATCGGTCCTGAAGAAGTCCTGACCTAAATTACCGACATCAGTTGTGGAGTGTTTTTGTAGAAAGCCTACTCGAAACCACCTCATATGTATTAAGTTCATGAAAACATTTTTGATAATGGCAGCAGCTTCAATACAATCTGTCTGAAGAAATGAGTTCATGCAAAGAGATGTTATGAGTAATTCATTATCAAATAAATGTGTTGTATTGACAGTAACAATACATAATCCATGTTCAACAGTTAAACATCAGCTATAATACCTAAGCGTCGCTAAGGTAGATATTTAGATGCTTTTTAAGTTGTTACATAAAAAGCGTCTTGAATAGTATCCTCAGCGAATAACATCCATTAGTATGGTAGAAAATATGTACATAGAGTAAAGAAAAATATTAAATACGGTGGAACTTCGATAATCTGAAACTGAAGGAACAAAAAAAGTTCAAAATATCCAAAAATTCGAATTACAAAAGTTACGCCTAAAACTGACATTTTAGCAATACAGGTGCATACATCCATCAGGATATTCCGGTTGTCTCACTCTTTTTCGACTTTTTATATTTTCACTCGAGGCACTGCTTATCGCCTAATTCTTCATATAAGTTGACAGTGTTCGGCGGTATCCCGTATTCTTTCGCGATTTCAGATTTTTTTCTTCGAATTCCTCAAATTCTCGTATGACGGCGACTTTTTCTGCAAAAGTTAGTCTTGTACTGGACACACGGTTTAGAAAATAACGTTGATTTGCAATACACTGAACATAGGAAGCTCAAACGACAACTAAAGGCGCACGTGTTTTAACCAAAGGGGTGTGGGAGCAGGTATAGAAGTTCAAGGCCGGCAGCTAGGAAAGCTATTCCCAGGGATGGTATTGAGTCCCTTTTGAATATTGCAAGGTAAATTGAGTCCCTCCTAAAAATTTATGGTGGGTTGAGTTCCTCCTAAACTTTCAAGGTAGGTAATTGAGTCCCTCGATCCGTAATTGTGACAAAATTTCCCCTCCAAAGTCTGCACAACCAATTATCAAGTTGGTGTGGTTAAATATTTTGTCATATTAAAATCGTTCGTAAGTTTGGTTTATCATGATTGTGAACCTGAAAGCTTTCTACAATAACGTTATTTTCACTTAATTTTCGGTAACACACGCGTTCAAGGAGCAATAGTTGATTCCATCCTTCAATGATTTATGGAAGCGAAACTTGTAACCACCAACAGTAAAAAGTGTTTTATTTTTCTCACTAATCATTACTTTATACTGGCCCATTTACTATCTGTTCACAGCACTAGAAGGTATGCCTGCTTACTGTACACTGATAGTCTATTGACTTTACACTGATGCATCATGACGTCACAGCGCTGCGTTGCGACCGGTAAAGCCAACCGTAGCGGACTCAATTTACCGCATGAATTAAAGAGATTGGGACTCAACTTACCGCTTAGAGAATCGTAAACAACCAATTGTGGACTTAATATACCTAGCCCCAGCTATTCCATCCCCCAAACAGCATTCCAACTGCATTCCGACAAAACAAACAACCCCGTAGCCACGAACTCATTTGCAGAAACACATGGACGAAGTTACAATAAATTTATGCGGTTAGATTAATTTTCAACTGACATTTATGAACAAAAACTTCTATTTAAGGAAAATGAAATTCGAATTACATGGGAGTTTGTCACATTGCTTTGATACAAAATTCAAGGGACCAAGAAAAATCTTCGGATTAACGACGATTTCGAATTATAAATGGGCGGCACCGTGGCCGAGCGGTTAGAGCGTTTGCCTACCGCCTAGGCGGCGCGAGTTCGACCCCAGGGACCAACATGTGGTATTCGAGGTGTACGAAGCGGCGGCACGGCGGGTTTTCTCCGGGTTCTCCGGTTTCCCCCGCCACGCATTCCACCAATTGCTCCATTATCACCTTTCCAATCCTCAATTTCGCCTGCATTTCATATCATTCTCTTCCTCACTCTCATACCTGGCGCTGAGCTGACTATCCGCTTCCAGGTCTTCACTCTGTCCGGTCTATAGGTTCCTGTGCTCCCCGACAGACGTCTGACCCTAGACACTGACTTGTTAAGTCTTGGGGAGGGTAACCAGGTAAAGAAAGAATTATAAATATCCGAGTTACCCAAGTTTCACTGTACTGATGAAAACTAACTATACAGAGACAACTGTATACGTTGCCTCTAAAACAATCTACAAATATAGTGGCTTTAAAAAAGTCACCAGTAAGAAAAGTATCTAATTTAATTTTTAAAAACTTCGAACTGCATTAGTGAGAATAATAATCCGTATTAGAGCAAACACTAATTTGAAAGTATTTAAATAATGTAACCATTGATTGTTTCTGGTTTTGCTAGACTTTACAAACAAGGGTAGCCATTTATAAGCTTTGAAGAATCTCGCGTTTGCCATGCTGACGTAAAAAGTAGTTATATAATCTCAGTAGAAACCGTGTTTGTGCAATCAAGAGTGCAAGTTGCGTTTAAAACATGGAAAAGCCTCAAGTCTAGCACACCCAGATTGTGCAATAGGCAGGACTTCTCTATCGGAAAGCGCCAGAACGGTGTTCCGGAATCTGTTTTTGGTACTTCTTTATAGACATAAAATCAAAAGTTGATAAATAAAAGGAGCGATATAAAATTACGATATGCGCGTATTAAAATACTGTTCATTCCAATTGTTGTAAGTCGCATAGTGCGCCGAATGCGAAAGAGGATTCTCCCAGATGAACTCAGTTGTCACTCCAGAAAGAACTCCATGTCAATAAAGACATTAAGATCGTTATTTACAAAAATTGTTGACACTTTACACTACTTGAAGCAGCAAAGCATATATGCGAAAACGTGGTTGCCAAGAACATCGTTCAGCAATTGCCACAAAAGGCACGATTCGGAAACGAACTGAAGAAGATTGTGACATATTTTAAGTTTCGAATCTACTTGAAAAATAAAAAGCTCTGGGCCAACAGGCAACAACGTTCTGGTTAGTTTGAACCATTTGCATTTCTAGTGGTATAATTTTAATATATTTGTAATTGTTTATGGCAGCGTTTATATTATCTGTTTCTAATTAAATGTAAAATGTTTGTTGCACGTCACTATCAACACTGTTCAAAAATGCTCCATTTCTTGGACTTTTGTCCCAATCTCACAGTGCGACACACTTTTGCGTATTTGTGGGTTTAAAGTCAATGCTAAAATAGTTATATGATTTGCCTTCAGCATTATACTGAAGCTGAAAAATAAAACGAACGCAAAATTAAACATTATAAAAGGAGCATATTTGTATAGGTTTTGTTTTCAGTGTAATTTTAAAATAAGTTCACGCATCTAATGTGGTTCCTCCATGTCGTGTGCATAGACGGATGCATCTCCAGATCGTTTCGAAGAATCTCCATCAACAGTCTTGAAGGTGTTGTGCACAGCATTCAACTCAGAGTGTTCTTTAACCGCGAAAATATAACTTTGTATTTAGGACCGGGGACAAACATGGGATCAAAGTAAAATTTCCTCTCTGTCTTTGTATTTAGGACCGGTAGTCAAATGATTCAAACAGTGAAGGTCCTCCGCTGGCTACCAGTCGCTGACCAGTATTGGAGAGGAATAGTCGAGTGTGACGCAGTAAAACGTTTTTTCAGTGCCTCAAGTAACTTCTTTTTAACTCTCTTAATTTTGTAATAACGGTAAGAGAACGTCGTAAACATAAATCTGCTAAAATTATTAAACAATGTAAAACTTTCAGTTTTATGTTGCCGTTATCAATGTTTCTAAATGCTATTATAGATTGTGTCAAAAACACAAATTAAGCTGAAAAGCGTGGTCGGAGACAAAAGTAACTTTACTGAGAAAATAGTATTAGTCTCAGATCGTCTGTTATTTCTCATTAGCCGTCAATAAATTCGGTATAATATTGTTAAGAATCAGTCACTTGTGAGTCAACAAATCCGTTCTGTACTTAGTTATTTCATTGCATGAAGTTATGCCAAGAGCAGCAGGGTTGCCAACTCGTACGATAATTATGGGAGTGCACGATAATTTGAATGTATGATAGTTCGATATTGACGAAATATCATTTTCACTGGTTTGTCACACCAGCGAAATGAAACTAATTACGAAGGGCGACCCGACTTTTGTCCTCCTTGTCTGTCTCCACCCCATAGCAACCGTTTCCAACCCTACTAAGACTACTACCCTTTATCCTCTTATTGCCAGTGTGCCCAGGTCTGATAATCTCAATGAAGAAAGCAATGTTCAGAAAATTGACGATCAATGGAGAAAACTCGGAATATCTGAGATTCCGTGTGAACTAAAGATCATGCCCGAACCTGGGAGTTTTTGGAGTGCTGTTAAGCACAAGTCACCTTGGTGGAAATACTGATTTCACAGAACTGGTGGAGGTTGCATTATCAGGGATTTCATTGCCCCACAGAAACACTTCTTGTGAAAGACTATTTTCAAAATTAGGTTTAATAAAAACCAAAATTAGAAACAGACTGGCGCTAGATTCGCCAAATGGACTTATTTGGTCTTCTCAGTTTGTGAAAGAATGAGCTGGGTCCGAAAATCTGAAAGCCACCGAGAAGATGTTAAAGTTTATCTCAACAACCAATTTGTATAAAGGTGCAACAGTTGCGGAAGATGATCAACTTTCAGATGAATAATGCGAGAAACATAAGTGCTAAAGTTGTAATATTTGTTGAGGTCATCAATCTTGTAAGTGAATATAATAAACATCATTACTCTTATATTTTCATAAGTGTTATACTGACATTTTTATTGTTGTAGCATTTGGCTTAAGATGTACGATAATTTTGAATCTAAATCTATAATTTTAAGTGGCTGGTACGATAATTTTACCTTTAAATGTTGGCCACCCTGAAGAGCACTAGTTAGGACGACTGCAATTGGACTGATACCTCTGTGTATCAAATTGCGGCAGATGATGTTGCAATTATAAGTGCTAGAGCAGCAGCAAAGAAACACGTGTGTCTTGTGACACTGTATGGGTAGATTAACAAGAAGCGTGTGAGTGATAGCAGCACACTGATGCCTCGCGTCGGTTATAGAAGTGTTAAACGTGTGTTCTCTGAAGAACAACGAAAAATAATAGCTTACTGCGCTTTTCAAATGGCAAGAGTTCTAATCTGCAGTCAATGAGATACGTTTAAGTGCACAGCGTTGCAAGCTCATTACCCCTACTCTTTTCATATTTCTTGGCGCGCATCAAGCCCTACTTAAGGGGAAATAAATATGACAACACAGCAGGACTCCGTTTGGTTGCCGGCCTGGAGGCGCTTAAGGACAAACCCCTTCCCATTTGAAAAGCACAGTAATATGTTATTAATGCGTCAGCGATATTTTATTGACTTTGTCCTAAGGGTATCCGCAAATTAGGTTAAGAACTGGCAATCACAAACAATATACCAACGCCATCGACTTGGGTAGATAATTAAACTGCTGGTCCAGCCTGGTTCAGCATTCATGAAGAAGAAGAATCCCCAGCTGTCTATCCCGTCACCTCAACCCACAAGTCTCGCCAGAGCAACGAGCTTTAATCCAACAAACGTGAATGCCTTTTTTAACAACCTGTGTTGTGCCTGTGTCACAGTTGTGAATTTGAATAGGACTTAACAAATAATTTTCTGTTTTAAAACTCACTTTGAACATTAAATAATGATATCCGAATTCATTCACTACTATTAAGTGTTATTTCAGTGATCAATTGGTTTTAAAGTTTGGAATAAATGCATGAGTTAACTGAGATTTTGAGACATATTCAGGTAATATATTGTTTAATGGTTTATGTTTCAAATGTTAATCCTGATGTATAATTCATTTTTTTAAAAATACAAAATTAAAAGTTGAAGCTGTTGCAAGTGTTTGTAGTATTGAAGTTTTATGTGTCATGCTTTCCAGCCGTTGATGTTCAATGTTTTGTAATGCCCAGTTTATTTTAAGGTACTCTATAAATTATTTATATGATGCTATGTAGCTTTACTTATTGTTACTTTCATACCCAAGCTGTGTTGTTATCGTCCTGAGTAGTGGGTACAAAAGTAACACATGCATTGACGCTTTAAAATGAGTTTAATACAAATTATATGAAATTTCAGGAAAAATAAATTTAATTGTGTTAGAAAAGCTATACAGAACAGACACACGCTAGTCTTTTTGTTTCATAAATTTATAGGGACTCTATACGTATTTTGACTCGATTTTATACTACTTTATTGGTAATCCAAGATAAAACGGAAGTATAAGGTCATTAAAACATATGGTAACCCGTTCCACGGGCTCTCTCCATTGCGCGAGAGAACCGACAGTCGCCGGGAAAAATGTGCCGTGAGGTGCGCTAAAATCCTTACCTTATAATAGATGCTGGGGATGTTGAACATTTTGCTCTCAAACAGGCAGTATATCTCGTTAAAATGTTCACGCTCACTCGCTTAAGCTCAGCAACAGGAATCCTTGTGTTTTCTTGCATGATGTTATCACTAAATTCCTGTAGTGTACGAGGGTTACAACGATACACTTTGTCTCGCGAGTGGACATAGTGATGAGGTACAAAGCTCACAATTTTATGGCAGTTTATTGAAAATGCGCCTTTTTATTTACTTTTATGGCAAAATTAAGCTGACTTTGAACTTCAGACAAGTCGGAGGCCGCGCAGATGTCGTAACTGTGTATTGCTATTTTATTACTGTGTATGCTAGGATCTATGGGCGATTGGTTTTATTGGCATTTGCGAAGCTCGATTTTCCTTTGTTCTAATAAAATGACGGCTAGCGTGTTTTCGCGAGCACACATTCCGTTACTCTTGTTCTTATTGTTTATTTAAATCAGCTTAACCCACAACCCAAATTAGTACGGATTAAGAGATTTAATTGCATTTGTGTAGGCAATTACTTTTCGACCACGCTTTACATGAGGCTAAAATCTAAACATCCAATTTGTACTTGCAGAGAGATGTTTGCCAGTGGCGTCTGAAGAAAATATACTCTGCTAGTCCACTAACTCACTTCATTCTTAAATAATCCTTTTACACAATCACTCCACTGTAAAGTACTGGCTTCTTTATACGACACGCATGGTCACCTGGACAGGATCGTGAGAGATGTCCGGTAGCGTTGAATGGGGCGACGAAACAAAAGAGCGAAGCTATGAGCTGACAGCCTGTTCTGTTATCATGCCTACACGTTGTGCAAACGCTTTCATCGGTACACGTTCACAGAGGATTTGCGTCACAGCGATGCGTTATTAAGAGCAGAACACGTGTTCCACGTACTTGCTCTATTCCATTCCTCCGGAGCACTTCATAACTTATGGAAGCAAAATTTCCAAAGCGGTTTACCAAGGATTAATATTACGACGGATATGAGCCCAGTTTTGGGAAAACCTTGTGCAAAATAGTTCAAATCACCACAAACGTTGGTTAGCTTTTACATGATTTATCAAATAACCCTAGAGCAGGGGTTCTCAATCAATGGCTCCTGAGCTACTGCCAGATGATATGTAAACATTTTAGTAAATTAGATAAATTAACATTTTTCATTTTACAACTAAAATGTTACGACTAAACCGAAACAATGTATATTTATACTATCATAAAAACTTTAGTGTGATGCTACTGTCCAGAAATATACGAGTTTCAATTCTGTGACGATGATCTATCACATACACGGGGAGAACTGACAAAATGTGTCATTTCCACTACGCTGTAGTTTTAACCCCGTCCACTCTGCTACACACCGGTTAGCTATCAAGCGACGGCCCCTCTGTTATCCATCTACCCCAGAGAACCGGCCAGTCCCTCAAATTGTATCAGTGGTGGAATCATGTCGTATGACAAGGTAAAAAGATACTTTAAGGTCGAAAGGGAACATAAGTACTTTGCGTTTCTTGTAAAAATAAAGCTTTGTGTTTGCTATGCCAAAAGAAAATGAACGTAAGATAATCACAATCACGTAATCACAAAACCAATACACAATGTTTTTATTCAATTCCGCCACTGCACGCCTTGAAACTTACTTTGTTTGCAAAGACGTGTATTCATAAACAAACAGAACCAGAAAAGAGAGGTGGCCTGTATTTGGTAATGGGGTAAGTGGAAAGGTTAAATATTCTATTGCATTCCTGTTACCCCTCTTTCCCATGCCTGATCTACCAATATATATATATTTGATCAGATAAGAATGGGAAACGTTTGTCCTTTTAGCTGCGAGAACATACACAATTAAAAAAGCATGGGAATTATATTACTAAATGATTACGTAGACTTCCACGGCTCGCAATCCTATTGCTTCCTTCTTCAATAGGAAGTCATCCTGTTAATAGGGTCTTCCATATCGTGTTGACTGGTTTTCCCGTGTCACGGTTCAGACTGTTCTTTTCTTTAAATATTTCTACTTTTCTTTAAATATTTCTATGCTTTCCCTCACTATTCTTTGAGAAAAATTGTCACAGAATACTAAAACTTTTAAATTGTCAAAGTGACCTGTGTTTTCTCCATGTTCCACGGTGGCAGATGTTTCTGGTTGAGAGTTTCATGTATCTTATATGGTCCTTTTTTCTTGTATTGATAGACATGGGCGTCGCGAGAGGCGGGCAAGGGGGGGCCGCGGCCCCCCTTGGAAGTTGGTGAACTTAATGTGCAGCCAATTACTGACTATTAAACTATTATTTTAATTTTGATGCAAAGAACAATTTTTATTTAGCACAAATTAATACGGCTATCTGCAACAAATATTATAAATTTTGACAATAAAATAAGGATTTAATATTATTTGATTGCAAACTTCGTGCCCCCTCCCCCCCGGAAAAAAGTCTGCCGATACTCATGTTGATAGATCTGCCTGTTTGATCAATGTACGATTCGGAAGCATTTTGCTCTTTCGGTATTTCACATAGCAGTCTATGGAATAGGCGTAAATTGAACAGTTTTATCTTCTCCAATAAATATATAATTATGAAGTACTACATACGAAAAATAACCAAACAAATCCCTGCAATTGATACAAAAGTAGAGACACTTTTATTTCGAGCCTTGTACCATAAAATCACGCATTTCCTTGTAAAATTCGCTTACTGGTACATCTAATAACTAAGGTTGCTGTAACGGTATACACTCGCTTTCATTTATGTCGTCACCGTAGCTTCGAGAGGCTTTCCATTGATCTTCACAGGTGGCGTACGTACCTATAGCGAGAAGGACGCGTGTGCATGATTATTATGTTTATGATACCGTTTCACGCATGCAGTAGCGTCGTGTTTTACGTGTACAGTTCTACATTATTCACGTATAAATGTATAGGGTTATTGAGAAGTCGCTCCGCAGCTCTCGCGTAACCAAGACTCCCCTAGAGACCAGAATTACGGTGGCTGTCACGCTCGTATGGTTAAAACAAAGCTTAGTAGGTGAGCTACCAAAAGAATGAAGTTGTGCACGTTTTGTCTGTATGGTAGATGGACAGAACCAGTTTCCCACCCTGTGCCGTCACATGCACTACGAACGCCGATCATTTGATTCCTGTAGCCTAGTTATAACTTCTGCGCAATAGGAAATCTGATAGATTAACGTATATAATCCATGAAAGGTAATGCAGATAAACAGCAGTACCAAAGTTATCTCAAGCCGTAGGTACCGGCACGATGCAGAGGAACTTATTGAAAACTCTTTATAACTTTGAGCAATGGCAAATTGGCATCCCCATATCGTACATATCGTACTTGCAATTCTTGCTCGATGAACATCCGCAATATTTGCACACATCGCGTCAGCTTTAGGTAGCTGGGGCTGAATTTTCTAACTTGTTTAATTTTAAAGCTATGTGTTTAAAAATTAGCGCACTCAATATAAACAAATAAAGAAATGACTGTGCAAAAGCTCAAAGCTCTAGCTCAAATAGTTCCTTAGATAATACATTTGAATAGTTTTAATTACCGATAAAAATGCATTTTTTAAAACTCCTTTGTGCATTCATATTTTTCAGTGAAGTGCGATAGTGGAATTCCTGATGCATTGGTAAAGTGAAAATAAATGGAAGCATTTATATATGAAATTGATGTTATTGTTTACAGAGAAATACATTTTTGTTTCAATGAAGTTGTTACTGTTAAAATTCCTTTTCTTTTCAGTATAAATCAATTTTTGTGAGCCAATGAATAATGCAATCGTAGATAGCGGGTTTGAGACTATGTATACAAATCTACACACAAATCAGAGGAAAACTGAAATGTAACGAATAAATTTCATGGAAAAAAAAAAAAAAAAAAAAAGGAAATAAGCAAAACTGAGGGGGAAAACTATACATAAAGGGAAGTGGGCGGGTCCAGTGAGATTAAAAGGGTGACACAAACATGTCGCTGGGCTTTTAAAGCTGGTTGGTCAGAAAGCTGCCAAACCGTACGATAATTATGGGGGCATACGATAATTTTAATGTTTATACACATGGTTGCCAACCCTTACGATAATTATGGGGGTGTACGATACATTTGAATATATTATAGTTCGATACCGGCGAAATATCATTTTCACTGGTTCGTCACACCAGCGAAATGAAATTAATTACAAATAGCGACACCACTTTTTGCTCTCATGGCCTACATCCACCCCTCATATTCCACTAAGCCTCCTGTCCTTTATTCCCTTATTGTCACCACCTGTGTTGCCGTATGTAGTAAAAGCGGGCGTTAAACACTACTACAACAACAACCCTTACTGTCAGTGTGCCCAGATCTGGTAATCTCAATGAAAAAGGCACTGTTCAGAAAATTGATGATCAATGGAGAAAACTCGGAATAAGTGATATTCCGTGTGAAATAAAGAACATGCCTGAACCTGACAGTTTCTGGAGTTCTGTTAAACACGTGTCACCTTGGTAGAAATACTGATTTCAAAGAACTGGCGGAGGTTGCATTATCAGTGATTTCATTGCCCCACAGAAACCCTTCTTGTGAGAGAGTTTTCTTCTTTTTTAAACTGGGTTTGATAAAAACCAAAATTAGAAACAGATTGGCGCTAGACACGGTAAATGGACTTATTCTGTCGTCTCAGCTAATGAAAGAATGTGGTGGGTCCGAAAATCTGCAAGCCACCAAGATGTTAAAGTTTATCTCAACAGATTTGTATAATGTTGCAACGGTTGAGGAACACGGAGTTTAAGACGAATAGTGCGAGAAACATAAAGTGCTGAAGTTTTAATACTGGTTGAGGTCTTCAATCTTGTAAGTGGATACCATAAACATCAATAGTATTACATTTTCATGTGTTATGCTGATATTTTTGTTGTAGCATTTGGTTTATGATGTACGATAATTTTAAATCCAAATCTATAAGTTTAAGTGGTTGGTACGATAATTTTACTTTTAAAGATTGGCAACCCTGATATAATGTGATTAAAAAACCGAATATTTTGTCCTTTCCACCTAAAAACTTAGTTCCAAGGTCCGTAAAACACACACACACACACACACACACACACACACACACACACACACACACACACACACACACACCTGCTTGGCCGAACAACATAAGCAGAAGGCTCCACACACACCCCTCTCTTCTATGCATGCGCCCGCTGAGGAAGTTGGTGGCATGCCACTTGAAGCTCTGGGGACCGCATTGTATGTATGGAACAAAGTGCACGCCACTGGAAAAGGTGGAGAACCCCTGGCTCAGAAAGAAACTCTCTCCCTGAACTGAATCAATGCTTCCCTAAAATGTTTTCAAAGAAACATGCGATAAAATTAAGTGGGCTGTAATCGAATAAATTGTTCATTCTAAAGCCGAAAGCTGTTAAACGCAGGTTCAAGTTCCTTGAGGACAATCCTCCGCACAAATTAATACTGATTCACCCTGACTGGAATCATGTCAAGGTTTTCCTCAGTCCTCGTAATTAGCGAATGCCAGAAAGGTACTCTAAACTTTGGCCTAGAAGCTTTCTTACCAAAATGTCTTTCCTAAATATAATTTCACCAGTGTCCTTATTACCAGCGTCCAATGCCTGTAGTATCGAAATGTACAGTCTAATTTTTAAAAGAAGAAACATGACATGTCAAGCAAGGGGGTTAAAGGCTAAGAAAAGGCTAAAGTAAAGGCTAAAGGTTGCCACGTTGGTTACACTGATGAATCATGTACTCTTCGGATCAGTTATCGCTAGTTGTTCGCGAGAAACCGACCTTGCTTGGACGTTCAGTTGCGTTGTACGCTGTTAGCCATTTTTTTTTTAAATTTCATGTTAAAATACGCAGTTACGGAAGCAAGAGTAGGAGATACATGTAGACCTAAGATTCATTACCCAAGAGAAAAATCAAGCTAGAGAATTTGTCTGTTCTCAAATGGAATTCCTCGAATAGGAAGAATATACAGCTTCACAATGAACCTCTTATTCCTTTCAAACAAATGTGAAAACAAACTGCACCTGCTCTTAAAATAAGTCAGGTGCCTATTTCTGTAATCTCCAAAGAGACTCAACTACAGCCAGATCCTTCCCAAATTGCAACTGCTGGGAAGGAGAGACCAAGAGTATCTCCAATAAGCAACTGGACAATGTTCAGTCAGATGCCATAAGAAGGCATATTCTATAGCTATTACACACGAAAGGAGCATCTTACCACATGTAAGCTTCTTTCTTCTGTTAAAGAAGCAAAGCTTTTTGAGGGAGTCCTTAGCACTTTGAACAAAATCCTCCGTGTTCTGCGACTTAAGTTAAAATATAAATGAACACATGCAATAATAATAATAATAATAATAATAATAATAATAATAATAATAATAATAATAATAATAATAATAATAATAATAATAATAATAATAATAAATGCAAAACAGGAGCTTGAAGGAAATATTGTGTGGATGAAACTTGAGTAAACGCCGACCATACCACGTAAAAGGCTGGACTGACGGTACACTTTAAAGTACCACAAGAGTCCCTATTATAATCGATAGAGAGAGATTCAACTGTAAATTAGTTCTCAGAATCACAATGTTGAAGACACAAAGACGCAGTGAATTCGTATTGAGAACACATTCTTTCTTCGTATTAAGAACATATTACTTGTGTTGTGAACGTGGACTAATACAGATTTTAACTACATGTTTTCGCTTCCATGAGATAAAGCCGAACCTATTTGTTTGTTTCGAATATTCAGGGTTTAAGATGCGGATATGCGTAACTTGCTATCCGCTTCCTGACAACACTGTAGCTCTCCACGTAAAGAAGCTGACGGCTCTGTATCTTCTTTTAAAAATCAGACTGTAGTAAGAAAGAGCGCTGAGCACTACCTGTTAATCGCACGCCAGTGTTACGTATGCTATTCAAGCTGTTGACCTCTCGTGGCGCCACCTCCGAACTTGACTGTTGTCATGCGGCAGAATACTCCGCACTTGGTCCTGACTGCGAAACTCTTTGACTTCGTTTTCAGTGAATGGCAAAACTGCGCATCATAATGTTATGATTCCGGTTTCTCTCTTTGGATACTTTGGTCTGCGGACCTTGAGCAGTCTTTGAGGTCTACTTTGTACTCCTTTATTGTTAGTAATAAGTCGAACATATCCGGTAAAGGATCGAAAACAATCCCCATGCTTGACAACTATTAAGCTATCTTGAATGAAGAGACAGAGGCACTACATCTTAATTTTTAGTTAATACTACAAAAACAGAAATGAATTTATACTTGGGTTTTAAACTGCAATAGAATTCTAGTGACTATTTCATTCAGGTGACTTCATTCCATTCTCGATCAACGAAGTACAGTGTAATGGATTTCAACAAACCACGTCGCGTTTCTCCATACTTTTACAGAGACATTATTTTATTTAAGTTTGTCGTAGTTTCCTTCTTTAATTTTAGCAATGTACCTACAAGAGATAAATGTTAATAAAAAATCTGATGTGTTGCAGTCACATGACTGTCTATTCTTGTACTGTTCATACAAACTCTTATTCCCCTGTCTTGATCATGTTAGTAGAGATAAACATTTGCAGAAATTCTCTTATTGATGATTTTCTTGTAGGTGCAAGGGGAATATGGAAATACAGTAGGCTTTGAGCGATAGTCAAAATATATTTTAAAGCTGCTGTGAAATTCCGTTCTCTTAGCACGGCCAACAGATAAAAAAGTGAATAACGACCTTCCATTTGGGAAAAGTATAAGAATTGCAGAACACATAAATAACAAGGAATATCTCCGGAATATTCACTCCACAAAAAATGCATTTGGACATAAATTGTGTTTTAGTGAGATCTACATTTTTGTGACGCAATTTCATCCCGCAGGACTTCGTTTACATGCCAGTAAACCTACTGATATGGGCTATCGCTTTTGAGCGCGCTTAAAAAGCATTGGTCTGGAGCGGGTTTGAACCTGCGACCTTGATCAGTAGGTCAGCGCCTAGCCAACTGAGCCACCTGATCAACATCAGCAGAGTTGATGCCGACTGTGCTTAGATTAAATGATCGAAAGAAAGTGCATCCAGAACCTTTGGGCATCTGTATTATGATGCTAATAATTCTGCAGTATGATAAACTGCATTTGGATTGTTCTACATGCTTTTGACTCTGCTCAATGTTTATGAATTCTCTACATTTTACAATAAAATTAGTCGCAGAGTCTCTTTAGATCCACAGGTGTTACTGCAAAGAAGCGAAAACTAAATGTCCGGCATGGAGTATGTAAAGATGGTGTTCATAGAATTACGGTAAATTACTAAGTATAATGTCTAGGATTACCAGACATCTAGAAATTCCCGGACATGCCCTACATTTTATAACCATTTGTCCGGCGTTCGGTGGGAATTTTGAAGTCTCTAATGTCCTACGTTTTGAGAAACAAGCAGTGATCGTTAGAAGATGAATTGGCAACTGCGAAAATAGTAATTAATAATTGGTTATCAGCCGCAAATTTTACTCACTATGGCAACAAAGCTACACCGGCTACAGTCATAGAGGGTACTCATGCAAGTAACACTGAACAAGAGATTGGCAACGCCGCATTTGCACTTTTGAGGCGAAATGTTGGTAGTTAGTCTGTGGAGGGAAAGCAACATCATGCGAATGTTGAAAGAATATGCTCACTAATGAGAGCACAGTGGAAAAGATCATCTATTGATTCAATTAGAGGTATTGTTTTAGTGAAGAACAATTTTAAAAACTTCAGTTGTATGAAATTTCTTGATTATATTTCAAAATTGCTAGATGTTTCAGAGAAGCATAACTGACTGTTCATGTTCACATTTAACACTATGTTTCATGATTTTAGGAACATATAAGTGTGCATGCCTATAGGTATATATAAATAGCATTTAAATTATAAATTTATATCATTTTTGCATTGATTGACAATGTCCTACATTTTTTGCCATTGTGTCCTACATTTCCATAAAATAATCTGGTAACCCCAATAATGTCGTAACTAAAGCCCTGATTTCTAAGCACAATAAAATAGTAAAACAAGCAAGCAAATAAGCATGAAAAGTGATGAAAATAAGCAGAAAATTAAGCAAAAATGGGTATACGGAAATATCATAAATAGTTTCACAGAACTCATACGTTGTTGAAGGCCGTTATAGTATACAAGGAAGGACATTCTGAGATACTCTTGTGTAAAACTGCGTTTACCAGTGAAAGATGATTTGTATAGCGAAAATGCTCTTTCGACGTCCGTCGCATGACGTCACAGGTGCATAAGAAAAGCACCCAATTCTTCTGTGAATTACTCTTCAATATATGTAAGCTTTTTAGAAATTTGATAGTTTTTGAAAGAAGAATTTTTCTGAAGCACCTGACTGAGTTTGTCAAGCGCAATTTTTGCAACCTCGTGTGTCTCCGACGACAATGTGACTGAAATCTCGTGAATCAGAGAAAGTGAATGTTCCAAAGAATTATTTCGAGTTTCCAACTGCTTCAAAATTTCAGGTATTTTGGAGAAATTATTACGGATGTACTGTATCTTCACACACCAAAGAAAATAAGACACTACTATCTTGACTGATAATATTTTTACAAACTCGTTTATGCATTTGCGTAGGAATGCTGATTGAGAGGTTTTTGTGGGTGGCATCCTTTAACTATAACAGCACACCTTACTGGACTAACGACGGTTGCAGCTTGGAACTCGGGGAATCACCAACCATGCCCATGACATCATTGCGATTATTTCAGATGATAAGTGACTGATAGTTGATTCTCTACCCAATCGTAGCAAATTTTTCCTCCTTGCTGTATTATTTCATAACATCTGGCATTTCTTTATTACGCATTTAACGAGAAAATAGCGAATCACATAAATCACTAATAACTGCTAAATATGCACTTTTAAATTTACAGTTTTGGGTAAAATATACTGTTTTAATTAAACATCCCGAAATAAATAAGAACGTTTTCCTGCATAAATACAAGCAAACAGTTAAAACCGCTCATCAAGGTGTGTCTTGCGATGTATAACCGTTCTACTTATCCTTAAAAGTATGGAAAAAGTTTGGCATTTTGCTAAGAAATCTGGACTTTAGTCCTAACAATCCGCTTTCCATTTTTCTCAGCAAAGAAATAGGTTCTGTATGGTAACATCACTTTACTTTACCCTGAGGTTAGAATGTGGCCAGAAGGAATGAGTGCAGTCGAGGCAGTAAATCTGCTGCCGGCTACAAGAGCCTATTTACGTAATTGACCATAATGTGCATAATGTGCTTCCTCCGTATGTGGCGTTCGGAAGCCCGTCATCTATATCTGGAGCAGAACAACTCTCACTAGACAACTCCATTTGTTAACTGCTCCATGTAGTGCTGTGTATTCTGGTCTTTACTACACAAACTAGAATAAACAATTATCGAAATAAAACTATTTGTTAACTGCTGCAAGTAGTACTCTATTGTTTTTGCTGCAGAAACCAGCGCACACCTCTCATTTCTTAGCTACTCCATGTAGAGGTCTATTCTTTGGTCTTTGCTACAGCAACTAAGGCAAACTACGGAAAGTAGGGAATGTCTTGACAACTGGCGAGCACTGTTCCCCTGGCCTGTCTATTTACATACAGACAGTGCAAATGTGAGCGTATGTTTTCTGCTTGACATCTGTATACTGCACTGACGTAATACTCGAAACTGACTCGTTGCAACCCTCCTGCAGGAGAACTGTGGTTGGTACATTCCTGTCATAGCTTTCTTCCTGGGTGAAAATCAGTAGTGGTGGAAACGTTCTTCCTCCATAAGGCGCATCTAGGCAGGTTCATTGCTAATGCAAATTATTTTAAAAGCGAAGATTTTCATAAAGATATTTCCGAAATATTATTAATTATGAAATGTTTCACGCTCATTGAATTCTACACACGGCAAACCGTAAAAGTATTTGTTCCCATTTTTGATGGGAAGCATGGTACCGAATGTTAAGGTTAATATTTTGCCTGTCTCCCGTCATGCACGTATTTTCGTCTTCTTGAGAGGCAGATTTCAACTGTAAGATTCCTCTTTATTTGACGATAATACTTTAAATGTATTCCAAATGCACTATTTAATTCATACGGTTCCGACCATGTAAATTTGACAGTTTCTCTTCGAATGTATTCACAAAAATTATCGTGTTAAATAAGGAACTATTTTGTACCCAAAACAACCTATTCCACGACAGAGCCAATGGGAGGTGACTAGTATACGGGGAGTTAGAGTTACGGGGCAAAATTATATGGAACTTTAGAGAAACCAGTGGAAACCAAATATGAAGTTATGTTATCTGCTAACTGCTCAGTTACTGGCTGTTTCTTAGATTTTGATACCATAATAGTTATTTATACAGGAGAGCAGAAAACTCCGAACGGGCTGAGCGATGTTTTGCCTCTCCGTGTCCTCCGTGCTCGTTGCCGTCTGCCGCTATCATAGAAAGGCGCGGATGAAACCATACAACATTTTTAAAACTATTTTTAAAGACTTTACTTACCAACTTTATGAAAGGAGATGCTGAAACTGGCCACCGTGGTTATCCATATATGTTTGGCACCTCTTTAGGAAACTATCCATCACTCGCCGTAGTTCACGTTGAGAAATCCTGGCAATTTCCTGGCGGATATTTTGTTTTAACTCTTCCAAGGTGTGTGGGTTTGTCTTGTACACTTTGTCTTAAGTTACCCCACAAATAGAAATCGCAGGGAATTCGGTCCCCAAGACCCAGGGGGCCACAATTCTCTGCTAATAATTCTGTCCTGAAACACGCCTTTAATTGTTCTCATCGAAACATGGCCGTATGAACTGTTGCAGAGTCTTGTTCAAAAAAAGGCAAAATCACGCTCCGCGTCTGTCAATTCTCTATTAAAAAAGTAGGGAGAATTGTATTCACGTATGTACGGGTGTCAACTGTTCACTCCAAAAAAATTGGTCTATAACTATGAATATATATATATATATATATATATATATATATATATTCATTATATTCCTGATAAATATGTCTTCCCAGGGATAGCGATGAGTTGACAGATATCCACTCTACGTTCAGGTTGATTAGATGTAAATCCATGTGGTATAAATTTACAGCTTCCGAGCTTAAAGAGTTAAAGGGCGTGAAGCAGAAGTACTGGCCAATGAACTGTGGAACAGTTGCGATACGGCACTAATGAGAACAAGGAAATGTGGCGAAGGGGTGAATACACCTGACCTAATAGTTGAACCACGTTTTAATTTTCTTCAGCTTCTATCTCCAAATTCTTAATGTCTCTTACGGAAAAGGTTGCAAATATTGTTTGAAATAAGCAGCATTTATTAAGTTAAACGATTCTATGTTATAAGAGAAACTAACTTTGTCCTTAGAATCTCAAAGACGTGTAGACCTTTACAGTAAACATAGCCTGTATCATGAACAGTGATGCCATTAGAAGGGATAAAGAGAGGGGTAATGATTTGCTAAGCCATAAGAAGAAAGCAATACTTATCTTTCAGGTCGACGTGTCATTGGTTCTTATAACTTGTCCAGCTAGTAGCATGAAAGTGCTGTACTGTCATTGCTGAGGGGTAAAGAAATGGAGAGGAGGGGAAGCTACGAAGGCCTCGTTAAACAATCATGATACTCTTGCATTTTACTAAATTTGTTTTCTGTACAAGTGGCAGGTACATTAGAAAAAATCAGTTTTATTCATTTTCAGAATACCAAAGAGAGCAGACAAAGAGAAAGAAATTACGGAGGTATAGAGTAAAGGAGGGTGAATAAGAGGGTGAAAGGGAGAACGGGAAGAAAAATCAAAGCAACTGCGATTCAAGCTTTGGATTGTGCTTCTATCGAAACAAATACCATGAACATCTCTGCAGCACTTTGGTAAAACTTGCGTTGTGAATTACTTGGCATAACTGGAAGATACGTCTTAGTTATTTTGAAATTTATTTCTTTTGTAAATACATTCTTCATCCTATGCATAGACCTTTTATTAGAATTAAGATTACAATTAAGTCTAAATATACCAAAGAATTAATCAGGAGAAAATTATAAATATGATGCTTCATATTTTTTATTTCTCTACCAGGCACCTAGTAGGTAAGAGGAAGTATGGACTCGCTAGCGGTAAATCCGCGATAATCCCAGCGCAACGCTACTCTCCAACTGCAAGACCAATATTTCAGATACTAATATTTTGAATATACATTATTTCATCTAGAACGTTCTTTGCCAGTTATCCCCCCAAATTTGGGCTTCTGGAACCCAAAATCTCGTTTATCATTACTATTCAACGGTGCACAGCTGTATACTTCAGTGCCTAACTTCTGCATAATCAAAATGCCAAGTCTTCTCATTTTCAGCTTATGTGGTATGAGGAAAACGTTTGATCGCAACCTGAAATAACTACAGCTGTTTACATTTAGCTGCACTCTGGATATATGTAACATTGTTTCTTTATAAACTTCGATATAACATAACTAACGCTATATCCGAATTACGATACTCTTTAGTTTTCTAATGAAACTAGGGCAAGGCAAGAAATTTGAATTAAATCATGATTTACAGAAGGAAGAAGGGCGAACGCGTCCACAAAACATAGTTTTTAACTAAGGCACTAAAATATTTGTTGGCCTTTAAGTTATGTAGGTACATGCTACACAGGTACACATATACTTATAAACAAATTGCAGTTAAACATTTGCAGAATGATGCAATAAATATAGCTGGTACTGTACCGCGGAATAAGTATGATAGGTATGCGCATTATGTATTCCATGCGTATATCTATATTTATTCGTGTATATACTTTTGAATCTTCCTTCTATTCATTATGCAACAACATGCGATGTAAAAATATTACTATTCATTTGTTATTTCAGTGGCCCCAAAGCCGCGGGGTCAACTCAGTCCAGACCAATGATTTTTAGTGTAATTAAAATCGACAGCCCCATGTCATAATGCAAAGGAACTCCTGCGGGACAAAATTCCGGCACATCAGCGGTGCTCATATCCTGGCTATTGACAGTGTTATTAACAAACATATTAAATATTACAGCAGAGTGGATGTGTGTACAATACCTTGTTTTTGCTACTTCAGATGCTTGCTTAGGTATATCACATAATTTATTTCGAATCTGACTCATCTGATAGATTTAAAGCTTCCAGAAATATTGTTCTTAGTTTCACAGTACTTGCATTAACATTGAGTACCGCTGTTATAAAATTCTGTATTGTAACAACCCCACTTCTAATGCCAGTGCGACAAAAACGACAATTCGACGAATCCCACTTCTGATACCAGTGCAGCAAAAACGACAAATTCCAATCCAGTAACTTTTATATCACTTTATTTTCCTCCAAAACTTTGCTCAAGAACACAGTTCTCTTTTACTGACGTTACTCAGTCTTTACTCCTTCGTGATAGAACTGACAACTGTTTCCTTCTCGTATCTCTAACTTAATTCTTTCTGTCTTTCTTCATTTTGTCTCTCAAACACTAACTCTTACGATACACTCAGCACTCATAACCACTTCCCTGTCTTCCTTCACGACGCCACGACACACAGCTGACACATAAACACACACACACACACACACACACACACACACACACACACACACACACACACACACACACACACACACACACACACACACACACACACACACACACTCAAACTGGCTCCCGACGACTCACATCTGTAATTTCCTCTCATTGCTTCGCCTCCTTATGTAGCGAGGATAATGTAACACGATCCTTTCTCGAACAAATAAGCCGGCTGCAGGGCCCTTCTCAAATACTCTGGAAAACCTTTGTGTTGCCGCTCGATTGTTGTCAGTCACGTGTTTGCTCCCATAAGTGGTGTGGGGAAGCTTGGCCTTGAGCGCCTTTGTTAAGCGCCACGCCAGTGGGGTGGGGCAGCCTGGCCCCGACCGTCTTTGTTACGCTGCCGCTTCTGTGGGCCGGCGTCACGTATTATTAGATTCATTTTTCCATCCTTCAGTGAGTAAAACTAAATCGAGATATACTTTTGTTTGTTGGGATTCCTCTTAGTAAATATCATATTTGAAAGATGAACATAATTTCTGAAGAAGGTCCTTAAAATGCTTGCTTTCTGCAATACTAAATGAAATATTAACAAGAAAGCATTCAAGTGCAAAGTTCAATTCCTAAAAGCACTCATTTTTTCAGTGAAACTGCTTATTGAAAATACAGATGTAGAGCTGAAGGCTTGTTTTGAAGGGTGGGCAGCAACGAAATCCAAATAAGCTTGGCGGGTTGAACTGCAAGTGTTCACCTGTTCCAGTGGTTCGTCCACCTCCACATTTCCTTCGACTGAGATGCCTATGTAGAACAGGAGCATGCTGAAAGATGGTCTTAGAGGCTTCTGTGAGCTCTAATGCATTATTTTACTGTTTTTAAGCACAACTTCACAGGTGCAACATTTAGCACATGTTCATTTGCAACCTTCACATGAACAAAGCTAAGCTCTACGTAAAAAATACGAAATTTTCTGCCACTTTATACATTAGAAATTTTGTCACAAAAATGTTTTTAATGTGTTAAGTCCTGTGAGGTCCATGAGTATTCAGGTAAGGTAGCTTGAATTTCTACTTGTTGAAAACAATGCCCACAACCAACAGTGAATTATGACGGACAGTACACTTCTTCAAAAAGGTCATTATTTGAGGGGAGCAATTACATCATGTTATGTTGGCTACAGTTTAAAGAAAATCAGTTTCTCTTCTAAATCCCCCCCCACCGCGGTCAGTTTCCTTGGTTAGTATATAAACTAGTCTTCAGTAGGGGCATAAATATATTATTTTTATTGAAACAAATCATTGTCAATTTTGATAAAGTAATCACAAAGACAAATAACAATATAACTTGCAAAGGAATATAGTGCTAAGATAATAGCCAGTCTTCCTGGATTAAATAAATTAAATTTTGAGACTAATTCCAATATAGGTACTGAGGTTTAAGATTACAAATAACTGTACATACATTATGTTAAGTGTTTCAGCTATTTTGTATTTATAATCAGCATCTCAATTCTAGTATTAAACTTACTTGTATCTTCTATTATGAATATTTTGTAAATCACAATGGAATTGCCCTTTATTATGCTATTTCACGTAAAAACAAAACAAAAAATATAAAAAATACAGAGCGTTGATCAATTTCACGTGATATATGGAGCAATCCAGAATGTGAAAGCCGATCCACAACTTTAAAAAAACACGCACACAAGTACAGTTAAAGACTGTACAAATTAACTTTCCACTTGAACTAAGCGATCTACTAGAGTGACTAGACGAGGAAAGTAATAGTTATCCTAGAATTAAATTTATACTCAATAAATTATAAAATCAAAGAATATTAGATAAATAGATGTAACAAATGAAAAAAGTCTCATGTTCCACTCACACTGTACAAACTATTCTCACAAACGCTTATTCCCCTATCTACTTCATGTTAATCACGATAAACATTTGCAGAAGTTACCTTGCTGATTTTCTTGTGGGTAGAAGGGGAATATGGGAACACAGCAGGTTTTAAGCGATGTAAAATATTTTACAGTTGGTCATTATGTGATAGCTTTGAAATTCCGCTCTCTTTGCATGGCCAAGAAATAAAAAAAATGAATAACGACCCTCATTGAGAAAAGTAAGTATTGCAAAATTCAGAAAAGTAAAGAATATCTCCAAAATGGCTCACTCCACAAAAATGCATTAGATATAAGTTGTGTGTTTAAATAAGATCTACATTTGTGTATGTAGTAAGATTTTGTCTATACCTTAAGGTTTACCTGGTGTGCAAAAGTCACTGAGACTGCTAAGGGCTTCTAAGGATATTCCCAGAAAATTCAAGACGTACATCTCATTTGTCATAAAAATATCTTATACATAATGGTGTTTTAATCAAAATCATTGGAGCCATTTTTGGTGGAATTGAAAAATGTTGCACGTATAGGTTGATTTGGGGTGGGAGGATTTTTTTGAAAACCTTCATGTCGCACTTCTGGAAGATGCTGAACTTATAGATATACCAAATGTGTTATTTAACCGACTTTTCGTGCTTGAGTTATGCTATTCGCGCACGCGGACACATGCAGGGCCCTTTTCAAAAATTTAGAGTCCAGTGAAATCTTATTGAAATTTTGGTTGGAATGCAATGCTTCCTTTACTTAACTCCTACGTAACAGAGAGAGAGAGACAGAGTAAAAACTGGGAATCAAGCAGAATGCCTAAACCAGCATATAGTCACAAATTAAAAAAGAGAATTTTCAGATCCTTTGAACACGAGAGTAACAAATCTGAGGGGAGGGGGGCGGGGTAGGAGTTTGCCTCATGCGGGAAATGGTGAAAAAGAGATCTAATTTTTAATTTAGGAATTAAGGGTTGTATGAGTATAAGAGATGGATCCAGAAATGGAGAGATCTGAATCCGCAAAATGCTATAATTAGGAACTGAGCTTAGGTAGGAATCACACCTACAGGGATAATTTCCGAGGAGCATGTATCTTCCTTTCAGCCAATGGCATCAGCTTTTGTTACTCGAATATTTAGCTTGAGAATGTAAGGTTAATTCTCCATGAAAATCAAGGAATCACCAATAACTGGTTGGCGTGCAGTTGTGAATCCAAGCGACACATTTTTACTTCGGCTTGGCGGAGCATGAAACATGTGCAACACCCTTCCGGCGAAAAATGGAAGGTATGGGAATAGAGTTAGCCGTATCCTGCATCTGTTGTGTATCCTTCGGCTTTTCTCTGACAATGAGGGCATATAACTGTCATTATGTAGAAACACAGTATGATAGCAGCCCAATGATACTGGAATGCTTCCTCTGAGTTCATAACGCATTTTAACACTTCGCGCTATCGACAGAGTGGTGCTGACTCGCTTTGCGGCGGGTTGGAAGGCGCTCATATTTATAGTTCCGCCCCTCTTTCACAGAGGGTGAGCTAGAATCATGTCACATTCAGGGAGCGAGGTGGCACCGCGGCAATGTGTGTGACTCGCATTCGGAGGTCCGGGTTTCGTACCCGGTGACCGCGCACACTGACATGGGGTTGTCCGTGGTTTCTCCTTGTCACCGAGGCGAATTCTGGGGTGTTTAATTTCATACCACAGGTTCGTTTCCATCATTTCCCTTCATTCCATTTCCTAACATCTTTCAGTGAGTGGCGTTGGTGGTGCCGGGCAGATGGTGCGGATGCTTGCGCATGGTAACCGCTGTTCTCGGTGCTAGGTGGCGTTTGGACGGCCGCTATCCTCCGTCCGAGGGAGGGACGCTTGTGCGACATAGGATCCGCGGTGTGGTGGCTGTTCGGTGGGACCTGGCGCCGGGATGAAGAGATCTCAGCACTTGTTAGGGACTTCTGCGCATCTCTGCGACTCGTCTAGCTGCGACCCTGTGGCACTATGCTGTTGCCTACTTCGTCCCTTCCTCCTGGGGGGTGTTAGCAACAATAGATCTACCTAGGTCGCGGTGCATCTTCCTCTTTCACGTTACACGTTGACTCTCGGGCTGTGGGCCGATGACGAAGAGTCTTGCGAATAGGAACTACTTGTCGGCCCCGTCAAATCGCAACCATTCGAGCTACCACTGCTGGGTCGAGCTTTCCCGGTCTCCGCTAAGGGGATGGGGCGGTCTATGAACCATCCCCTCCAGTAGCTTCGGAGCGTCGCCGCTGAGCAACCTCCGGCCGGGAGGTCGAGCCTTGGAAATGATAGGGAACTCTGAGTGTTTGTCGTCTGCGCCGGCCGGTACTACAGATCGTACGTTTCATGCAGTTCCTTCACCTCATCCGTTCCTTGCAGGAGTGTATGCAGAAAAGTTCCATTGGAATCGAGATGCTAGGTATCCCCTCCGTCGCCTCGTCCTGTCCTACACTACCCACAAGTTAAACGGGACAAGCACTAGAAACGTGCAATATCCAATCACCATAATTATGCAGAGAGGACATTACCGACGCGTGACCTAAATATCCAGTTTTCATTAGACAAACTTGAAATTTTTATTACACCACGGTGGTGTAACAAAAAGCAGTACACATAATTTCAATCAGCTACTTGTATTTAAGGTATACGATTTTTTCTTTGTTTGCATTTTTACATGCCAATTAAAAAGAATTCCGTTATGAGGGAACAAGTATTAAAAGATTCCACTTATGTATGCTTTTCCATTTACGAAAATTAAACTATGAAGATATTTAATAAAGATAAAGTTAATGCTTTCAAAAACGGACACGTGAACCTTAATTACTCTTGAGGTTTGAGAATTATAAGTTGCTTGTTACACATTAAAATACATGAAACATTTAAAGCAAAAACGCGGAAAAAGAAAATTTTGAAAAATATAAAGCTTGAATGTCTATTACAGGACTATTTAAATGGCTTTGGAGCTTCAAACATAGCTGAAGTTGGTCAACAAAGCGTCAAATGAAAGTATAGAAAGTGTTAACATAATAAAGGAGCAAAAACAAAGTTTCCGATTTTTCCAAGGTTTTCACCTATTTAAATTGCCTTAAAGAAAAAGGAAAGCGAGGACGATACAAATAGATTTATAACCACCAGTGGCGATCTTTTCAAACATAGAGAACTGTAACAGCTATAAAACTGAAGAGGACTGAATAGGTGAGCTCGAAGTAAGAAATGCATGGCTCCAGGCTCCACCGTATGGTGCGCGGTTCACATTCGACAGGTCCTAAGTTCGGTTCCTATTTTTTTTATTATTATTATTTTATTTTTTTTTTTTTTAATTTAACCCCTTTCATGTTTTACGTAGGCTTAAAGGTTGAGTAGTGTCGGACAGATGGCGCAGACGCCCGCTCTTTGGGAACTTCTTGGCCCAGCCAGGTCAGCTTTCGCTGAGCCGCCTTAGATGAATTGTGTTCTCCCCAGTTCCGCCATAGGGAAGCCTTCTCTGAGGAGCCGGCCAGTGTGATCGGGCCATCAAGCTTGTAATCGTTAGGAATCCTGCGCGTCTCTGTCGGTCGGCTTAGGACTTCCTGAGGTTGCTTCATCTCATCCGTACCTCTTAAGGGCAGAAACAAGCGTTGGGCCAAGGTGCGAAGTGTCCCCTCCGTTTCCTGATCATCAAATTCGAAGAAAAACTATAACTCCAAGCTTCCTTCGTTTCGAAATTCTTAGTGCTTCATAATCTGAAGAGCTAGTGCCATCTAACGTTTTGCATGCTAGTATCTTAATCCAGAAAACTTAGGTTCGAATTCCAGTTGAAGGGGAAAATTTGTCATTAACTAGAATTTCTAGTTTCACTATAGTCTGGGAGCTTCAATGAGAATGTGAATGCATCATCCGATGCATAAACGCTTAATAAAACCAAATGATAAAGAAAAATTCCAACTTCCGCCATAAATCAAACACTGTGCTTTACAACACAAGCACAGGCAGCCAAAGGCCATTACTGTAACGTATCGGTTTGTATTCTGAAGTCGCATAGCTTACTTTTGCGGTTTTCAGCACATGCTTCAGTTAGGACGCCTAGAAAAGTACATCACGTGAATCAGATTTCTTTTGTTTACGCAAAAAAAAAAAAAAAAAGAAAGAAAGAAAGAAAGAAACATTCAAAGGAAGCAAAAATACAAAAGGTGTGTTTTCTAGGTGTTGCACATACCTGCAATAATTATAGTCATGAAAGAACCAGCTGCAGTGTGCGTCACCTGTTCCGTTCTCTGTATTAAGAGGCAGATTTAACATTGATTTAAAACTGACGTAGCTCGCAAACGCTGCTCCCCCTCCCCCCCCCCCCCCCCCACTTCCGGCAAAGGTCTTCGAATCCGACCAACAGCTGCCCCTTGTCCACCTGCTGAGATACTTGGTCAGTTTACAAGAAATTAGTCTATTCCATTAGGAGATGCGATCATAGGCTCTATGTATTTTTTCCTGGAGAACGCTGATTCCAATTACCTTTTGTAACGTACTACGGTAAAATACAAATCTATTACTTCATCCACATTTATACTAGTGTTACAAAGAGAGAAAACTGGTGTATATAGGGTAGCCTCGGAATCTATGCAACTGATTTTGAAAATTGTTTCACCAGATGGATGTAGATAGCCCATAAAAATATTTCCAACCAATTATCATTTCGCTGAATGAGGTTATCAGGATGTTTTCGTGCTTCATTGTGAACGTCGCAGATGTTTAATCATTTACAACCCAATCTTTTAACACTGAGTTATTAGACAGGGTTACACACCGTGCTCCTATCACCGAATTTCCCTCTTCCACTGAACATTGTTATCAAGGAGTAATATCGGTGTGAAAATAAAACTTGGTACACATTCGGGTTTTAGAGTGGCAAAAATAAGCAATATTACAGCTTACTTTCAGTCCCTAACATACAAAACAACTGTTAGCCTATCTAGATAAAGCTTTGTAAACTTCTACTGAAGTAAAGTTGAAACTTGTATATTTTGTTTTGTTTATGTAAGGAAATGTCATAAATTGTATGTTCAAAGCTCAGAGTTCGTTTCCACAACAAACCGTATTATGCCTACATTATTTTTATAAGTATCTGCTACCCTGTTTTGGAATTGATTTCAGTAGAAATGCATCCTTAATCTTGCAATACATACGCTGCTGTGTACTTTTAAATCTTTAATTTATCTCCAAGGGTTTAGGAGTTTAGTTTTTCTTCTCTCCTGGAGTATTTGCACTAATGGATATAATACCATCTGAAAAATACCTCGTGTCGACGCGTCTCTCACTTATTCCACTTATTTGACTCGCTCAATTTTGCTCGTTTGAGCTCATGTTCATATTAATCCGGCAGTTCGGTGGTGTAACTTTTATCAATGTAAGTGCTCTTCGACTATAAAGTGCGATATTATTTGCTTGAAAGTAACATGCACAATAGCTAAATATTTGAGTAAATAACGCGGCAAAAGGCAAAGCGATGTTATTATTCCAATTTCACGGTTACGGAAGCCCACAAAAAGCTGCTAAACTTACAGTTATCAGTGCAAGGCAGTGGGCAAGCTGCCCTCTATGACCACCAGTTCCCCGGCTCTATTCTGCAGAACATCTCCCTCAAATTGCTCTATGCATCGAGTTTCAACACACCTGTCACCCATTTTTACCTTGAAAGTTCCACATTGTCGCAAACACGGACCGATGGATTGGAAAGCGGAGTGACGTAGCTTTCGACTATCGGGATATCTTCCTGTACAGTACTGCAGCTGTTTAGCCATTATTTTTCATTTCACCATAAATGAAGTGCATATTTGCATGTTAAGGATATAAACGTTTTCCTTTTTGCCTCCCAATCAGCTTACTACCCTCAGTAAGCTGAAACAACAAAATGAGAGTAATAGTTGTTATTGTACTAACCAATTGGAATCGTGTCGAGTATGCGTATCAGAGAATTCATGTTTCATTAAAAACATAACTGGATAACAATCAAACCCATGAATGAGGGAACATCTGCACGTGTGTGTGTGTGTGTGTGTGTGTGTGTGTGTGTGTGTGTGTGTGTGTAAAAAGTGTCCCAAAAGCTACGGATAACCCTTTGTATGTTGTATAGGATGGCAAACTGATCGATTTTCAAATAGGACCCCCATCCGGAAATGCACGGTTTGGACGCTGTAGCGCATTGAAGTGAGATGGGTGTACATTCACATTTCGTCGATAAATTCAACATCGAGATGTATACATTACAAACGAGCTTCGAACTGTGTACCTTCTACGTCATTGCAGAGCCTATATAGGAGGTGGTGAGCCTCATGCACATGACCTGATACTGCGATTGTCTTTGAAAATGTTCAATCGCTCCGTGGATTCGAGCCATAATGTCTTCAGCTGACGTTACAGGAGTATCATACACGATACTATTCATACAACTCCACAGAAAATAGTCGAGAGATGTCACATCTGGCGACTGTGCTGGCCATGGAACTGGTCCACCTCTACCAATACATAGATTTGAATATGCGATGTTGAGGATTCTGCACATTTACAACAAAATGTGATTTAGCTCATGTCGGCCATTTCCGCAGATGTACTGGCACGTGTCGCACTGCTGTTAAAAAACGTTACTCTACTGGAAACTACACAAGTAACGCAGCAGGATGCGCACCAACGACTGTATGGAGAAATTTAGCGCACGCGCAGGAATATTATGCTCAGGTGGTCCATCCCAGTACACAGATGGCTAAAGGGTTGCGTATCTTGCGTATTAAGACACCAAAACGAGTGTTAACAAAATGTCACAGCCATTCGTTCTCAAACTTGAATGCTGGAACCGTGTATTTCCGGACAGTGGTTCCTATTTGAAAATCGATCAGTTTGGCGTCCCGTGCAACATACTAAGCTTTGTCGGTGTTTTTGGGACATCCTGTGTATAGGAGCGCTCAAGATTTGACTCAAGAAAGTAAGCAGTGTGAATGTTTTCTCTCTGTGAACTGTAAACTGTGCCTTCAGTGATTAATTTTCTGCAAGGATATTGTTTTCTACAGTGCAAAGTACTAACCTAGTGTATGTAATGAAACCAAGTGTATAATAATAGCAAGGTAAAGTTGTGAACATCTGCAGACTATACCTAAAAGTTCAAATTTTGTTTACTAATGCCAAGAAATAATTATTGTTGATATTGTTCCCTTAGAATTCGGTATTAGTGGTATCCCTCCTTCTCTTTTAAATTTGTAGTGTACCAGGATATATGTCCAACTACAAAATTAGAAAGAAGCTCATACTACTTTCATGTTATCAAAAGACGAAATTGTGGATCAGGAACATTCACAGCACCCGGTAGAACTGCAGTTGTGTGCATTGAACATTTTGATGAACGTTTTATAGTTCGACAAGATACTGCTACTAGGGATGATAGTACGATTCTTACTGTTCGCAGAGAAAGGCCTAAATTGACTGAAGATGCGTACCCCTCAATTTTTAAAAATCAGCCCTTGTATATGACATCTCCCCCCCCCCCCCACCCGACCCCACAAAAAAAAAAAAAAAAAAAAAAATCCGAAGAACGAAGGATTGAGGCATTAGTTAGAGAGAAAGCTAGATTTAATCAGTGGCTTTGTGAGGATAAAATAAGCTCATTTCAAAGAAAGTTATATAAGTAGGCTTATAGAAGGATTCATTGTGTCAGCACAAATGCAATTACATTTTTAAAAAATCTAATGTGTTGCACTCAAACGACTTTCTCTACTCTTGCATTAACCATTTTTACAAACTCTTACTCCTATGTTTCTTCGTGTTGAGATAAATATTTGCAGAAATCTCATTGCTTATTTCCTTGTAGGTGTAAAGGGAATATGGGAATACAGTAGGCTTTGAGCGATACTCATGTTTTAATGCTTTCTTTGCACTGTTAACATATAAAAAATGAATAACGATGTTCAATTTCACAGAAGTACAAATTCTCCAAAACTCACGCAAATAAGGAATATCTGCGAAATGGTTCACTCTACAAAACAAATTTAGTTGGACATAAATTGTCTGTTTTAGCAAGATTACATATTTTGTATAGTAAGATTTGGTCTGTCTTTTACGGTTACCGGTTATGCAAAACTCATCCAGAGTAAATAGGGCTACATGGGCTATAGATATAAGATATAAATTTTATATGACATAAAAATATCTCAATCATATGGCATTTTAATCAAAATAGGGCTGTTTTCGAGAAAATCAAAATTTTCGAAAAAATGTCCATGAAAAGGGTAGTTTAGGGTGGGGGAATTTTCTTCAAAATCTTTGTGTCGCATTCTTGAAATATATTAAACTTAAATACCAACTTTAGTTTGGTTTTTAACCAGCTTTTCGTTTTTGAGTTATGCTGACCACAGACAGACACACACGGACATTTTTCTTAAAATGCATTTTTTTGATTCGGATTTAGATTTAAAATATTATCTACCAAATAGATAGTATAGTTCAACAATATTAAATTCATAGTCAAAACCTTCATCTTGTGTTGCAGTAGTGCCTACTCTACACATAGGTGTACAGGTTAAAATCTAATGTTTAGTTTTGGTTTTGATTAAATAGTGGACCAGAGGTAACAATGATGCGAGCAATGAGCTCTTTACTTACCAACGCAAGCTTAATCTATAGCAGTACTGGAGTAATACATCAGTAAATCACCTCAGTATTCAATTCTCCATCATGTATGGACGTGAATCTGAACAGCACTATTTTCAAACGTCTTCAATGTGAGCGTGTATTAATTACTAAACAATTTTAATCGTTTCATCTTCGTTAGTCCTTAATAAAAACAACTCAAGGTACTTACCATGCACACTGAACACTGCGATATTGATATTTGCTGTAGATAATGTCCCTTTTCTCTAAATAAACGTAAACGAATATCTAGAAACAAAAGCAGAATATCTCTTCTTTTGTTAATGGTGCTACTAACTTTCCACCGTGAAAAGAAATTTTTGCCAACTTAATCATAGTATATAAATTAATATCACATGAATAGAGCGCTTATCACCAAGCGAAGTCGTTGGGTGACTATCGGTAGGAATCGAAAAGTACATAGTGTCGGTGGTTCAAATGTCGACCCCAGCATGCTTTTTTTCTGAAATGGAAAATTAACCAGCGTCGTTAGTTCTCCAGAGCTTTTTATCAGGAATGGAGAATCAGGATGAAGGCGCACATCTAGAAATTGAGTTAATGGATACATGACAACATTCTGTAGTGCTTGAAAATGAGCAAAATAACGTTGCCAGGCCCAAAGGTTCCTTCACACTGAAGGATTCTACAGCTGAATTGCATTCGTTTAAGGGGAGAAGGTACCTTCCATCTCCGCCATGTCAAATTTGACATTTTCAATGTACCTTTTCTGAAGAACTATGAATAATACAGCAATGATTTTTCTATCACATATACTTACACTATTGGGCAATAAAACGACATTTTTGTACGTATATAGCATTAAAAATGTAACTGTAATAACTTTTTTAAATAATAATACTTTTTTGGCACACTTGAAAAGAAAGAAAAATTATCAGTTTCCTTGATAATAACATCTAAGTGTTGAAAAAATGTCAGTTTATAGATATGTGTCAGGAAAACAGTCTGTCAAAATTTCATTGCTCTAGGATAAGTAGTTTCAAAGAAAAGGTACATAAGGCTTACAAAAACAAAAGTTACGGGAAAATGAGTTTAAAGTTTTACAGTGCTCACAGTCTGTTAAAACATTCCTGCCCCATACTCATGTTGTCATGATCTTCTCTACTCCTCTTCTTGTGCCTTCTCTTCTGTCTAGCACTTTTATAGATGTCTTCTGCCTCAATGTCAACCTTGGTAACATGATATTGGCCCATTTCTGTAAAAAAGTTTAACATATTCCTCCCCGGAATAATACCTAGATGTTGCAGCACTTTCACCCGACCTACGTTTCCACTATTGAATGTCAGCACTGCTTCATATCTAATATTGTTTTCATAGTCATTTTCTGTAGCTTTACTAGTGCGAAATTGACTTCATTATTTATATTTGCCTTTTTCTTCCTACCAGGCCCTCCAGACCTTTTTCTGAACAGTTTAGCAGAAGATCTAGCCATTTTTCTCAATCAATAACAAAACACACGTTTAGAACCATAAGATGCCAAACAAAAACAAGTGAAAGAGCAAGAACAAGCAAGTTTGTCAATAGCTAGAAGTGTAAAATGCATAAGAAACTATCCCTAAACATAAAATTATATCTGAGAAAGTTCTAAGAGGAGCCAAAGAGTGAAAAGGGGGTGTGACATGCTCTGCAGCATGTGATTTAAACCCACTTTTAGGCCCTTTAAATAAGTTTCTGGTGCAAAACAAATTCATATTCATATAAAACACACTTCAAACTATGAAAATAAGTAAAAAAACAAAAAATTATATTTTCACCATTTTTAAGCTACCATCTCCCCTTAAGGCATTAATTACTTTGCTCAGTGGCACCAAGTTCTTTAATTAGGCATTTTGTGACGTATGGTGTATAATACACTAAATTCATTTTCCTTCAATGCTTTGAGTCTTATTCTCGTATGTTATATTTGTGTCGCATAATTAAGTATAAATGAATGTAATCGCCCTGAGTGATTAAATTTTCTAAAATAATTACTTCCGATTCTTGTGCCTGAAAGCTTTTAGTTTTCATAGATGCCGATATTTTATAACATAAACAACAATGCTTTCTTCCATCCATTGTAAGCAAATTAAACAGTAACAGTGAAGTATGGAAGTAGGTTCTTTAACATGGCAATAATTTGAATGCGGGTATTTAAAGGTAAATATTAGGTATAATTTCTGGAAGAATGATTGATAGCTGAAGCAGACGAATCTACAGCAATTGGATTCAATATATTCTAAAACTTTGAGTTTTAAAATTTCAATTGTATTACAGCAATATATTATTGTATAATAGTGCATTATATACAGGATGTATAAATAATGATGTTCCCGTTAAGTCAGAAAGGAATTAAAAGAAAAAAAGAATGTGCGCTATTAGGGATTCGATCCACATTCAGGGTGTCACTCTGGATCCACGCTAATGCGCTTAGGTACTACTGAGTACAGAAATTCTGTGTGGATGATTGAGCTTACGTTGGTAAACAAAGAGCTCAACACTGGCATCGTTGTTAAAGAGTAAAGGGTACAGACATACAGGGGACACCTCGCTCACTTCGACCTACACAGATCTACTGTGGCTACCACCCCCCAGGAGGCCGGGATGAAATGAGGGAACCGAAGGTGCCACACAGGGTCGCAGCTAGACAGGTCACAGAGGCGCGCGGAAATCCCTAACAAGTGCTGAGATCTCTTCATCCCGGCGGCAGGCCCCGCCAAGCAGCCAGCACACCGCGGTTCCCGTGCCGCACTGAGCGTCCTCCCACCCCGACGGAGTACAAGACCGGCCAAACGCCACCAAACGCCGAGAACAGCATAACTGCGCAATCCCATGCGCAATCTTCCGCGCCATCTGCCCAACACTGCCAACACCACACGTCAGAAAGTACACCTGAAAGATGATAAGGAAATGGAATGAAGGGAAATTATGGAAAGGAAACCGTGGTATGAAATAATGCACCCCAGCATTCGCCTAAGTGACATGCGGAAACAATGGAAAAACCCATGCCAGTGTGCGTGACCAAGGGCATCGAACCGCGACCTTCCGAATGTGGACTACAAACGTTAGCGCCTAAGCCATCTGTTGTTACTTCTTGTCCACTATGCAATCAAAACCCGATAATATATTTTCTTCAGGTGTAGTAACGTTGAATTTTCAATATTTCCCTGTTAAAGTAAAATGATTGTTGAAATATTGTTTTTCAAAGCTGCGAGGCGAGCGGATGGCTGCAATGCTCTCTGAACCGCAAGGGAAGCAAGCATATATGGTAAATTTCATTGTCATACCATCTATTTAGGAATGCCTGAGAATTAGGTGACCCTTCGCGCAGATCTCGTTGGAGTTGGGTATTTACTTTTGTGAAAGATAGTGCATTTTGCTTCAAAGTTCGCGAGACATTGCCGAACTTTGTCTCTCATGAAAGTTTTGTCGTACACATCACTAATTCGTGGATGAATTTCGGCTCCACTGCACCCCTCCGTATAAAGAAATCGAATTACAGCACGCGTTTCACATTTGACGGGAGACTATATTGTTATGGGCATGTTTAAGTGCTCACTGCGCGCTCATAACTGAAGTGCGACGTGACATGGTCCACGGACATAACAGACACTGCGCAACACATCTGCACAAAGTTTAACCCATTTTCACTGTATTTTTGGTTTCGGGACCGGTCGGACCTTGAAAAATAATAGCCCTGGTAAAAACTGCTTGACATGTTATAATGGAACTGCTTACAATAAATCATGTAAATATAAAAATAAACATTGAATTAAATGTAAATTTAAAAGATTGGGAGATTCAAGCTTTCAAGTTTACGCCTACGTCAAACATAAGAAACTAGCCAGGACAGAACGGTTTTCATCATGTGGAATATTCTGTCATATCACGTCACATTTTCCCTTAACAAGTGTTGACTCGCTTACTACCTTTCTTTGTGAGATCAAAGGACAGATCACTGGTATATATAAGTCGCAGCAAAACAAATTGTGATGATAGATGGTGCTTTTCTGTAAAGTTAACTTCCTTGAACTAGGTAGTTTTTGTTCATTTCGATACATGCACCTAACTTCGTTTGTCGTGTACTGTTAGTGGTCACTTCGTAGATTGCCAAATTATCTTCCCTGTTTCACGCTCTGCTTGATCGGCGCTGTTTAATCTTTGATTTTCATCGTGAAGGTAATATATTGATAGGGTTTTACGTTATATTAACGCTTAATTTCCATTGTGAATAACCGTTCTACGATGCTATTTTTGCGTTATTCATCTCACGGGCTGATACCCGCCGAGCTACTCATTAGTGTACTACAGTTTTAGATTAATTGTACTATTCATCCAAATTGAAAAGTGGTAGGGGCATTGATTTTAAAAACAGCTCATGATATTCGTAACCTTGCTAGTTCTTAAACCGGTTAGTTGCAAAGCTCTTATCCCAACAGTGCTGTCATACCAAACGCGGCGAAAGCATATTGTTTAGTCTCGGAGATGTGGCCACAATAACCTGTGTGGTCATATGCTTGCCTTCTCTATTTATTCTATGTCAAGCACGTGAAACCAACACGCAGCTTGCAGCGATCTAACTGGATGTTATTTTTCAGGTTCGCGGACAGAGTAATCTTAAAGAAAACTCACCATCCCTGTCCAGAATGGCGTTGAGTTTGCTGAACACTACGCTCAGAAGTAGAGGGTAAGTGATATTTTTCCCTTTTCTTTCTGTTTAATAGTAGACAACCATGAATAGAATGTAGTTCACAAACACTTGATACTTACAAGCTTAAAGATCATAATAAGTAAGTACAAGGGTTCAGGGTGTTCTGTTCATTTTGCAAAATAAAAAGTGACATTCCATTATTTCTATGGGCATGTTCTTTATTTTCTGTTTTGCTCTACACTTTATACTGAACAATAAGTATCATATTTGTGGATTAGTGTTTAAAGCGTGCAATGAAACAAGTTGTATCATAAAAAGTGTAAACGGAATAACTCAAGCGAAGTCCGGAGTTATCCGTATCAATAGTAACAAGAGAAGATAATAATTATTATTAATTAATAAATAATTATTATTGATCGATAAGCAACATGATTTTTATTTGAAATGCTGTCTTCCTTGAAATTTGACGTGCAGTTATACCTTGCTGAAGAGAATCTTTGAATGTCTGTAGCAAGCAGCAACATTGGTTTAGCTTTGTACGATACAGATAGGAAGAAATAACAGCACGTAACAAAGGTTAATCTGGTTTGTGGAGAGAACAGAGGAGTAAGGAGCGAAAAAGAAAATCTCATTATCACAGCTTCAATGACTACAATAAAATATAACACATTCAGCGCATTTGGGCTTCACCATTTGCCAGAAATGTTCACTTGATTTGCTTCTAAAACATCTCAATATTTTGAATACATTTTACACACGCTTTCTATTCATGTATGTTGTAATTATATTCTCAAGCTCAATTTAATTCCTGCTATGTGTAGCAGTTTTTCTGTATAGCGCTTATGATATACAGAATATATCAAAGTTACAAAATCCATTAATAGCAAAGGGTTAAGAATATGTACCACAGGTGAAGGGATGCCAAAAAGGCATTACCAAGGGTCATTAGCGAACGTCCCAAACATTAACGTAAACGAGATACAATTAGTTTGGCAAGGTCTTCAATATAAAGAAAAAAGAGCCTGCTATTGTATTTTTACAAAGTATCGGAAACCCGAGGGGTTTTGCCAGAGGGCAAAGTCTTGACTTAATGAAGTGAGGGCCATTATGGATGTTTGGGAAGCTAAAAAGGATAAATGACTGAGGGACAGTAGGAGACAGGCATCGTTACGAGGGAGAGATACATGTAAGCAACACGGTGAAAGTTCGTTCCAGCGTTACGTTAAACTGCATATTTCATTCTATTTAAAATTGTTCAGCAAAGCTTAAATGTGTAAAAATAAAACAAATAAAGAGTTCTAACAAAACTACAATATCGCTCTCTGTAACCACCACGGATACCCGAGATTAAGACTCATGTGTGAGCAGCTGTAGGCACCCATAATACGAAGCAGTCAATCGAGTGATAATAATGCTTCATATGTTTGGGTAGTTCGGATATCGTCCTCCATGATTGTTTTACCATACATCTATTTACACCGTTACAACAAGGATCACGACGGAACACAAAGAATCGTTTACATTCGACCATTTTGAAAGGAGGGAAAAAAAAAAAAAAAAAAAAAAAAAACGGGTGTAAGTCCTTTAAGTGAAGCTGTCTTTATCCCCATGTTGTGAATAATATTTTGGGATTGTAAACCCTTACAAAAATTTCCCTTGATTGAGTATTGTGCAAAACTTACTGTAACGTGACTCCCTTGTGCTCTACACTCCCCAGTTCTAAACTTAATGTTATAATCATTTATTGCAGTCCTTTCACCATAATACATATACAAGGTTAATAGGATTTGCAATTTTTTAAGAACTGAAAATAAATGTTTCTTTTAGTTTTAGGTTTTCTTGACTTCAAGCAAGGATTTTAGTATCGATTTCTTGTCCAATATTTAAACTTCTCCTTTATGTTTTTTGTTGTATTTGTCCCTCCTTTGTTTTGCTTGCGTTGCTCTTCTGCTCGTTCAAAGGCACGCTGATCAAACACATCTTCCTCGTACTCATTTTGCAAGCGAGAATCAATGAATGCTAAAAACATGGCGGTTTCAACAAATCTTTCGAGAAAATGACGTGCACTGGTTGAAGAAGCACTGTTTATGAAGGATACACGGTCAAAAACTAATTCACCATTCACTGACAATACGTGGCGGCGGTAATGACCACATAGTTCAGCGAACATACGAAGGAAGGCTTCGGAGATAAGAACATTTCGTGTTGACGACTCAGCAGTCTCTCCTGTACTACACACAAGTTCAAGAGAAGCTCTCAGTTGTTTAACCGAAACCCTTGGGAGTATACTGCTCTCGTCGCCTACATTGCGAAGTACTTTAGATTCATCCAGGTTTACTATAATACCCTCTTGGAAAGAATGCAGTGATTCGTGTATGTGATCATCATTATCCAATATCCCCACAACATAGGGAGTTGGAGATTGACAGATGTCCAATAATGAGTGTGGTAAAACTGAAATTAAAACATGCTGCCACGCGAAGGGGTATAGTATAGATTGTATAGCCTCTGCACACGAGGAAAGCTTGCTGAAGGAGCTGCTGATGAAAATTATTTTTCGCTCCAGCAAAACAGAGCCAAAAACTTTCAGAAGAACGGTTACATCCAGAATATCAAACATCTCCACTAGATCCTGTTCTTCGAGTCGTAGGTCATGCGGGCGTCGTAAAATAGGTAGCACCTCATCGAAGGATTCTTCAACGGAGTTACTTCTAGGTACAAGCTGAAGCGTTTGTCCAGGTTTAGGGAATGGTGAGTTAAATAAAGCTCTGATGAAAGCTGAAAGCAAACTATCTGGCTGTCCATGACGTGATTCTAATTCTCTTAAGATGTTGTGATAAAATCCTCTTGCACGGAAAGGAGTAAGAATGCAGTACACGAGAGGTAGACATGAAGGAGAACCCTCAGGAAGCACGCGTCTACAATAACCGAATTTACGCTGACCCGTTTCGCTTGTTAATACAAAGGAATAGCTCTGCTCATAACTTGAAGGTGTCCACTGCAGAACATCTGGAAAACACAGGTATTCTGTATAGGGTGGTATAGCTGCTTCGGATGGGTATTTAATTAATGTGTAAGGTACTTTTGTTGTGTTGGGACCAACAGTAAGCCCTAAAAGCAGTAAGCAATCGAAGAGATGTCGAGGGTCCTCCTGTTGATTAGCATTGTTGCATTTTCGATGAACACCTTTAGTCGACATCCCCTGAATGTATGGCTTATATCCCTGTGAAGGAGAACAAAAGTGTTCAACAGTTGTGAAGTCGTCTTCATCGCTAGAATCAACATAGAATTTGGAACGACTAACCGTCTTACACATGGGTGGGAGAGTCACATCCTCTAAACCACCACGACGTCCATCATTTGAGGTGTTTGTCCTAATAGTGCTTTTTGTGTTACTGAAATGCTGATATTCAAATAGCAAGTCCTTGTCTTCATTTGCTGAAGTTTCAATTCCTGATGGTAACTTCTCCTGATGAGCGGGAAATAGTGAAGCCTCGGATAATTCTAAACTGGTCACAGAAAGCTGCCCACTCTTCTGGTCAATAGAATTCTGGAGCTTTAAATCCAAGAAATCCGTATGTATACGATCTTCTACATTCGTTTGTGTTCTAATGTGACCTTCCTGTACATCTGATGTCATTTTTTGACCAACTGGTTCACAGTACCATTTAACACCGCATTTTGGTTCCATCTCTTGAAGATTCCCATGTAGTTGCACATTTTTACTGGAACATTTTAGGTAGTTAGGAAGAATCGTTTTCATAATAAAGAAGAAGTATATTTTCCACTGTCAATGTCAGTAACTTGGTCAAAGATGTTCAACATTTCAAACGACAATGGTCTTCTATGCAGGAACCTCCTGGTTAGCAGTTAGGTGTGTAGTATATCTTTCATAGATCCCCCTTAGAATTAGAATTCTGAAAATAAAATTAACAGGTTATTAGAACAATGTATTTAATGATATAAAATCCTTAAAACTACCCAAATTTGAAGTACATTATTATGCTAGGAAGACATAGGTTCAAAGGCAAACAGTGTGGTTTTATCCAGTATCAGCTGACCATTGTAGATGTAATGCAAATTAAACATGTTTTGTTATAAAATATTTCAGTTTTATTATTACTTCAGTTATTTCCAGACGCTGTTTCGAGCATTCAGAGTAGATTAGATCTTGAACAACTATTTTCACTTTCATGCTATACTTCTAGTTCCTATCTTCAATTAATTCCTCATGAACAGTTAGTTCATATTTTATTAAAAACAAAGATGCCATGTGATCTGTATTCAAACACGAAAGTTTATCGAGTACTAAAAATAAATCAATGAAATAAAAATAATTAAATTCGGACAGTTGGTTTACAAAGATCGGCCAAAGGCTTTTGTCTCTTTCTGCATCGAAGAATTCTTCAAACTGCGGAATGGTTTCGTATATGGATGGCAAAAATAGCCACAACCTACAGTACAATTAAATTTTAAATAATTATCCTACGAATTGGCAACCATGATGGTAACACACCGACTTCAAACCGTCATACCGAATCGTCAGTCAAACGTCGAAAAATAAAAAGACATATGTAACTTTCGCTGGAAGAAGGCATGCGCTTTGCTGAACCGCGTCGGTCTGGGTGGCTCAGTTGTTTAGACGCTGGCCTACTGATCCCAAGATGGCGGGCGACAGCTCCATCTCAGTAGACTTACTGGCATGTATACTCTGTTCATCTAGAGATTAGAGGAGATATAAACAAAGCACCAGTTTATATCACTCCGCGGCTACGTGCTTTCACAATGACGCAACACAGTTACCTACCGCTACGCGTAGATATAATATGCATTTTACACTACTAAAAGGATATATCTACTTGATTCAAATAACATGTAGCACATGGAAATTAACTGCTACTTACGTCATCTCTGTCCACAATAACACTTTTTCATTTTCTGCTCACAATCTCGAAACCAATCTTCAGAAGCAGCTTGTGGAGGGAGGTTAGCTTTAAATCTGGAAGATCGGGTTCAGAGTTAACTGCCAACAGCACTTTGTTTAAGGTGGGGATTCATTGACTGACGAACTTTTCGACGGATTGCAGATCTCACACTCACAAATTCGTTGCAAACTACATCCATCATTTATCTGGCACGTGGAAGCTTTTGGCTGGGATCTTCACCAACTGATGATTTCTCTTTGCGTGTGCTGTAAATACTTGCAACTGACACACCGGTAAACTCGAATGTTAATTTTATCACGTCTTCGATAGCAAGTTCGGGATATTTCTCGCAGAACTTGTTAAACACGTTCAATATTATTGTCTTTTCACCACTTCGCAACGCTTTGCCGCGCTTATGTTTTACAGCACTCACTTGTTCCGCCATGTTACTGTCATACTGAATAATGCGCGCGCAGAATGAATTAGGCTGGTTACAGATTCACGTAAGTGCGTATTCTTACACTTTAGCTATGCTTAGTACACTTAGTTCATGCTTTAGCAAACATTAAGTGACATTTTAGACCTTAGTAACAGTATTTCTTCAAGGGACTATTTACATGGCTAAAGCGTCAAGAGGGCGCGCTGTGGTCAAAACGCACGTGGCTTTGTTTACGTCTCCTCTAATCTCTAGATGAACAGAGTATAAAAGAACTGCGGGGTGATTCCGGCACTCCGGCGAGCTGATGTAATCCTGGTAATTGACAGCGTCGTTAAACAAAATAATTTTTGCTGAACCGCGCCACGCAAAGGAAGAAGAAAAGAGATGCGTCAGCTATCGTCAGTTTCATGCGAGGACTATGGCTCTTGATACAACAGATCGAAAATAATTGTCAATCTAGACAGGACAAGAACTCATATGGCTCTGAAACTAGTGGCGATGTCTGTCAGCTTTCCTCAAGCATTTTCCCACTGCTTGCAAACTAGAACATCCAAGTGAATTATGGTGGTATTTATTCTCCGCATCTCTTACAGCACTGTGGACTACACAACCCCTACACCCTACCCTCAAAAATGGCAATAAATAAATAAATAAATAAATAAATAAATAAATAAATAAATAAATAAATAAAAATAAAAAGCTAAACAAGACGTCCAAATAGCAAGCATCGCAGTCGCCCGCACTCACCTGATTAGCGGAAATGTCGTTTTCAAAACTCTGCCTGGCGGTTTCCGCTGAGGATGGGGAATCCGAGTAGCTGTTATCCAGATTTACGGGCCTAATTTTAACGCTCCCTTAACATTCATTATCATTTATAGAAGTAGCTGTCAAATACTCGATTTCCTGTCACCCAAACGCATAGCATCATCTAACAGCTGGTCCAAAGATTTCTTGAATCCAACTAATAGTGCCGGAGAAATAATTTTTACGGCATGGTTTCACGAACAGAGGATGGTGCCATCCTGTAACTATGAGCTGCTTAGTTGCGTATCTGACGAAGCCAGCCATTAGGGTGGAAGTACCGCTGTTTCCTGACATAATTCTGCTCTCTCGTCCTACCCTTGCGTCGTGTGCAACCCACTGTTATAAGCCTCTCCTAGAACGAGCAAGCTTGCTGACAACTACATGCGACCTGCTTAGCGGGGACTAGGTAAATTGAGTCCATAATTCGTTGTTTATGATTCTGTAAGCGATAAGTTGAGTCCCAATCTTCTTAATACATGCGGTAAATTGAGTCGGCGACAAATGTTCCGTCATATTGTAACCCATTGTGAGATCATTGGCTTAATATTTTCATCAAAAGTGATTTTTATAGACTATGAAGCAGCTATTCACAATGCCGCAACGCTTGTTTGGCCTTTAGTTGTAATAAAAGGGTGTCGTTTCGATTTAAAACCAAATTGGTGGCGCAAAATACAAACCCTAGGTCTATCAAAGGACTACAACTCAAACTGAGTAATAGGTAAATTTTTAAAACATTCCTTTGGGCTTCCCTTCTTGAACCCAGACAACGTAGAGGACTGCTTTGTCGAAGATCTGATGGCTGTACAACCAGGAGACACAAAAATACAGAGTTCTGTATTTACATCTTGGATACATACATTGCGGCAGATTCAATATTTCCCACTACTATTTGGGCTGATTTCACAGCTACCACAAATGGCACAACTAATAGCTGTGAATCTTTCCATGCCAAATTGAATGACTTGACGTTTTGACCAGCATTCAATCAGATGTATATGTTCAGTGACGTACTACAGGAAAAAAGAAAAACAGAACATTGGAAAAAGAACGTTTTTGAGGGAGCAGATGGTAAAGTTTACTAATAAGGACATACTGAGATTTGATTTTGTGAAAGGTGTTTCTTTTAAATTATTACCTGTGTGACAGAACTATTGCAAATGTCCGCACGAAATTTTAGCATGACAAAATTTTTAATCACACCAACCTGATAAATGGTTGTGCAATCCCAAGTGTGCTCAAAGTGGGAGGGGAAATGTTGTCACAATTACGGGTCGAGGGACTCAATTTACCTACCTTGAAAGTTTAGGGGGACCCAATTTATCTACCATAAAATTTTAGGAGGGACTCAATTTAGCTTGCAACATCCAAAATGGACTCAATTTACCATCCCTGGATTAGCGAGGCAGACTATGCGGTAAATACAATATTCGGCTGCTGATAACATGAACGCAGACCATCAAAGTTAGAACAGCCGTGATAACTGCAAGGACAGTCACTTTCTTGATTCGCCAGCGGGAGTTGGAGAGACCAATCTATACATGCTGCTGCAGGAACATAGACATCATGATTTTATAAAGGGGGAAAGGAAAAAAGTAGCTTTGAAATGTAATTTCTCTGGCAAATCTGCCAAATTCTGACCAAGATCTCATTGAAGCGGATTCCGGTTATCCAAGGCTAGATAGAGAAAATCAGTTGGATGCAACTGACCTCACGAACTCGATTATCGTATACACTCAACAGAGGTTTTAAGGGCGACCAATGCCAAACAATCCACACTGCAAAATTTCAGATATCCCGGCTCCATTCAAACTCAGAAAAAACAAAACTGTCGCGAGAAAGCTATGGCAGCGGTTTTACCAACATAAAAAGTAGAAATTCAACAGAATCTGATTGCAGATTCCTAAGAGTAGTGAACCAAACAGCTGTACAGGACATGTGAGGCACGAGGTATTAGAATAGAGGGGGGCACCTCGCAACTACGACCGGGTATGGATCTATTGTAGGCTACCAACCCCCGGGGACGAAGAGGTGACGTGAAGGGAGGGCGGAGACCGCAGAGCCACAGAGACGTGCGGAAGTTGTCTAGGGCATATAAAACTCCGAAACAGCAAGTGACATTAGCCGCGGCATAAGTAAAAACCACACGATAGGAACTCTGAGACACCCTGGGAGGTGGTGAGCGGCGATGAAAAGCGCCACTGCTTGGTTTTATATTAAAATATTTTTGAAGGAGAAAAAAAAATTAAAGGGTTTAAGGCGCATAACCTATTTAAATCCCTGATGCAGGTTGCATGGCCTTAAATGCGGCGCTCCGTCTTTGCCTTTGTTTCGGTTTTTCTTGTAATACTTGTTTTATTGAGTGAGCCATTGCTGCTATTTATGCTTGATTCCATTGCACGTCACTAAGGTACGTATAACAAGTGGCAATGGAAAATGAGATTAGCGAATCCTGATTGAAACATGTTTTCATACGAAGGAACTGAATATAGTTTCGGATAGCGCACAATAGTACATAAATTGGAAGCTTCGTAACTGTCAAAAGGAACCACTGAATTTCGTTCTCCCCAAGGATAGCCCACTGCAAGATACCGCTACCTAGCGGAGCCATTAAAAGCAACTCCTGTCAGCCTCGATGGCTCCTCCAGTAAATATACTCTATAGAGGAAACAGCTTTATCGGCAGTTCCCAAGAATTCAATGTGGCCGACATTACACTAAACTACAGACGAAATTACGCCAAAAAGCAGTACTGCCAACGTACATAAAAGTATTATTTATAACCTCAAATATCACGGGGTTAAAGTAACATACTTTCAAACCAGTGCATGCAGCCACTTTCCTCCGGGGGGATAATAAGTTTGATGTGTGGGGGTTAGAGAATGTTAGTGATATACATACATTTACAAGAGATACTAGATTTCTCTGGGGGTGGGAACTTTTTAAATTGCCGGGGGGATCCCCCTGAATTAATCACTGTTTTAAACGATAATGATGCTTGAATGTCGTTACCACACAACACATGGTAACACATTTGGATAATATCAATTCCAAACGCTTTTATATCGTAATACATATTTAATGCACTGCTATGTAACGAACGCAAAAATAACAGTAAATATAACTGCATAGACTGATCTAAACCAATTCAGGACAAAATCACGCGCAATACAATGGTGTCTACAGATTAATAAATTAATCAACACAGCGTCTAAACAGAATGTTTTAAAATCTATCGATTGACTTCTCTACAACAGGTTCAAAAACAAGGGCTTCTGTGGCAAATAACGGATGCAACTATGGTCGTAGCTTTACCATTTTTTAAATTATTTAATTAACGTCCTCCAACGTAATGTCATATCGGACGGTGAATGAATGAAACGGGTGAAATGATGCTCAAATGAGCCCGTAGTCCATGGAGCTTTAAGTTACCCAACATTCATCTTCTCAGGATAAGGGAAAACCTCGGAGAAAAACTTTACCCCGATAACTTACCCTAAGCGAGATTCGAACTCGCGACTTCTTGAACGTGAGGCAGACACGCTACCACCACGCTACAGAGGCGAACAGTTGACAGCACTAATGCAACCTAACGTCATTTATTGTATATAAAAGATACTGTTTCATAGAATTAGGGATTTTACATGTGAAATTGCATGATCGAGGAACTCATCAGGAGTATAACAGTGAATTCGTAAGTTGCTGGGAAGACCCGGGTTCTATACAGCAATTCCGCGAATATGTCATACCGAGTGTTAAAATTTGAAATTAATGTTTCACTTTTTTTACTGAGGAAAGATGATGCTATATACTCCAAAGTATCTTATGAAGTGAAAAATAAATGTTTTTAACGTGAATATGGGTTCAAATTTCACTTCTTACCCGTATATTTCCAAAACACTAAAAATAAGCGCGAATAACGGTGATTTTCATATCAATATTTCAGAAAATATGTACAACTTTTTTTTTCTTCTTCTTCTTCATCTTCTGTGCATCACACAATGACTATTCATCTTCGAAACGTGTATATTGCTATTAATTTTCGTCATTTATAAATAATCCTTAGAGCCTCTTTAATTAATACTGTGTGTCAATGTCAGTCACGGTAAATAAGGATAAAGTCCTCTGGAGGGAAAAGTAATAGACTGAAATAAATATCCTTTTTGATTCTGCGTCATTACAATATAACAAAAAAAAAGTATAAGAAAGTTTTCCTCTATAGTCATTAGTTTTCCCACAAAACACCACACTAACGGGCAGTTAGTGCGGGCACCCCGTGGTCGTCATACGCGTACAGTTGCTTCTGAAACTTCAGTCAGGATAGATGTATCAGTCTGTTTCTGACTCCATGGCTAAAACACCAGCCCAAAGACAACGTGAATACAATGTCTGAAGGAGCAAGGCAGTTATGCACAATAGAAGCACAAAATAAAAGTGACTAAGGAAAGGAAGAGAAATACTGAAACAAACAAAACAAGGAAGAGAACACCTCAAAGCTGAATATAGGAGACATAAGCAAGCACAGCGGGCAAGACAGTAGATAAGAGACCAAGAAGGAATTGATATGATACTCCATCAACATCAGCGGCTTTCAAAAGCAGATAGCATTTTGGAAAGTGCAGAAAACGTGTTGAGGAAGCATTGTCGCAATCTCCACGTAAAAGAAATGATTCGTAAGTTAGCAGTTGAAGAGGGATTGCATGTTGTAAAACCAAAGCATTCTGTCCCGGTATCAGGAAAACAACTATCAGAGGAACTTAAAAGTGCAATCATCAAGTTCTATCAGGATGATTCAATATCTTACCAAGCTCCTAGAAGAGATGATTTTATTGAACTCCATGTTCAGGGAGAAACAAAAGAAGTTTGCATTAGGTATCTAGTGGTAACATTAAAAGAAGCACATGCTTCCACAAGACCGAGTAGAAATGTCCGTGGGGTTGACAAAATTCGCTGAATTACGCCCGGCTCACGTGCGTCTTCAAAGTCAGATCCCACATAATGTGTGCACATGCATTATACATAAAAATACGAAGTTTCTTCTCAAAGCATTGTGTAAAAATCACGTACTCACTGAGACTGAATTTCGTAAGTTCATAGCACAAGTGGTTTGTGATCAGAAATCGAGTGAATGTGTGCAGGGAGGATGCTCCAAGTGCCCGGGATTGAGTGGAGCAGACATTTCGGATAAACTTGCTAATTCTCCATGCGAATGGAAGCTGTGGAGTTCACGTAATGGAAGAATGGAAATAGAAGTTAAAAATGGGTCTGTAAAAGACTGCATTGAAGAACTGACCAATTGCCTGCCACGTTTCCTAAATCACGTTTATGTAAAAAGACAGCAATCCGAGGCCTTTAAGAAGGCTCTGGCAAATGTTACAATTAGTGAAGCTGTGATACAGAACGACTTCTTTGAGAATTACACATGCAAGGAGCTGCGCACTGGAACAATACACAGATCTCAGTATTTACTGCTGTTGCCTGGTATAGGAAAGAAGATATTGGTGAAATTCAGAAACAATCTTTTGCTTTGGTGTCTGATTATGTATCGCATGACAAATATGCAGTTGATATTTGTTTAAGGAACATATTTTCGGAAATATTGGATATTGTTCCGAATCTTGAACTTGTGAAAGTGTTTTCTGATGGAGCTGCTTGTCATTTTAAGCAGAAATACACATTGAGCTGCGAAAGCGGGAATTAGGTTTCAGAGTCCTGAAGAATTTGTTAACACTGTTAGAAAGAACACTAAAATATGTCTTCTTGAGGTTTCTCTGCCTGAAATTGAAGAAGCAAAATAATTTCTCGACAAAAGATTTGAACGTATTTCACCTATGCCGTCCACTCAGCGGGTTCATTATGTGAAAGTATTAGGTTTAAATGTTGTGGAATATGCTTTTCTTTCATGTGCCGAAAGTGTCAGAATGATGCACAACTTTCGGAAATAAAAACAGTGTAGTGATATACGCGTGTACTACGGGGCTACTGTATCTAGCGTTCCTGCACTATAAGGAGTCCAGTCCAGTAACTAGTGTGTTACAGGTACAGGTCGCGCGTAACTTCTTGACGAATGAAAATGTTATATGAAACGTTGAATGCGAGTCACTTACTCAGCTTTTGCGGGAACGTTGGCATCGAAAGAGAGGAGGTACAGTCTGCAGTGTGATGACGCAAATGCTTCTGAGCTGAAGTACCACAACACTACAAATCAATTTATCACACTTCCAGTAATATCAGCTACACGTATTATACACTATACCTCTATAACTGTTTCCACTTAACTTTCTTGCATTTCTTCTATTCCCGACATTTCTCCCTCGTCTTCTTCCTCGTCTGAATAACTGTTATTTTCGTTACATCTATACCGCACAAAACTTTTGCAGTCGACTGTATACACAAACGCGACAGAGGAAAACAGGTGTCTGTTATCGTAGCATAAACATTTGCTGACCTGTTTATTAAGGGTAGGCAAGCTGACTGGATTTCTGTTCAACGTCATTCGTCAAGAACAAACGCGCAACCTATATGTGCTGTGTGCTCTCATGTGTCGTCTTTGTTATGGTGTTGAGTCAGCTTTTTATACTTGCAATGATGTAACTGTGATAAGAAATGAGAGCTGTCAACATCTGTTTATTCTGTTTATGTTGCATGACTTTAATGATTCTCCAAAGGATATGATTCTTCTCAAAATGATAACTGCAATTACACACCTGTATGTACTACATGTATGACCGCCTCCGTAGCGCAGTTGGTAGCGCACTTGCCTCTGGCGCGGAGGACCCGGATTCGATCCCCGGTACCAGCATGGGGATTTTATCACCTCTGGGAGGTCTGGCACGGGGTGCACTCAGCCTCCTTAGGTCCCGGGGGGACCTATTGAGGAGCTACTTGATAGAGAAGTAGCGGCTGTATCACTGATTTACCATATTTATGCCATGTAAAACAAAGACAAGGTATTACAATTTTCGCAAATGCCAGTCACAAACTGTCAGTTAGTCACGCTGGCCTTTTGAATAAATATCTTCAGATTGGAATAACATGCCAAACCTTTTTTCAGGCCATTTGAAAGCTTAGAAGTTCCTCTCTCAAGTAAATAAGTAAATCAAATAAGAAAACTTTCAGAGAAAACGGAGGACAAACGTTTGAAGTTGGACCTGCAGTTGACAAAAATGTCAGTCACGAAAAGTTTAGCGCTCATTATTAAATAATTGTTACACTTTTTAAGGTTTTTATATTCCCTATCACAACCGCCAATGTATTTTCTTTCATCATATGCCGTTAAATAACATTTTTACACCTATATTGACCATTAGACAGACATTTTAAGAAGAAAATGTAGTGTAAATGTCAGTTAGTCACACGCGGAATTGCTCTATATTCAATCTGGAAAGATAGCCGGAGAACGACGTTTCCACAACTTCGTGTAAAGCAGTGGTATTTAACCTTTTTGTTTCCCTCCACGTATCCCCAAAGACAATTTTCCATTCCAGTATGTACCGCTAGGCCTAGATCCTAGGACTACCGGTAGAGTTATCCTTAGTTCAAATTATGCATAACCGTTCTTAAAATATATTTAATAGTTTATAATTTATTAACGACAAATAGGTGGATTATGCTATAAATATATAAAATAAATACAGGATCTACGTTACAGACAGCACATCTCAAAACGTATATTAATTTGAATATGTTTCTGATATGGCTGAGCTTGTTTTGTAGACAGCAGCTCCTCTATTTGTGGCTGAATCTCCTTAATGCATCATCAATGATGAATGATGATTCTAGATTCAAGCGATTTCTTTGTTTCATTTTGATTGCTGTCAATGCATCTAATATAAATAAATATGAATGGAAGAAGGTGTCTAATGGCAGTGTTACTAAGTTCAATGTACTCTTTGCTTGCATAACTGTAGATTTACTGGCATGTAAAAGAACTTCTGCGGGACGAAATTCCGGCACACCGGTGACGCCGGTGATCCTAGCAATTGACAACAAAATATTTATCCAGAAATCACAAATTGACATGTTTTCGATTTCTATTTTAAGTGAACTGTGAATGGACATCTTAACACTTAATTTTACAGGAACATCGGAGGAATTGATAGCGGTAGTGCAAAACGGAATTGCAATCCATTCTTGTGTATTAGCATCTTTCTCAACTTCTGGAAAGTATTTTAAAAACTGTAACTTGATAATTTGTACGTGGAATTTGATTTACACAAGCAATGCTAAATGGTTGAGTAAGCAATGACTACTTGGACACAGGGCAATTCACATTTCTCCGGCTGAAATATTTTTCATTGTTTGTGATTATTCAGTGAACATATACTGACTACATGGTATTTTAAATTGTATTATTTTTGGTGTTTGTGATCATTCAGGAAATGTATTATGCTGAAAATGTGCATTTTAAATTGTATGTCCCATTAAGAAGTCTTCGCGAGCCCAGGTTGAATGTGTCTTCTACAGGACACATAACATGAACTGCGGATTAATTTGGGCCTTGAATTTATCCGGTTGATTCAGCTTCTTGAAAAAGACGGAATCATGAAACTACCTGTATGGATTCTAGTCTCATATGAGCATAATTTCCATCCATTTTCATTCACCACTCTTACTTTTGTAAAGAAAGATAGAAAAAGAGAAGGAAAGAGATCCACTATTAGCTGTATGATTCCGTGCTAATTTGAGCACTCAACTGATATTTCATTTACTGTCTGCGCAGGCCTGGGTTGTTATTAAAGGGAAGCTGATATTGTAACATTAGTAATAATGATAGTAGTAATAATAATGCCACAGCTGTTCATAGACCTCTAAGGTCCTTCTGCTCACTTGTTTTTCAAGTGTTTTTCAAATTCAAGTTCACCTGAGATCGACCTTTGTGTTATCCTACTTAGCAAAAGGGAAACTACGTAATTAAAGGACATTTTTGAAGCAACACCCCTGGGCAACTATTTGGAAAATATTAAAAAGGAAACAACACAAGAACTGTCAGTTGATCAGAATTATTATTAGCAGTTCATAGTAAGCTAATATGAATCACAACTTCATTTACGGAAATGTGTAAAAACAAGACACTTAACACACGGACAGGGATAATTCAAAAACTATGACAACTGGCGTAATGGGACTTAGCGCCTCGACCGAAAGGCGATCTTTTGTGCCTGACGGGACATTCCCCGGGAGGATGGATAAGTCGAATGGATCCAAGGGCGGCCGGAACGCTGTCACGACACAGCAGAGGGCAGGGTCCCTACATGTTTCCGGTTAGAAGCACCCCGACGGAGGCTGGCTCAGCCCGGTTCCTCTCCCACCCCTTCAGGTTCGTGCTCCCAAGGGGGGATTCGGAAACCGACTACCCCCCCCCTCTTGGGCTTGTATCATCCCTTGGGGGGTTTGGAAACCAGTAGGCTCACCTTCCAATCCGGGGGACGAGATTTCCATTGCAATGCTGCTGCTGCCGCGACGCTCGCCGACGCTTCCAATCCTGGCAGAAACCTAACGGATGAAGGGTGAAATGAACTGATTAATGCAACGAAATGAAGGGACAGGAAATTCGGATGATATGAAAATCCTTCCCAGCATTGGCCTGACGACCATGGAAAACCTCCGGAAAACCCCATAGGTCAGGAAGGCCGGTCATGGGGATCAAGCCCGCGACCTCCAGTATGCGGGCCACAGAGGGTTAAAAACCAAACATGGTATTTAAATTTAAAAACTTAATGCCTTCCCTTAAAATTCAAAGTATTTTAGTTATTGTTAAAGCACATTTTTCCTGAACATAAAAATTGTGAATCGTTCTTCTAACGATACATTTATTGGTCATCGAGATCCGTTACTCGTTTCAGAACGTTTTTTACTTTCTCTACTATGTAAAGTAGGTATTCCACCCAGAAATTCAATGTCGAGATTTCACCAGAAATATGTTTTGAGGCCCCCTGAATTAAAAAAAAAATTAAGAAAATGGCGCGCGCGCGCGTGTGTGTCTGTGGACAGTATTACTCAAAAACAAAAAGTCGGTTAAAAACGAAGTTGATATTTAAGTTTAATGTCTTTCAAGGACACGACACGAAGATTTTGAAGAAAATTACTTCACTCTAACCTAGCCTTTATATGGAAAATTTTGATTTTCTTGAAAATGACTAACGATTTTTTATTAAAGTGTCACATGTTTGAGATATGCATAACGTAAACCGTAAGAGATAGAACAAATGTTACTATATAAAAATTTAGATCTTGCTTAAAAACACAATTTGTGTGTATTAAATAAACTTGTTTGTAGAGTGAACCATGTTATTTGTGTTATTTGTGTGAGTTTTGGAGATACTTTTGTCAAATATAACAAAGTTATTCATTTTTTATGTTAGCCGTGCAAAGAGAACTGAATCTCAAAGCTTTAAAAGATTTGATTATCGCTCAAAGCCTACTGGATTCCCATACTACCCTTGCTTCTACAAGGAAATATGCAAACTAAGTAAGCAATGAGATAATTTCTGCAAATGTTTATCTCAACTAACACAAAGAAGATGCAGGAAAAGCAGTTTGTAAGAATGGCTAGTACAAGAGTAAAGAAAGTCACCTGAGTGCAACACATCGGACATTTTTTTTTTTTTTTTTTTGCCTAGAATTCCAAAAGATGTGTTCTGATTTTCATGTTGTTTGCGTTCTTGAACAATTCTTTTCACTGTTCTTTCTGACGCTCCTGTGGTATCTAATATGTGTTTTTGAACTTTTTGAAGTTTTTTGAAAAACTTCTGATGTCAGCAGTTCTTAGCCTTTTTTCTTCATGTATGCCCACACCTTTCAAACAATTTCGCTACTCTAATGTTTTGGACCCTAATTTAGAAAGTAGTGGTGGCATAATTGATTTATGCAATGATCACTGTCTCATAAATTCATTATAGTCACTTCTTATCGTAAAACTCTTATGTCTTTAACTGCAGGGTGCACAAAAAAGCTACTGTGAATTAGCAAGGACTGTCTCAGATGCAGGCAAGATCACTACCTTCTCCCTCCTTGTTGTGCACGGTTTCATTCGCAGAATTATATCAACTGATGAAACAGGGAAGAAAAAAAAAAAGCTATGGGTTCGCCTACACCCTACTGGACTTCCAGTCAAGCCAGGGGCCAAGAACGATGGTTCCAGTTGTACCAGGGCACGCGCCTAACGGAAAGCTAATAAAATTACCCAGTTCATCCGAGGCTTGAGAGGTTTATAAGCAGTAATATTGCCAAACGGGTTACTGACCCAAAGACAGCTTTATAGTAGCGATGCCAAAGGAGTAAATATCTTTAAAGGTGTCTCATTACCAAAATGATGTACCTACTCGGTATAAGAAGCTCCTTTATGTGAATCGTCTAAGTAAAATAGGTCCCAGGATAGAGAGCTTCTAGAACTTCTTCCTCCCATCAATGCACAATCCAGCAACTGGTGTGAGACCTTGACACGTAAACGTATTAGTGAGAAACTCCGAAATACATTAACGTCGTATGTTTTCCTGGGGTGTTCTAGACCATGTTGTAAATAAAATATATTAATTTAAATTTCTAAGAGAATAAAGGCTTCTTTCACGAATGAAATGACAATTATTTTTCCGTTGTACAATAATGTGCACTTTACATGAACGCGCATGTAAACTGAGCTTGCGTCACTTAGGAGTAAAATAACCATTAAGAAAATAAGTGCCTAAATTCAAATCACATCGTTATTTTTTAAAAAGGCAAATACACAACAATTAAAAATTAAAACTAGGTTAATTGTAGGGCCTTGTATTTGTTTCGTTATAATTCGGGCATGCCATAATAACGTGTGTTAACTTCGACCCATTCCCAACTCAAAGGGCAGAGAGAGAGAGAGAGAGCACCCAACAGACTAACTGCACCCGTAACAGCAGAAGAATCAGGCCCCGAATTAGTCTCTCCAATGGCAGGGACTCGCTCTACTCGTACTGACATGAAAATATCAAGTACAAATATGAGATACGTTGACTTATTGAATGGGGTAGAATATTGTGACGTCGGCTGCAGCGCGTAACGAAGGACGGCCCAGCCAGGCTACCCCATCCCATTGGTGGTGCGTGAAACAAAGACGGTCAAAGTCAGATTGCCGCGCGCCACTTCTTGTGAGCACGTGACGACAATCAGAGCTGCAACACAAAGGGTTTTCCAAATTATTCGAGAAGTGTGCAGCAGCCGGCGTATTTGTAGAAGTTTGAAAAAGTTCCATGTTACGTCATCCTCGCTAAATAAAGAGGTGACGAGAAGAGTTAGTAGTTCGTTACAGTCATGAGCCAGTTTTTAGTTTTAGTGTGTGTGTGGGGCGGGGGTGTTGTCAGCTACGTGAGTCGTCGCGTCAAAAGAAAAATAGCAAAGCAGTTAAAGAGTGTTGAGTGATGGTATCGTCAATGTCAGCTGTTTGAGAGAGAGAGAGAGAGAGAGAGAGAGAGAGAAAGAACGTGAAGAAAGGCGTTAAGGTTACCAGAAGAAAAAAGTTGTGTTGTGTTTACTTCAGTAAAAGAGAATTGTGCTGCTGTGCAAAGTTTTAGAAGGAAAAATGAAAGACAGAGAGAGGGAGAGGAACTGGACTGGACTTGATTCGAATTTGTCACAGTATGTAAAGGCAAATTAATGCTTAACTTTGTCACTTATGGACGTTTTAAAATGCTTTTCACAGTAATAATGAGTAACTAAATGAATAAACCACAACTGCAAATAAAAACAGAATGCCCCTAACCGTTTAAACGGGAACGAAACGCAAATATGAATATTTAATTTATAACAATTGTTTGTCATCAAGAGTAATTAGTAACGCCGGCAATCCCACCATCCTAAGGCCAATGGTTATGGCGTTACAGCGCCATTATACGCATGACGTCATTATAACACAGCTGTTGGAAAGATAAAGCAGGTTGTAGCATTACAATGTAATTAGTAATTTAATTAAATGACAAACAAGCTCCTTGTCTGATTTTAACTAGAAGTCAATTTATCGCTATAAACAGAGAGCAGAGCTAAAAACTAACCTAACATTTCTCATAATCCAATTAATACAAGGTGATAGGCATCGGTCCGGCATTTGTTGCAAACTGAGTAAATATGATTTTCGGTCTAATCAGTTTGAATCAAAAAGTGTTATTTCGAAGAATTACACCATTCTGTCAGATTCAGAGACGGTATGAAGAATAAATGCCTTGGCTCTATCCATTGAAGAGCAATGGATGTATACTTAGAAGTAATAATGAGGGAAGGGTGTGTTGCTTGGCCGATGACAGCAGAAAATCGATGATGGGTGACAGTTTAACATTTGACATCCGCATCATAATTTTCACGAATGAATGATAGATCATGAGGCTTTGGACATTGCGAGGTATAATTTAGAAATTACTCACACCGAATAATCCTGATAAGACCGAGCGATATTTCTGACACAGTTTGCAACGTAAGTTAATTGACTGCTTGATTAGATACGTAAGAACATTCGTCATTTAATGCTTAATATTCGAAACTCAATTCCAGAACCCAAGCTACACCGGCCATACGTTAACCAGGGATTCTGAGTCGCTTTCATGATAGGCAGCACATATGTCTGCAGTTATAGCACACAAATTCAGTTTTATTATTGTTGAATGTGAACTACTATTAACGTAAAAATACTTTATATAACAGTTGTATGTGTGCATGTGTGTCCGTACGTGAGTGCGTATATATTGCCTATGAGTTACAGTGTCATGAGCACCAAGCATGTTAGGTATTTAATCATATCAGTTCACAATATTTAAGCATAGATTTTAATTTTGAAAAGAAAAAAAAACTGTGTTTTTAAACTAAAGTGATCTGTGCGCCTTGTGCCTGTGCGTTTGTGGTTCCTAACTAAAAACTTGTTAGGCTGGCCAGCGATTCATTCTCCGACGGTTATCACGATCCCCGTTATGAAAAGTTTGGCAACCCCTGGCACGCGTGTATAAGATAAGCTCCTTCAAAAGAACGAAAACAGAGGGAGTATGAATAAAAGATTAAGTATATTACACACATAAACAATGGTTTCATAAGGGATATATTCAGGTGAGACCATTCTTCCACTGTTACTATGTTTACCCATGTAAAGTATATTACACACATAGACAATGGTTTCATGAGGGTGCAGATTCAGGTGAAATAATTCTTCTGACTGTTACTATTGAGAGGTCGAGCTCGGCGCACAACAAAGGATGTGCGGCGCTAAGTTACTTCACGCCACATGCCGTGTCGGCGAGTGGGCAAAGACCCTCAGGCCCGGGGCTGCCTCTGAGACTGCTGTGTATACGTGACTGCCAACAAATCGAGATGGCAGAAACAAAAGGGGTTTCGAGAACGTTCGCGAGACTTGTAGGTGCGTCATTTCCGCGCGCGCGTGTGTGTGTGTGTGTGTGTGTGTGTGTGTGTGTGTGTGTGTGTGTGTGTGTAACTCGAGAAAGGTTCATGTGACGCCATCCTCAGTATATAAAGAGGCCAGAGAAGAGCAGTAAGTGAGAGTTTCAGAATTAAGTTACGGACATGAGTCGGTCAGCGTCAGTGAGTGTGAGATAGCTGGCAGGTGTGTCGTGGTGGTGCGTCGTAAGAATATTCAACCAGCGTCGCGAGTGATTGTAATTAGCATATATGAGACAGAGGTAGTAAAAAGACACTAAAAGGACTAAACAAGGTTATGAGTAAAAATTGTGAGTTATGATGGCCCGAAAGATTGTGAACTGTGTTAATGACCAGAAGAAAATTGTATTTGTGGTAGAATATGTGATAGAAAAGTATCTGGACTGGATTTTGTCATTTACTTACTATGTATGTTCACCTATGTTAAGTACCTATATTACACACATAATGGTTCTATGAAGGACAGATCCATATGAGAACTCTTCCCGAATGTTGCTATCTTTAACTATGCTAAGCAATGACCACTAGAAAAAGGCGATTTGGAGAAATGTGCTACTAAACATATTCTATCTTCCTCCATTACGTTTATGCACGCTAATTTGTTACACGGTCCCTTAGGGACCAATCCAGCACCATCCGGTACCGCACCCCACTCATGACGTCTGTAATGGGCAGAGGTGGAAGACGCAGCGGTTAGCGGTTAGTTGGTTAGTTAATTTGTTACAAAATACACGGTGTCATCAGATAAATGCGTAATACCTATCAGCAGTTACAGGTCGCGCATTAGTTCTTGACGAATGACCTTCACCGAAGATGCAATTAGCTAGTCTACCCTAAATAAACAGATCAGCGAATAGTTTATGTTACGGTAACACACAGCTCTGCTTTCCTTTCCTTTCGAAGAAAACAAGTTGACTGCAGAGTTTGTGTGGTACGGGTTCATGTCATTGGCAGTGTTTTAACGAGAGATAATGAAAATGGCAATTCGGAAGAAGAAGACGAAGGAGAAATTTTCGGTACAGAAGAAATACGAAGAAATTAAGTGTAAACAGTTACAGATATTACAGATATTGATATTGTAATACATATGGCTGACATCACTTCAAGTGTTATAATTTACTTTGTAGTTAACTGTACTTCTTCAGCGCAGAAACATGAGAGCAACCTACACAGCACATGATTGTCGTTTCTGCTTCTGTATGCCAGTGTTCCCGTAAAGGTGAGTGACTCGCATCTAACCACTCATTTAATAACCTTGCTAGCATCTACATGAGTCACGTCATACAAATTAATGGTGGGGTAACCTCTCGGTTTCATAAACAAGATACTGCTGATAATGCAAGCGACACTGTATTTAAACACGCACTCCCGCGATGTTTCGGATGATCGTCACCAGGTGTGGCGGAGGCGTGGCCACACCTAAAAAAAATAAAAATAAATAAATATATGTTGACTGTACGGAAGTCGGAGAGCTATCACCTGGTATCCCTATGGTCACGTTTAAAAATACCTCTGTACATATAAGTGTTAGATGTGGCAGCATGGTAAGTCATTTCGTAGTAAATAAATCGACAACGTGAGCAGATAAACGGTTCAAGCCTTCTCTCATGCCTCAAACACCGTTCCCTTCTGGTGGTCAGACAGTATATTATACATAGACGAGGGACGTCGGATTGGATTGGATTGGATTGGATTTGGTTTAAGGGCGCTCAACTTCTAGGTCATCAGCGCCCTTAACAGACTCATGGCAATAGCCAGATATAAATTTCACTCAAAAAATAAAAATACTAGCAACAAGAAAAATATACAAAGGTAAAAAGCAGTGGCAATAGCCAGATATGAAACAAGGTGATAAATATGTCCAAAATCAGAAACAGATAATTAAAAATTTTAAATCCTCAAATTGATATTGCATTGCGCTAAAAAATTAAAAACTCTATCAACCGCTGTTTTGTCGTCCGCTAGGACCTCTGCAAGTCTGGCAGGCAGCTGCAGAGAATCCCGAAGGTGCGCTAGAGAGTAACACTCTAGGAGCACGTGGCGAACCGACAAAACGTTGTCACACAGCGGACATAGAGGCGCAGGGTCCCTTTTAAATAGGTAACCGTGCGAAAAATTGCAGTGCCCTATTCTTAATCGAGCCAAACTAACCTCCTCGCGACGAGATGTGCGACAGGAAGTTACCCAGTTTATCGGAAGTTCTTTCACTTCTCTAAGCTTATTACCGCGGAGAGCTGACCACTCGTCGTGCCAGGACGACAGCACCGCTCTCCGCACTTCAAGCCTAAAGTCTTCCGAAGTAACACGTGAGATGATAATTCTGGGTTCTGTAGTTGCCGTCTTTGCTGCTAAATCTGCCATTTCATTCCCAGGCAAACCTACGTGACCAGGAATCCATGCACACACCACATCAACACCAGAAGCGTGTAAAACATGGAGGGCATCCTGGATACGTTGTACAATAGGGTGGGGGTTGTACAACTGACAAAGGCTCTGCAGTGCACTAAGGGAATCGCTCAAAATCAGGCAAGAGGGACGTCGGTCTGAGTGGCTCAGTTGATTGGGCGCTGGCCTACTGGTCCCTACTGATGGTTTTTAAGTGTGCTTAAAAGCAACAGGCCTATGTTTTACTGGCATGTAAAAGAACTCTTAAGGGACAAAATTCCGGCACACAGGCGACGCTGATGTGATGCTTGCAATTGACAGTATCGTAAGCCCCCTCCCCCTCCCCCCCAAAAAAGAGGGACAGATTCTGATGAGATAAGTCTTCCCGATTGTTCCACCTTTATGGTAAGTAGGGCTCGGCCTTAGAAACACTGAAATATGCATGCAAATATGCTCTTAAAAACTTCAAAATATGCCAAGAAATATGCACTATTTCGTTAGAACAGTTCATGTCCCTTTGCAGTAGATGAGTTAGTGTAAAAATAATAAAGTTACCTTATTCCTTAGAGGTTGAAGCAGAAGTGGACCCACTGCTACTATTAACTGCTAAATTGCAGATCACCACCAACACTACACAAATTTTCAACAGTAAAACGTCGTCTATTGTCTGGCAAAACACTTCTGTAACGTGAAAAACTTCTTTACACGTCACAAGATGTTATAGGGGAATATTTAAATGATGTTAACTGTTTCACAGAGGGACAACTCTCATGGTGTGACGGTTTTCTTTCGAGGATGTCTCGAATATCGCACATCTGTTTATAAACAGAATTTTTTTAAATTATATAACTCACTTTCTCTTTCACTTTTTGTCCTATGCTATCAGGAACCGAACTTAGATCATATATTGTTTTTTTCAAGCACAGTAAGTGATTCATGCAAAGGAAATCCTACAGCTTCCAATGCCCTTATGGCTGTTGGTAAGAAAGAAAAGTGGGTAGATATGAAACTAAGATCCTTCTTTAACCCAGTGCCCGACAGAATATTTTGCACAGTTTGTATTGATAAAGCATCGTTCGAGTCCAATGAATTAACAACCTCTTCGACTATTTCTATGTGCTCAGCATAATATAAAACTACATCGACCCATGTACCCCATCGAGTTAACACTGGTACAGGAGGAAGTCGGATATTAGGTGCTATTGATCTAAACAACTTGACTCTTGTAGGAGATTTCACAAAAATTCTCTTTGTACTGGGCACAATTATATCTACCAACAGGAAAGAATCACGTATTGTCTCAGAAATGCGATGAAGAGCGTATGCCAAGCAAGTTATATGAATTAAGTTAGGAAATATACCTTTCAGAGTTTGTCCTGATTTTACCATATAAGGATCTGCATCTGTAACAAATAAAAGTAACCGGTCGTATTTGATTCCACATGGCCATAGTAATTTCAAAGTGTCCATCACAAACTGTGTCACAGTTACATTGTCAGAGGCCGACAATTTGCACACATTAAGGAGATAACCTCTAGTCTTTTGTTCATTATTTAAGGCATCCACGATTATATTAGCAATAGAACGGCGTTCAGAATCAGAGGTTTCATCAACAACCACACAAACTGATCCGCTAAATTTTGTTTGTATATTTGACAATACGTTATTGTGACAATGCCCTACATAAGTCTTACGCAGTGTACTTTCTTCAGGCACATGTTGTTGAGTACACTTGGCAAGAAAGCTTTTAAATATCGGATTATTAATTTTAAACAAGGGAATATCAGCAGCTAAAAATACTTGGCACAAGTCATAGCAAAATTCAGTAACCCTACTTCTTAAACACTACTAATTGTTTTAGAACAGGTTATTTGTTTGCGAGTTTTCTGATTAAATTCTCCGTATGTTTTGCTGTGTTTATGTGCTGAACTATTTGAAATCTTTTCTCACCCCCTATATTTTTGTCACACGCTCCACAAAACAGTGTCCTATTATCTGTAGGTATTAAATCACCCGAAAACTCTTTCTGTAAATTAATTAATCTAGCCCTCTAAGTTGGTTTTATTTTGGGCATTTGAAGAGCTTTTTAACATTTTATACGCCTAGTTTAATTTGGAGGGAACCAGTTCACAACATTGTTACGTTTGAAGACCACGCAGAGGCAAGCGTTGCTATAATCGTGCTGCTGAAAACGTTGACCTGCACTGCTGAAAACGTTGACCTGCACTTTATCTTTGTTAATATAAACCTCTCAGATAACGCACTGATTGTTCTCTAGGCACATACATATAATGAAAGGATGGAAACAGGGGACTCACTGCATAACAACATGACTCAGCATTGCTTCTCGCCACCTCGCGAGTTACATCACCATATGCAACACTACCAATATGAAAAATATTATCCAGGTGGGAAAAAAAATCATTAAAATATGCTATATAGAGGCTATAGTATTTAAATAATATGCATTTATCGAAATCAAGAAAATATGCAGTTATATGCACCATAAAATCACGTCCAAATAACTTAAAATTCCATAATTCGTGCACATAATGTAAAAGGATACATTTTTAACCCCTATGAAAAAACATGCAAATGCATGAACTTCCAAGCCCTAATGGTAAGTATATACTATATAGCCAGGATAGATCCTGCTATAATCGGCGCCAATCAAGAAAGGGATTGACAGTTCGCGGTGAGATAGAGTAAGGCCATCTCTATGTTTACAGGCCCGGAGGCTGAAGGAGATTCCGTTAATGGCGTCATCATCGAAGCTCACATTATCGCTTGTTTACCACCTGCATAGTAGAAATGCAGTATATCAGTGTGTAGTTGGAATGCTAAGAAGTTGCTTGTGTCTTACAATGCATCAGTAAATAATTACCAAATAATTAAGTGAGCGAAAAAATACCTTACAAAACAGTGTAGTTTTCAATACAAAATGTCTAGAAAGTGTGTGCCAGGTTGTACGTCAAACTATAGTACAAGTATTCAAAAGTATGTTTTCGTTTCGAAAGGATCCACACAGGAGACAGCAGTTGGTTATTCACAGGAATAATTATGAACCAGGTGTTGCTGCTATGTATGTATTAAACATTTATCGAACAGCACATAGTGAAGGAATTTACTGCCACGTGAAATGATGGAAGAGTTCTTGCAGTACCCAGAACAACTCATAAACTTACTGAAGATGCATGTCCCGCACGGTTTCCTATTTATCACCATATCTGACTTCTGAACCAGCTCCTAAACGTAGGGCTCCAGAAGAAAGAAGAGGGCAAATGTTGGACAGGGATGCAGCAAAATTTTGTAAATGGCTCGAAGATGACAAAGTTGTTGATTTTCAGAGCTTTAAACATAGAACTAATGACATGAAATTAGAGTGATTCACTGTCATTATAAAAGAAAACGATGTTTTTTTTTTTTTTTAATTAATACTGAAGAAATTCCGAACTTTGAGCAGCATTCAAAATTAATTCCAATTTTCTTATTCAAGTTGAACATGGTAAGCGTGTAATACCCCAATCATAAGTTCAAATGGATCCTTGGTAAAGAAATGATATTGGTTAGATAGTCCAAATTTGATCTATTTTAAGTCGTCTACATGGTTTGTTCATCTGCAAGTGAACAAACAGCAAGGACTTCTTCAGGCTGCCAATATTTAAAAGGAATGTTGGAAGGGAATGAATAAAGATTCTACAGAATATTTCAAAACTAAATTCTAGAAGAATACGTAATATTGGTTAATCAAAAGTCAATTAAATGTATCCCGACACCCTGTTATGGGCGTGCTCAACTATTTTTTCTCAACCAGCAGCTTACACTCAGATACGTGATTCCAATTTTCTTTCTTTACCCCATCCTGATTACCTCGAGACTACTTTCTCAAAATCTGTCTCAATAGTAACTCGAAGTCATTGCATTTAAAACATGTATTAGAGATAGTGAAAATGCTCAGTGGTCACGAAAAAGTAATACATTTGTTGCTGGGTGAATTTTGTTTATGGGAGAGCTGGAGTGGCCATCACAGTTCACGTATGATATAACAGCACGCATCTTCAGTATTTATCAGTGCTTAATTTCTGAGGCATATGAACAAGAATTCCTTAAAGTAGAAAACCAGAGAACTAAATTCTGCATTTAGTTATCGATACAGGCGACATAACTAATCTTGTTTCTGAATGTAACGCAAGAGATTGCGAATTACCGAATGTTGTTTGGACGAGGAAAATAGTAAAATAATGGCCGACATCCTTTGAAAAACTACTGCATTATTAAACATTTTGGTATTATCTACACGAAAAAAAGATCAAATTCAAGCCATTAATTACGGAAAGCAGGTTTTGCACTAACATACTAACGCACAATAACTTTTAATATGGAAAAGTGAAATTATAATTGAATGCATGCTTCTTCCAGCGGAAAAATGCTGTGAAGCACGTGATTATTCCATATGAATTGCTTGGAACGTGGACTTCAAGTTATGACTAGTCAGCACACCGGCAATCGTTAACTGATTGCAAACATTGCAAGCTGGCGCTGCAGGAAGGCATCGTATATTATATATTACAAGAAAACAAGATAAGATGCTGGCAGGCACATGCCAATCTGTGTTAAATATCGACAACACTGGTTTCGCGTGTACCGTTGTTATGAAAACGTTTAACTTGTTCTTCTTTTCGTTGCTATGACGACCAATGACGCATTCATTCCCTCCTGTTCATTTAGACCTTTCCAACACGTGGTAAGCAACAGTCAATCAACTTCTTGTTTGGCGCCGAGTATAACACCTGTTTCTACCTGTAGCTATTTTTACCTTGAGTGCTCAGTCTGTATTGCTCGCAAAAGTTCAAAGGCATGTGAACGCTGGCCAATACTCAAACGGAGCGCTGTTGCCAAGCATTGTGCGTGTATCGGCAGAGGTCCTATACATAAGAGCATGTTCAGGCACGAGAGATGCGTGTACATATTCGGCAGCGCTGGTAGGAGGGGCAAGCTTAGGATTCGGAGTCTGCAGTACGGCCCGCCTCCATCCATATGCCTTTAACTTTTGCGAAGATTATAGTAATCTAATTAGACCTATAGTAGTACCTCGTTTCTAGCTTTCTTTTCTTGTACTCTTGACACAATTTCATTAACATATGTATATGCATCTTCATGTGACGGGCTCAAATGACCTAGCTGTCGACGGGTCCTTAAACCTACTCACTCACTCACCCACTTGTTCACTCTCCATGCGAGTAAATGATAACTACAACACATTATATCCCACAATGCATTACAGTTACAGTTCTTAAACTCAGGACTTCGGTTTAATGCCTTCGCATATCACTTTAGCGGCCCTTTCCTCACGAAACAATACGCAGGAAGTAGCGGGTATCTGCGTGATAGTCGTTTTATAAGCTTCCGGTTCACATGTGACCAAATTGGAGTTTTAATTTATCAAGCAACAGAACGATCTAATGGTATAACAAGTGAACCTCAAAAGCAACAGTAAAGTATTATCTAAGCAGAATAATTAAAATTCAACTCGTCAGTAAGAACATTTTGTTTTCAAAACAAACTAACTGAATGCTTGATGTTGCAATTCAAAACGGAACAAATTAACAGTAAATTTGGTAATCACTCCACGAGCACCAAAAAGTAGACCAATCACTTCATAATTTGAAATTTCGTATTTGTCTCTTAAATAAGGAATAAAAGTAAACTAAACTAAACCCCTAGCGCAACAGCCCAAGAAGGACCAAAGTGTTACGAACTGAATGAAAACTTTTGGATGCCGAATCTGCTTTTAAAAATTCAACACCTCTTTTAATGCAGTCTTAACTTAATGTGTATAAAACTGCCACATTATCAAAAATGAAAGTGAAGTTTGAATTTATGGAGTTTTCATTTTAGGTATCCAATACAAAAGTTCGCTTGCTTAAGATTTTCTTCAAATATAAGAAGTGTATTTAAACTATTACAACACACTATTTTATCATGCCTCACAGGCTTTTAATATAAGATCAAGAAACTCCTTCATAAGCGATTCGCTCTGCGACTTGTGTTGGATGCAGACGCGTCACATGGTGCTTGGCGATTGGTTCCAATATATCTCGCCAGGGAGCAACAGGAGAACTTCCGCAGCGACCGTGGTGAAGCAAATACGACCAATTGTGCCAGGCTAATTTTTTTTTTTTTTTTTTTTAATTAACGTCCTCCAACATTGTGTCATATCGGACGAATGAATGAAATGAAATGGGTGAAATGATGCTCAAATGAGCCCGAGGTCCATGGAGCTTTAAGTTACCCGACATTCGTCTTCTCAGGGTAGGGAAAACCTCGGAAAAAACCTTACCCGGATAACTTACCCTAAGCGAGATTCGAACTCGCGACCTCTCGAACGTGAGGCAGACACGCTAACCATCACGCTACAGAGGCGGGCGTGCCAGGCTACAGCACAGTAAGCCACGTGTACCCTATAAGAGGCTTGACAAGCAAGCTTTAGGGTACACAACCATCTTCGAACAGGTAGCGGGTAGCCGAACAAGGCCATAGCCATCTACCCAAGGGCGGATACGACGCATCTTTGAAAAAAGGTGTCCGGTCCTCTGTTTCGGCACGCTGCTAAGCCCCTGCTACCTGCAGGTGAGGGCACACGAGGTGTGTCAAAGCGTACCAGTCCCTGAACTCCAACATGGCTTCCCTACCTTCTCCCGTCACGACCCGAAAGGGTCCTGCCAACCAGGCTGTAACAGCCGTTGCCGGCACCTCCACCGGTGCAATTAAGAAGACCTCCGCGGAGGCAAAGAAGCGAATTGCCACTCAACGCGTAAGCGGAGGAGACAAGTGCCGTAAAGTTGAGGCATCCAACCATGCCACCAGCCAGGGTCTCCCACGTGACAATGTTTCACGGTTAGGCCAAATTTCGGAGTCTGACTCCGAAGACTGCGGTAGTGTATACTCCTGTAGATTTTCCGTCGCAAGAGACGACGATGGTTTCAGCTCTTCAGGTCTCCAGGTGAGGAAGAAATCCCTCAACAGGGGGAAGACGGTTTTCGTGAGGTAGTCTCACGTAAAACTAAGAGACGGCTGGCCGACTTAGCCAAATTGGCATAAGAGGGTCCCCGTAATCTATCCCAACCTGAGACATCCCTCCCACCCAAGCAGCACGTTCCACCGATCATCGTGGACGACTTCGCGGGGTCTATCGGCATTCTTAAGCTGGTAATGCCGACCCTGACTAGGGAGTGTACGGTGCGACGGAGCAAGAGCCGCTTCATCTTCCAGGCCAAATCGGACGAGGATTACCACTCCATTATCCGACATCTGAAAGATAAGGGTATCCCCCCCTCACCTTCGGGTTGGACAGAATCCGCGACCTTCGAAGGGTTATCCGCGGGCTCCCCGTGGATACACCCACCAATGAGATCGTGGCAGACCTCAACCGCCAGGGCATCACCCCTAAGTTTGCTCCAGATGGGCAAGGACCCAGAACACCCCTCCCCCTATTTCTAGTAGTGGTGGAGCGAGCTAACGACCCGGAGGCCAAGATCGATGGCGTAACAGTCCTCTGTTAACTCCGGGTACATATTGCACCATCCAAAGGCTCTGGCGGTCCTCCGCAGTGCCATCGCTGTCTGGGGTTTAGTCACTCCAGCCACTTCTGTCACCGTAAACCGCCTTAGGTGCGGTGATGAACACCTAAAAGAGACCTGTCCGAAATCACGGGAGGATGTACCCAAGTGCGCAAACTGTACCGGCGCACACGTAGCTTAATACGGAGACTGTCCGACAAGGAAGGCCATCTTAGCAACTAAGAAACCACCACAGGTGGTCCAACCTTCCACGGTGGACAGTCACCCCCAGGCAGGCCCTGCTCCAGCAGGTCCGGCCCAGGGTTTAGCGTACGCAGAAGTGGCCAGCACAGCTGCGTGTAAGACTGCAGAGTCGCGAGGTAACTCTCAAACAGTCCCCAGAGCACAAACACAAGTTCCATAAATCCCGTTAGCTCCCTTACCACCTAGGTCGGGCAAGCGCCGTCACTCTCGGATGCCTGATACCGCCTCCGAAGCTCGGAGAGAGCGTGGGGCTCCCACGTGCGCCCGTCAGCAGAGGGAGGTCGCGGTCGAAGAGGGTCCGGTGCTACCCAGTCCTCCTGTACTACCACCTCCACAACAAACCACTACCCCTCCCACACCAGTTTCCAGACGTACTGGCGTGGTTGCAACAGCTGCTGCAAAACCATGGCCAGAAAATCTCTGAAATGCTGGTCAGATTCCTCTCTGCCAACAACCAAGCCAACAAAATGGCCATTGCCATGGAGGCGCTTGCTCTCTTGACCACCGTCATCCACACGCCCCAGAATGGCGGATCAAACTAGGTCTCGTACCTCGTTTAAGTTCGCGTTTTGGAACGCGAGTGGTCTGGCCGGTCAGGAGAATGAGCTCCAACATTTTGCTGGAGCGCATGCCCTAGACCTCATTCTGGTAACAGAAACACATCTCCATCAGAATGCCACATCCCGACTCCAGGGCTATCACTGTCTCAGATCGGACCGCGTCGGCCGCCGTGGGGGCGGCACAGCGATCTTCGTGAAGAGAAGTGTGGCCCACAAACCCGTCCAGCTCCCTTCACTTTAAACCCGAGGCCACGGCCACTTGTGTCCACTTCGGAGGTACTGAAGTCCTGATGGTGTCACCCACCCCAGAGACAGTTCGTAGTCAACGAATACCTCTCCATCCTCACCCTACATGTCATTCTAGCCGGGGATTTAAATGCTAAGCATCAGCGCTGGTATGCGGCCCCCGTGCGGACAGAAGAGGCAACGAAATCATTCGCATGGTAGACGCGGACTCTCAACTTAAGTGTAGAGGGTCCCTGGCAACCCACTCACTATCCGCGAGGTCGAGGACGGCCATCCGTTATAGACTTCGCAATCATCAAACACTTCCCATATCATCTATCACTCACATCGGTCAACGAACTTCATTCAGACCATAACCCCGTGTTGGCCATCATTAACACCCGGGTTGCCAGTCACGATGTCCCGGTTCAACACCGGAACGTCGACTGGGACTGCGTCAAAAGTTGCCTGAATGGCTGCATCCCTACCAACCCCAACATCACAAACATCCCAACACTAGAGGTCTCTTCCTTTACCTCCGTCGAGAAGCGAACTGTCCACAACCTCACTGTTCACACCCCAGCTCCTCTTCGCCCAGAGGTCCTGCCCTTAGAGCTCATTTTGCTCATCCGCAGCTCTTGGGCAGTTCGCAGGCTCTATCAGAGGTACCGCGCGCCGCATCACCTAGCGCTTCTAAGGCGTTTACGCCACGAGGTTCGTCTCCGACTGCGTGAGCACAGTGTGCCCGTGTGGGAGGACACGATGACTCTTTGATCCTGAGGATGGCGACGTGTGGAACATCACCAAGAGACTCAGGAACCGAGGAGGGTCACACACCTCACCTATCCTAGGCACCCAAGGCCTGGCCTATGTACCCCAAGCCGAAGCAAATGTGTTTAGTGATTACCTGGAGAGGACTATGCGGCCGAGAGATGATCCGCAGAACCTAGAATTCTCCGACCGTGTCCGTCGGGAGGTACGACGATTCCTTCGACGTCCTCCTGAGGAGGCGGATCACCTTCCCATCATAAAACCAAGGGAACTCCAAGGCGCACTCCGGCGTCTCAACCACAAAAAGGCCGCGGGGCCTGATGGGCTAACCCCTGCCATGCTCCGCCACCTTCCATTCAAGACCGTCCTCGTTCTCACAAAGGTCTTCAATATGTGTCTCGCCCTTAGTCATTTTCCACGCGAGTGGAGAGAGGCCCGGGTGGTCTGCATCTTGAAACACATATAACAGTTTAATCAAAATCGTTTGAGCCATTTTCAAGAAAATCAAAATTGTTGAAAAATTATCCATGTAAAGGGTAGTTTAGGTTGGGGCTATTTTCTTCAAAATCTTCGTGTCGCTTCCTTGAAAGACATTAAGCGTAAATATCAATTTTGGTTTTTAACCGACTTTTCGTTTTTGAGTTATGCTGTCCATAGACTGACAGACACACGGACTGACACAGAGAGAGAGAGAGAGAGAGAGAGAGAGAGAGAGAGAGAGAGAGAGACTGACACACAGACACGGATCTTTTTCTAAAAATGCTTTTTTTTTTTTATTCAAGAGCTCTCAAAACATATATTTCCGGTGAAATCTCGACATCGAATTTTTGGGTGGATTACAATTAGAGGTCTGCACGGGCCGACTTTCTTAGGCTCGGCCTGGCCCGGCCGGCACCAACCAAGCCCGGGCGCGGCCCGAGCCCGATTGTGCAATTTTCTTTTAAACAAAATTATCCTGCAAGTTATTGACATTATTATTATTATTATTATTATTATTATTATTATTATTATTATTATTATTATTATTATTATTATTATTATTATTATTATTATTATTATTATTATTATTATTATTATTATTATTATTATTATTATTATTATTATTATTATTAATTAATTAATTTATTTATTTATTTATTTATTTCCTAAATCCAATTTTGGTCCAAATACTTACGCTAGCGAATGTTCGGTACCTGCATAAATAACGTTAGTACATTAATATTGTTTTGAGATCATGATATTGTCTCGTTAAAGCCTTAGAAATAACCTTTTTTTCCAAGTTTGAAGAAAAGGTTATTGGTGTATTTCTAAGGGTTTATCGGGGCAATATACGATTATAAAACAATATTAATGTACTCAATTTGTTGTAAGCTATCCGTAATTGGCCGTAGCAGAAATTAGGAGGTGGGAAGTTTAGTTATAAATAATTAAAATAGGCAGGCAAAAATACATTATAAATAGTTAAAATAGGCAGAAAAAAGGAATTATAAATACTAAAACAGGCAATAAGAGAAACCCAATAATACATTACACTATTCAATAACTGATCGTCATATTTTAAAGAACTTCAACGTTTGAAACGAAGTACTGCCGCGATACATGTCCCCCATCACGTTATGATAGGTTGGGGGGGGGGGGCAGAGTTACATCTGGTGCAATGTACTTAAATGTCAGGATTCTTGATGAGGCTTACACAAAGATCTTAATACTGGAAATTCATTTGCCAACATCCAGAAACAAGCATAGTATCGCTTCTGACACGCTGTGAAAGCCATGTGCTACGCAGGTCATGTGAAGCATGTTTGGAAATAACACTTGTAACGCTATTCCAGCCTTTTTCATATGTGTTGCAGCGTCACTGATGAAAAGTAAGGCGTCGTATTGAACCTCTTCAGGCCGCAGCAAATTTAATGAACTGGTGAGTAACTGCGCAATAGTTCGATTGTTAACTTTCTCAAGACACTCTGCAGTAATCAGGAATGATTTCATTGATTCATCTTTACTAGAATCTAATCGTCCATTAACAAATTGGCAATGAAACGACCTATGGTATCAGTTGACTCGTCGATATTCCAGATCATCTTATTTTTCATTTTATCTTTAGTTATTTTCATTCTGTCATCCTAACATTCGGTTAAGTAACATTTTCGCAAACTTGACTCGCTAAGTACAGATTGGTTAGTATACTTCTCCCAAAACTGTGATACTGTAGGATCCTGTAATTTCCAAAAAGGGATTCTGGCGCTGAAGAAAGCTACATAAGTCGAATGCAAACTGGGACTTCTGACTCGATGATGCAATTACTGTTGGAAGCAAAGAATCTTCTGCCTGTAGCCCTGTTTGATTGTGCCGATATGTTGTGATATAAAATACTTATTTTCGTAGTTCACTGACTGCTCGCGAATTTTGCATGTGAGTACTTTACCGTCGGTACAAAATATGCCGGGTCCAACAGTATTAACATAACTGTGTAATTTACTGCGTAAGGGAACATTGAATTTCGGCACCTTGCTGCTAGCTACAACGTCGCTATGAAAACTGAAAGAAAAACAGAGTTAGGCCGATACCTGCTCATTATTACATTTTAAAATAAACACACGTGGTAATCTAAATGCTTTCTTTATCTATACATTTATTTGCTCAGCAGCAGTCATTGTTGCAAAGAAAATAATGAATTGAACCAGGGACGCCTGTCATCTGCAACTAAAACGACAATAGTATACATTCGGCGAAGTAACTTTCATTGCCACGGTCTAACGGTTGTTGAAATAAAATGTACCTGAAGAAAATGTTTAATAATTAATAAATAATACATAAACAATGAAATAAAGGCAACAAAAAGCATATATTTTGTAAAATAGACATATTAAAAAGGCAGAAAAAGGCAATATAAAACTGTGGCATTTCAATCACAAAGGTATAATTCGTACAGATTCACTTCCAAATTGAAGATAAATTTGACGCATTTAAAAAGGCATTCCGCCGAAGTTCCGGTCTCTGGTTATAATTATTTCTACGATGGATATGTGCATGCCTGTGCATGTTTTAAATCAAAGTAAACATCAATTATAAGTTATTGGACTAAGGACTAACCATGTTTAATGACCCAAATTATTGTCGCGCAGAAAGAGAATGAAATCCACACTATGGCTGCTCAGGTTGGTACGACATTCCTGAATAACTAATCCTGCTGCACTAAAATTTCTTTCAGTACTCGCACTTGATGAACGCTACTACCTTTTCTACGAAAAGTCCCTTCAATGTCTTTGGTTACCAGTATCAAATGCTGACGAGATATTTTTTTCTACATATAACTTGGGTTGTAAGACAGAAGGGCTGTGAAAAATAAAAGTGTCACAAGTTGTATGTTGCAACTTGGTGATGCTGACTAATGGGCAATGGCTCTGATGTCTGATGTATGATATATACAGTGATTCATGTCATGATAATAAAATAAACATTTCAGTTTGGAGAAATGCTGAACAATAATGATGCAGTAACATTACTACAGCGTCAGCCACAAAACGAATTGTAATTGTATCAGTATAAACATTGATGCTGTGTTTACACTTTACAAAGCAGGAAGAAACATGCGTTACTAGCAGTATAAACGAATCAAATACGCCTTGGGTTCAGGATAAGAGTGTAAGATTTTATACGTGGAATGGATTGGATTGCAGCCGAGTAGTGAGAAATAATATAGTTGCAAACCCTCTCATTCTGTGCTTTGACTAGCATCAGTAGCAGCATTTGAAACGTGTCAGCAGAATAATCATTTAGAATTCCTAGTAAAGAAATACTGCGGTAATTGTGCTATTCTCGGCATTTCAACATACGGACCAAGAAATATCATACATTATTTTTTGCCTCCTAAGTGAATATACCACTGAAATTTAGTACAAATCTGGCAAAACATCACACTTGTATTGCATGGCTTTAAAAATACTAAATGTGTTTCGAGTTTTGATATTACAAATACTTGTAGTTGCATAATGTACCCTAAAATGCAGAATAACAATATTTTTCATTTTAAAATTTAAGGTTTTTGAAAATTATGTTTTCACCATATTCACTTTTTGAAAATGTTACATGATGCAGTTTTCATGCAATTCTTCGTATCATTCCCAAAACACAAACAACTAAATCTGCCATATACTTTTTTTTCCCTTTTGAACGCTTTTGAATTACCAAAGAAACTTGCAGCTTATAAAACTTTATACTACAAATTTCAAGCGACAAAATTTAAAAATTGTTGTCTTTTGAGTTGAGGCTAATAAAACAAATTTGTATGGCAGATTTGTACATTATAATTAGATAAATATAATAGAACCTTAAAAATAGGCATTTTTTAAAAAAAATTCGTCGTGTAGAGCATTTGGCATAACATAATAAAATCCGGATTCAACATTTCGTAACTCGGAAACTGAAGGATATATCACACTAAAATTCAAAACCCTCTAATGATGTTATAAGAAATCATTGAAAATAAATGTTCAGCTAACTTGGCTGAAAAATTTTAAAAATTCATTTTCAGTTGTTTATTCCCTTAATTTTCAAGCCCGGGCCCGGCCCGAATCCGGCCCTGGTCCAGCCCGAGCCCGTGCAGACCTCTAATTACAATACTTCCCTCTCCTTATCAGTAGAGAAAGTAAAAGGGGGGGGGGGGGAGAGAAAAAAGAATACGTTTTAGAAAAAGCTCTAAATGTGTTTGTTTCTATGGCTGTGATTAGCATAACTCAAAAACGATGAGTCGGTTAAATGCATCACGAAGATTTTCAAGAAAATCTCTCCCGTGCTAGACTTCTCTTTACATGAAGCATTTTTCGAAAATTTCAATTTTATTAAAAATGGCTCTAACGATTTTAATTAAAATAATACTTGTTTAAGATATTTTTATCGCGAATGGAATATATATCCTCAATTTTCTGGAAATGTCCTCAGAAACGCTCGTCATTCTGGACGACTTTTGTATAACTGGTATACCGTAAGAGACAAAATCTTCCTACATAATGTGACCTCATTGAAAAAATTATCTCAAATTCTTTTTGTTGGTGCGAACCATTTCGGAAATGTTCCATTCATTTGTCTGAATGTTCAAATACTTACTTTTCTCAAATGGGCATTCGCTATTCATTTTGTTTTAAAGGCATCACTAGCAACCATCGGTGCTTTTTAAGATATGACTATTAGTAATCAGATAATATCTATCTCGATTGACATGAAGTACGGGAACAAGCGTTTGCAAGAAGTTTTACATGAGTAGAGAGAATCTTATAAGGGCAACACGTCACATCATTTTTTCATTGTTTCAGATGTTATGTATATCTTGGCTTACAGTGGTTTGCTGGCAGATGCTTCTTACAGATTGATTTTTACTCGTATAAGACAATGACAGCCATCAGCTTCTCCGCATGGAGAGCTGGAATGTTTCCCTGAAGCAAGTAGCAAGTTATAGAGGAAACAGCCTATTGGAATATCTCAGGAACCAACTATGGCATTTTCCTCCATTATAGCGCGGTCTGGTTAGATTTGGTGATATTCCATCTGTTTGATTGCATAGTATCGCCAACTGTTCGTAACCACGGGAAAGCTACGGCCATGCTTATGCGCCCGTTATGTTGCCACAGAAGCTCTTTATTTTGAACCTGTTGCACGGAAGCCAACCGATAGATTTTAAAACAAGATGTTGTTTAAACGCCGTATTAATTTATTAATCTGTGGACGCCATTGTATTGCTCATGTTTGTGTGATTTTGTCTTGAATTGTTATAGAGCAGTATATGAAGTTGTAGTAACTGATGTGCAATACAGTAGTTCATTAAATATAAATATATTACGATATTTAGCGTTCAGAAGAAATGTTATCCAAAAGTGTTATTGCGGGAGGGCGGCGCCGTGGCCGAGCGGTTAGAGCGTTCGCTACCACATAGGTGGCCCGGGCTCAATCCCAGGGGCCCGCATGTGGACTTCATGGTGGACGAAGCGGCGTTTGATCAGGTTTTCTCCGGTTGCTCCTGCCACTCATTCTCGTTCCAGCAATTACTGCTCCATTATCACTTTTCCAATCGTCGATTTCGCCTGCATTTCATATCCTCTTCCTCACTATCATACCTGGTGCTGGGCTGACCACCCGCTTCCAGGTCTTCACTCTGTCCTCTGTTCCTCTGCTCCCCGACAGGCACCTGACCCTAAGCAATGGCTTGTAAGTTCTAGGAGTGTAAGTCCTACATAAGGAAAGGAAAATTATGTAAAGAACAAGAAGTGTTATTACAGAACAAGATTTGCCGAAGGGGAGTAGGTTCATGTGTTGTGCGGAATCGATGTCCGTCTGAAAGCATGTTACTTTAACCCTGTGGTATTTGAGGTTAGAAGCAATGCTTTTATTATGTGCGTTTGCAATACTGCTTTTTGGTGTAATGTCTGTAGTTTAGTGTAATGTCGGCCATATTGAAGTCTTGGGAACTGCCGATAAGCAGTTTTCTCTATATGCATATCCCCCTCTTTACCCTCTCAATGCTAGAAACATATAAACAAGCGTTCGGGTTTATCTCACATCAACAAAAACATGCAGATGTAATCTGTATTGGCCTACTTTAAGAATAAGAATATTTGTTCTTAATAAGAATTCACTGTGTTATCGCGTCTCCACAGGTCTCCACTATTTTATAGTTGAATCCCCACCGACCCCCCCCCTTCTCTCTCTCTCTCTCTCTCTCTCTCTCTCTCTCTCTCTCTCTCTCTCTCTCTCACGTTGAATCTTAATGTTACACCTATAATAAATACATTTGTGAGCAGGCACATTTATTATACTGCACCATTCTCTTCAGGTTCTTGTTCTGTATTTCACTTACAAACGATAAGATAATCTGCAGGAAATGTGATACCAAGACTGTTTTCGTTTTATGGCATTTTCTTGTTTGAAGCTTGACACCTTTTAATCGGTTTCAGCGACAGCGCTTTGAGACAGTTTTAGGGCACTCGGAGTAACAACGAATATCAAGTGAATCATCCCTTCCCCAACACCCTTAGAGCTCCACAGAAAAGTTTATGATTGAAAACATTATTGCACCAATCCATTACCCAAACTGCTTCACAAAGTTACACTGAAATACCTTCACTGTAAAGTTTAGCGGCGATGATTTCTAGATACCTTTCCGCGCTCAAAGTACCTAATATGTGCAAGAAAATGAGTACTCGACCTACAGTCTGATTTAAAAAGTAGATACATGACAGCCGTCAGATTTTCCACGTGGAAAGCTGCAGTGTTGTCAAGAAGCAGATAGCAAGTTACTACCTGGCAAAGCGACCAGGCGCATTGACCTTGTTTGTCGAGCGCTGCGATTACCTGTTATTTTGTTTACTATACCGCTCGCAAAAGATAAAGGCATGTGAACACTGGGCAATGCTCAAGCAGAGCGCTGTTGCCAAGCGTAGTGCGTGTACCGACAGAGGTTCTGCACATAAGAGCGTGTGAGATGCATGTAGCACATTCGGCAGCGTTGGTAGGAGGGGCAAGCATATGATTCGCTGGAGTCTGCACTACGGCCCGCCTACATATGCCTTTAACTTTTGCGAAGATTATAGAACAGCGAAATACTAATAACTTGGCGTACAGTCAGTAATGCAACATAAATGATCTTTCGCACTTGCCAATGCTGTCGCGATATGATTGTATCTGAACAGTATACTACCTGGCAAACGACCAGGCGTATTGACCTTGGCTGTCGAGCGCTGCGATCGATTGTTACCTTGTTTGACAGAATATACACTGCGCTTAATTTCGCACCGATTTAAACAAAATTTGGAACAAATTAAGCACAACTTGGCCCTCTACGATTATTTTGACGAAGCTTAACAACAATGATGTTCACTCGGTTTACACTATTTTTTTTTTTTCTTTAATGTTTGGGTTATTATTATTTTGGGTTATTACCTACATTAAATCCACACACATTCACGCTCGTGCATACTTCCATAGTATGGCGAGCCTCGAGAATAATATCTGAAGAAACATTCCACCCTCGAGCCGGAATCGAACCCGGGACTTCTGGTATGCGAATCATCAGACCACAGAGACAGTGTCCACATATTTTTGTGCTGGTACTAATGCGTTACTGTTGTAAAAACAGTACTGCCTTGCCTACTTAAGCCTGGATCACAGAACCAAACTAAAAACGTTACCTCAGTGAAATGTAATGCTCTGATTGTTGTGGGTGCAATGATATTCGTATAACAGCTCGAACAGAGCTGTCTCTTGCCTACTCATGAATAATACATTAGTGTCATGTCTTAGTTATCATCCGTATTTAAAACAATTGCTTCGTCATACATTTGTAAACAAAGTAATAATTACTTTTCACTCCCGGGACGAGGATTAAAGCTGGCCTTCAATCCATCAAAATATTACATGGTACTCCTTCCACCGAATAGACTATTAGTGTCAATTTTGTAAGATTTAAAGCTTTCACGGCGCGCGTTATTAATTAAAGCTGATCACCCGTGAAGCCTTAATTGATAGTGTCAATTTTGTCTCGAATATTACTTTTCCATTAGTTTACTATGAAAGTGCATTTTTTTTTGCTAGAGTTATATTACTCCAGTTCATTTCAGCAACATTTGTACGGTCTTAGCTGTTATCCATGTTGCAATAGGAGGTAGTTCACTGAACTAGGAGTATCATGCGCAACAGGAAGTGAAGATGATGCATGCCTTGTGTAGAATGCGAATACAAAGAACAGTCTTGGTATCAGTGGCGTATATTCTGGATTATCAAAGCTATCACCGAAGCCCATGTCTATACAAATGAATAGGTAATATTAATCATAACTGCAATACTAGCCAGTTTCCTCGTGAAGAATTTGTGCGTCGGATGGAACATGTCTCGTTCTCTACCACTAAACAGAGAGGAGAGTAGGGCTTCGGATGCTTGCTGCCACAGCTTTCAGTGCGATGGGGGGGGGGGGGGGGGGGGGGGAGATGCAGGTTGCAGGAATAAGCATGCCACGGCTTCGGATTCCCTTGTCGTTATACTTACTGTATGCCCAGGACAAGAAGGCAAGTCTTAGGAATGTGTAGCGTAATCATTTTGTGCTTCCCGCACGGTGTTTATGCTTAGCTTCCGAGTATGACAAGGATGCTAGTTTCGTTTAAAATACACAATGTTGTCGCATAGCTCACCCATAGCTAGAATATGCGCTCTCATACATTCATTTCCTAGTAAGCAGGTCCGCTACCGGAGCAGATAAACAGTTCATGCCCCTTCTGCCCTTCATTCCCCTCTAGCCTTCTTGTACACGGGCGTCTTCGAAATGTACCGTGTAAACCCGACTTGCTTGGGGTTAGCAAGAACGCTTTGTTTTTAATATTGTGCGACTGTTACGGTCCTCTAAAGTCTAAAGCGACCATACTCGCAGTTGAAATACGAGGAAAAGTTAGTGCTAGTAAACTTGCAGTACGAGCAGAAGGGAAAAAAAAAATAAGAATGCTTAGAAAAGATATTTTAATATAAACAATTATATGTGTGACTGGTTCATGCGAATTAAATAAGCTTATTGCTGGCCATGTTCGTTGTTTGCAACTGAGAAAATGTCCTGAGATACGACGGGTTTTGCAATTTTAGCGAATTTAATCACAGTTTTGGATAAACATAAGAGATCAACAATTTTAGAAACATGGAATTTGAAGAAATGTGGTCAGAAACTATTAGCGTTGCTAAAAGGACGAAGAACGGCCCCCAAAGAGAAATTGTGAAGATACCCATTCTTCATACTTGGATTTTCTGGGAAGTCCTGGACGTATTAAAAACTCAAACTAAATTAACGTTTGAATCACATAAACCTTAACATTTCTGGTTACATTCACTTAAAAAATGTTCTAACAAGCCCATTCAAAGCATTCCAAGTTATATTTTAAATGCACTGTTCATGAAGTTGGCATTTAATCAACAACCCCTTATTGTCCGAATCTGGTAGGTCTAGTTTGGTGTTTCCTTTGGATTTTTTTGGTAGTGTTTAACGCCCGCTTTTACTACATATGGCACCACTTATGATACATAGAATGAAGATGGAGCACTGGTGGAATGAGAAAGTGGAGGAAACCGGAGAACCCGGAGGAAACCCGCCCCTGCGTCGTTTTGTCCAGCACAAATCCTACATGCGGTCGTCTGGGATCGAACCTGGGCCGCTTTGATGAGAGGCGAATGGTCTGACCACTCGGCCACGGCGCGGCCATGCTAGGTCTAGTGATGGGCAAGTCACAACCCCAGCATACGCCACTGGTTGGGACATTATGAGTCCCCTTATTGGTGACGCTGTTATAAGTACTCTCATTTACAATACACATAGTACCTACAGTAAAATAACACCTACTTAACCATCTAAGCTAGAAGTGTTTCATTAAAGCTCATGCTAGTATACTATGTTTATTCTGCTTTTCTTCTAAAGCCAGGATTATGATAAACTTCACATATTGCAACTTGCAACATGATGAAATGTAATCTGAAAACAGAAAAGGCACTAAAATAAAATTCTAATTAGAAAGTATACTCAATGTAACGGGAAATATTGGTTTTTGTTACACCATGTCACCGCGACACGCCAAATGGTTCAAATTATTCACGCTAAAAATTAACGGAAAGGAAACATTGACACTGACAAAATAAGTTATGTCGCGTTGGCGCCGGCCTGGGTGGCTCAGTTGGCTAGGCGCTGGTTCACATGTCGAGTTGGCGCCGGCCTGGGTGGCTCAGTTGGCTAGGCGCTGGTTCACATGTCGTGTTGGCGCCGGCCTGGGTGGCTCAGTTGGCTAGGCGCTGGTTCACTGATCCCAAAATCGCGGGTTCAAACCTGGTCCAGATCGATGGTTTTTAAGTGTGCTAAGTACCACTCCCATGTCACTTGATTTATTTGCATAGACCTACTACGTGACAAAATGCCGGTACATCGACTGTGGTGATATGATCCTGGCAATTGATAGCGTCATTAATACGCAAATTATTTATGTTCTTCCACGTTACATGAAGTTCGTCGTAATTCCAACATGTATTAATCGTGTTCTGACGCATTTAAAAAATCAGCAAGGTGTGGATTTCTAAACAAACACTCGAGCGGTGTTCCCATTATTATTGTCGTTTTAATGAGCCTACCAAATGTACATTGACAAATGTTTTAATGTTCTAAATTGTTATATAAGGTATTCGAGGGAAAAATATCGCTGCCAAGGTAAATAATAATAATAATAATAATAATAATAATAATAATAATAATAATAATAATAATAATAATAATAATAATAATAATAATAATGATGATGATGATGATAATAATGATAATAACGATAATAATAACGATAATAATTATAATAATAACGATAATAATGATTAATAATAATAATAATAATAATAATAATAATAATAATAATAATAATAATAATAATAATAATAATAATAATAATAATAATAATAATAATAAACTTTAGTATCCTGACAATTAAAGCTCTCTTGCCCACACACGGCTCGTCTGTTTAAACACCAGCAGTAAGCCTGTTGGCGTAAATAAATAATAATTACCATCTAAAGGTTACTTAAACCTGGGACATAAAGTACTTAAAATAATAAGTCACCTCTGATGTGAGATTCCCTGGTGGTCTAACCGGGAAAAAGTACGAATCACCTGGGTAATTTAATGTCGCACTGGCAAGTTGACCATGGTAGCTTAGTGGTTAAAGCAGCCGCTCAAAAAGCGTAAGATCCGTGGTTCATATCCCGGCTATGGCATTGAATTTTTCAACCCTGATTCCACCTCTTAAACTTTTCCCACACACGGCTCGTGTGTTTAAAAACCACCAACAGTAAGCTTGTTGGCATAAATAAATATTAATTACTCTCTTGTGGCTACTTTTATAGTTATATTTGGCGTGCTGGTAGTTAAGTTGGTGACCCTGCCAACAGTGGGTTGTTCGCCACTACTACTGGAGTTCCCTTGTTTCCCTTTTCAGTTCCACTAATTCCTTAAATTGCTACACTTTTTCATTTTAAAGCCGATTAATTAACGTAGTTTCGCGGTTCAACTTTAATATGGAAGCACTAACAAGTACATTATTACGGGGAAGGGGGTTTTAATTTGGCTACCCTGATTTATCACTTTGGGGGTATGAACACCTAATTGACTGAAACTAGTATTTTCAAGGAGGTTAAACCTAATTGCTGCATGGGCTATGCCACGGTTAAATTTAACGCTAACATAGATAGAATACTCATTTGCATGAGATGGCATTTCCTGTCTGTACCTTCTGTTCCCAGTTTGCCTCGAACTTCAATAATGCAAATACCACACGTGCTTTCAAACGTACATACATTTTTACATAATTATGTATGTATATAATAAACTGCCACAGAAACGTTTTAAGCTTCTGGGAGCTCATAAGTAAGGAACAAAGGCATGCATATTCGTTTCCCTTAACATAATATAATCTGTACTTACATTCTGCTCCGGGTGGAAGTGCAATATCAGCCGTCAACACCAGCATACGCAGAACCACTTCCTGTTGCAGTTGAACGCTTAATAATCTGAAAGTAAACAGTTTCTTGTTACCTGATACAGATGTCTCTGTCCAACAAGCTATCAGCATGAGCATGCCTTCTGGTAAAGTATGAAACCTCTATCTCCCTCTTCTCTTAGCATTCTCTCTCTCTCTCTCTCGCTTTCTCTCTCTTAAAGCAAACAGCTGTAACAATACTAAAGTTATAATTGCGGGCAGACACAAAAGATTTGTTTTAACCGTATGCATAACACTGTAGTCTCTGAAAACGTTGGTATCAAATCCATATTTGGAGCTATGCAGCGCGTTAATGCGTCCGAATAAGAGCCTAATTACAGCACTATGGGACGCTAAAACTGTCCGTGAACTGTCTCAATATTGTGTTTACAAACCCAATGGTTTAACAAAAGTTAATCTAAAATGTTACGTAAGATGTAATTTCTGAACAAAACTTGATAACGCTGGGATCTTGTGTGACGTACACACATAATTCATCCAGCATAAAGTGTTGGTAATGTAGAATCTGGATTTTTAAAGCTAACCTTGGCAAAATTTGCCCCCTGGATTGTTTATGTTTACTTCTCGTCATCTCAAAAAGAATTTGAAATCTCCTTATGGTTTACCGGAAAAAATGAGAATTATTTGGAAAATTTAACATTGTGTCGGTATGTTGCCATGGTAGCTCGGTAAGAGCAACCGCACGGATACAGAAACTTCATACATCAAGTTCTGGCCAAGAACAATTATAAAAAAGTACAGTGCGAATTTCATAATAGGTAAAGCATTGATAACGGGAGAGCAAAAAACGTTACGAACCACCTGCGCGGTGTTTTGCCTGCCCGCGTCCCTGGGGTTCGTTGGCGTCTGCCGCTATCATAGAAAGGTGCGGATGAAACCATACAGCATTTTTAAAACTATTTTTAAAGAAAGGCTTTACTTTATGAAATGAGATGCTGAAACTGGCCACCGTCGTTGTCCATGCATTTTTAGCACCTCTTTAGGAAACTATCCATCACTCGTCGTACTTCAAGTTGGTAAGATGGTAAGTAAATAAAAGTAATTTTAAAAGTGCCCTCTGGTTTTGTCCGCCCCTTTCTATGATAGCGGCAGACGGAAACGAGCGCCAAGGACGCCGACAGGCAAAACACTGCGAAGTTGCTTCGTAGGTTTTTTGCTTTTTCTGTATGATGTACAGTTCGGTTCTTTATAAATATCAGGTTCTAGACATCTAGGATTAGCAGTCTGGGTAGACACTTTATAACACAGAGGTAATCACTAGTCAGCGTTTAAACTAATTTTGGAAACTAACAAACTCCTAAGACCACGAATGTAAATAATTCTATTGCTTGAACGCCATAAACGCAAGCCACGCAAGCACGGTGTCATATTGTTAACTCAGCTCGCCAACTGAGAGTGCGATTTGCAGAAAGATTTCCAGGTGATCTGCGATTTCTATCTATGGGATAATTTAAAGCATACAGTGTACAAGGCAAACCCACACACCCTGGAAGAATTAAAACAAAATATCCGACAGCAAATTGCCAGCATTTCTCAACGTAAACTACGGCGAGAGATGGATAGCTTCCTAAAGAAGTGCCAAAAATGTATGGAGAACGACAGTGGCCAGTTTCAGCATCTCGTTTAATAACTTTGGTAAGTAAAGCCTTTAAAAGTAATTTTAAAAATGTATGGTTTCATCCGCGCTGTTCTATGACAGCAGCATTCGGCGACGAGCACCGAGGAAGTGTACAGGCAAAACACAACGCAGCTGGTTCGGAGTCTTTTGGATCACCCGTTACTAGGAGTCCCATGGCATCAAACAAACAGTAACATCACATCTTGAATCAGCTTCCTTAGATATTCTCAAATAGTCAAACTCCCACCAGTAGCATTACTCCCAGCGTTATGGGGACAAGAAAGTTGCCTTTTTATACTCATTTATTCTATCCTAAGCCACTGCCAAAGAATGTAAAAAGAACAAACAGGATAAAATTAGGTCACCGCCTAAAGCAGTATCATCGACTGCATGAAGAGAATGGTTTTTTAAAAGGACGGAAGAGTATTAAATTCTTTACAAAGACAAGAAAGGAAGAAAGCCATAACCAAAATACAAGAGAGGTCTTTTGCTGTCCCCGTCAGTGGCACTATCAGATACAGATGATAGTTCTCGAGATTGTACATAGCTAAGTGTACAGAATATGGAGATGATTTGGTTAGTGGTGCAGACGGCGATAACCTAAAAAAATTTAGGATGAGACAACTGTCCTGTTTTCATATAAAATGTTCAAAATTTAAATGCTTAACATATGAAAACTTTGCAAACAAAACATTTAAATGTGGTTTAGTAATGCAGATGCTGTTGATTAGGAGCTTGTGCCTTGATATTCTATGATAGGAGCATTTTCCTCCTGAAGTTTGGTTCCACGAGTAGTGTCCACGTAGTGTTCATATTTTATATGGTCGTGCTATAAAACATTTATTTTATCATTTTCATCCATAGGCACATTACTGGCAAAATAAAGACTGAACTTGAGTAAGTTAGTGGCTGAACAGTGGAAAATGCGTTACCCTTTTATAAATCCAAACTTATTGCAACAATGAAACTTGTGTTTAACATGAGAAATGTTTATGAAAGTATAATAAATGAGCTGCGTAGCATTAAATAGATGTAAACATTTAAGTTAAAATAGAGGTATTTTTAGACGTTGCGAATGGTGAAAAGCTCCGCGGCGATTTATGGTCGAGTTCACTTTTGTATTTATAAGGCCATAGGCGTGTCAGACTTCCATACAGTAAACATCGCGGGAATGCATGTTTAAGTATAATGCTCGCTTGCATTATAAGAAATCTCTTGTTCATGAAACCGAGACGTTCCCCTCACCATCAATTTGCATGACGTAACTCGTGCAGATCCTAGCAACGTCACTCGCCACGTCTAAAATACCTCTGTACTATTCTGAAAAACTCAGTTTGAAGCTTGCCTTAGATGACTGACTATTGACATACCAACAACTTCCAAGATTGCAACACGAAGACCCCAAATTACCCAATGTATGGATAATTTTCCGAAATTAATGTTCTCAAAAATGGCTCGTTAAATTCTGATTCAAGTACCATAAAAGAATTTATATAAAATGAGTTTATCTCGAATAACCTGGAGTAGAAACAAGAATAGGCTTCTTCTAACAATAGTTTGTTGAAGAATGGGTAGAGAAAGTCATGTGAATGTAACATCAGACTTTTTCCCCTGTGCCATGGAACTACTATCTTACGACCATGAAGTTTCAAATCTCAGGATTGATTGAATATATTCATTAAAGGCAGCGACTTCAAGAGGCAAACGATTATGCCATCAAAGTGCACACTTCTTCGTACTGCTTTTAGGTAGTCAGGAATAATACCATGGGTATTACCTATTTAAGAATTAGAAGTAAATAAGATATAACATATAATTGTTTGAAGTGAACTTACAGCCTCTAAAATCTTCCCAGCCCGCTTATTTTAAGATTACATAAAAGTAATCTACGGGAAGTATACAGTAAGAATAACCTGCCCTGTAAAATATACCTTGAGCACAAGGACAGGCTTAGCAACTTGCATTTGAAGTTATTACAGTGAAATTAGGGATAAATAAGAGCCGAAACACTATTGAATGCAATGTATGGACTCTAGAAAATATAATAATAATAATAATAATAATAATAATAATAATAATAATAATAATAATAATAATAATAATAATAATAATGAACACAAGACTAAGGGATTGCTTCATAGTTTCACGTCGAATAAAAGGGCTACTGTGTTTTTCAAATGCGAAGGAGTTTGTCCGTGAGCGCCTCCAGGCCGGCAACCAATCGGAGTCCTGCTGTGTTGTCATATTGCTTTCCCCTTAAGTGAGGCTTGACGCGAGCCAAGAGAATGAACTAGGACAGTGTGCGAGAGAGAGGGAAATATGAAAAGAGTGGGGGTAATGAGCTTGCAACGCTGTGCACGTAAACGTATCTCATTGGCTGCAGATCAGAACTCTTCTCATTTGGAAAGCACAGTAATGTAGAAAGGAGATACCTGCGGAAATATTTATGGGTACTTCCTATCCACTGACTACTTAATTTGCTGCTAGACCAAATTTCAGCCAATATTGATCACATCATTATTATTATTATTATTATTATTATTATTATTATTATTATTATTATTATTATTATTATTATTATTATTATTATTATTATTATTATTATTATCATACTCAATTCTCTTGCTACGCTCAAATGAGCACTGTTTTCTTGATTAATCCATACAAAAGCTAAGGGAGAAAATGTATGCGGTCTGGGATGTATTTAAGGTAATTTCTAAAGCCACCCAACTGATGCTTTATATTCGTTCACCATTGAAAAACATATTCTCCCCTCCATTGATTATAAGCTGTCAGAAAAATTATAATTCGGAGATGTTTTACAGGATATTCATATTCGTGCCACAGAATTTCAATCCCATTTCGTTGAACATGGTGGTAATGTAATAATTTGGGTAGAACATTTCATCAAAAGGACTGTTGTAAACAATGTAAGATAAACCTGAAAACACACTGTAATTGTTTTATCACATTCTTAGTTTCTTTCTGCCACAAGACTAAATGGACAGCTGTGAATTGCAATGAAGGATTGCCCTTTGGCAGCATGTTTCTTAATGAGAAAAGTATCATGATCCTATAATGAGACATCGAAACGCAATTGTGTTATGCTTTTGTAATTTAAATGTTCATGATGATAATGATGATGATGTAGTTTTAGGGGAACTTAAGCCCTTATAAAATGGATCATGGCAAAAGTCGGAGATAAATTTCACTATAAAAAATACTAGTAAAAGCACAAATATAAATAAACCAAAATAACAAGACAAAAGCCAGAATAAAAACAAATCTGCAAAAAGTGAGCATATGAAACCTTGATATATATAATTCTATATCCTTATACCGATGTTTGCACTTTATAGCTACAAATTTCAAACTTCTTTTGACAGCATCTTTATCGTCCGCCAGAACCTCTGAATGACTGGCCGGCAATTGCAGAGAGTTAAATGTTCAAACTCAAAGCCTCTTAGGTACACTGACCACTCAAACTAATAATGTGTAAAGTTCCGCATCTTGGAATTCAACGATTTGTATTCCTTTTATTTTAATATTAACTTTTAAGCACACTGCTATACAATTATGCATGTTGAGAAGCTGATTCTTTATGTCTTTATTACAAAACTTTGTGGACTCTGCTAATGTGCGTACTACTATTTTTCCTTTGCATTCTAAAAGTAAAATTGCTGTCTTCTTAGTCCTGGTTATTACCAAGAGCGGTGGAATGATGTTACACTTGTTTGAAGTTTGTGTAAAGGTTTTGTTTACTGACAACACTGCCTTTGTTTGAGGTCTCAAGTACGAGTAGTTGACTGCTGATGCAGACTGTTTCACGTACAAAACTCTTCATATTTTGGCATCCACTTGGTTGAGGTTTACTGTGCAATGACAGCAGGTGATCGAAAAATTAAGGAATGCGTGATCTTGTAATTAATCACTGAAATTAGTGACATGTCAATTCACCTTAATTGGAAGAAGGAAATATACGAAGACAAAATCAAAAATCTATTTTTGTTCTGGAATTTAAATCGGAAACGTAAAGCACATGTAGGTATACATTTTTTCTTCTGAAAAATTACAACGGTCACACACGATGTCTTATAAAAACAGGAAACTGAAAAATTCGGTTATATCTAATTGCACTATAAATTATGTAGAGATCTAAATAATATATGTAATATACGATAGGCATATATTTGCGGTGAGCGAAGGGCAGGATTGACAGTACAAAATGCAGTAATTTTTTACTCTGTCTACTGATAAGTAGAAGGAAGTGTTGTATTCCACCCAAAAATTCGATGTCGACATTTCACCGGAAATTTATGTTTTGGGAACTCTGGATTTTAAAACAAAAAGAAGCATTTTTAGAAAAAGATCCGTGTGTGTGTGTGTGTGTGTGTGTGTGTGTGTGTGTGTGTGTGTGTGTGTGTGTGTGTGTGTGTGTGTGTGTGTGTCTGTGTGTCTGTGGACAGCATAACTCAAAAACGAAAAGTTGGTTAAAAACCAAAGTTGGTATTTAAGTTTAACGTCTTTCAAGGATGCGACACGAAGATTTTGAAGAAATCTTTCTAACCTATCTTTCTAAACTACCCTTTGCATGGAAAATTTTTCGAAAACGTTGATTCTCTTGAAAATGGCTGTAACGATTTTGATTAAAATGCCATATGTTTAAGACATTTGTATGACAAATGAAATGTATATTTTGAATTTTCTGGCTATAGCCTATGCAGCCCTGTTCACTCTGGATGACTTTTGCATAACTTGTAAACCGTAAGAGAGAAAATCTTACTATACAAAAATGGAGATCTCGCTAAAACAATTTATGTCGAATAAGTTGTTTTTAGAGTGAACCATTTCGGAGATATTCCTTGTTATTTGTGTCAGTTTCGAAAAAATTAAAACTTTCGTGAAATGAAACATCGCTGGTCATGTTTTCACATGTTAAGTGTGCAAAGAGAACGGTATCTTAAAGCTTTAAGTCGATCTGGGTGGCTCAGTTGGTTAGACGCTGGCCTAATGATACCAAGGTCGCAGGTTCAAACCCGGCCCAGGCCGATGGTTTTTAAGTGTGCTTAAAAACGACAGCTCCATGTCAGTAGATTTGCTGGCATGTAAAAGAACTCCTGCGGGACGAAATTCCGGCACACCGACGACGCTGATGTGATCCTGGCAATTGACAGCGTCGTTAAAAACAACAAAATAATAAATCAAAGCTTTAAAAGATTTGACAATCGCACAAAGCCTACTGTATTCTAATATTCATTCCCCTTGCACCAACAAGGAAATTAGCAATAAGATAATTTCTGTAAATGTTTATCTCAAGTGACATGTAGAAGATATAGGAATGAGTTTGTAAGAATGGTTAGTACAAGAGTAGAGAAAGTCATGTGAGTGCAACACATCAAATTTTTACTTTCTCTACTGGTAAGTAGGGGAAGTATTGTATTCACCCAAAAATTCGATGTCGAGATTTCACCAGAAATATATGCTTTGAGACCCCCTGGATCCAAAAAAAAAAAAAAAAAAAAAAAAAAGAAGCATTTTCAGAAAAAGGTCCGTGTGTGTGTGTGTGTGTGTCTGTGGACAGCATAACTCAAAAACCAAAAGTCGGTTAAAAACCAAAGTTGATATTTAAGTTTAATGTCTTTCAAGGATGCGACACGAAGATTTTGAAGAAAATAGTCCCACCCTAAACTACCCTTTAGATCGAACATTTTTCGAAAATTTTGATTTTCTTCAAAATACCTCTAACGATTTTGATTAAAAGTCATGTTTGAGATATTTTTGTGACAAATGAAATGTATATCTTGAATTTTCTGGCTATAGCCCCTGTAGTCGTGTTTACTCTGGGCGACCTTTGCATAACTGGTAAACCGTTAGAGATAGACCAAATCATACTATAGAGCAATTCCGCGAATATGTCATACCGAGTGTTAAAATTTGAAATCAATGTTTCACTTTTTTTACTGAGGAAAGATGATGCTATATAATCCAAAGTATCCTATGAAGTGAAAAATAAATGTTTTTGACGTGAATATGGGTTCAAATTTCACTTCTTACCCACATATTTCCAAAACACTAAAAAGTATGAGTAACTGTGATTTTCATATCAATATTTTAGGAGCTATGTGCAACTGTTTTAATTTTTTTTCTCTGTACATCACACAATGGCTCTTCATCTTCAAAACGTGTATATTGCCAATAATTTTTGATATTTATAAAAAATCCTTAGAGCCTGTTTAATTATTACTGTGTGTCAATGTCAGTTAGTCACGGTAAATAAGGATGAAGTCCTCTGGAGGGAAAAGTAATTGACTGAAAAAATATCCTTTTTGATTCTGCGTCATTACAGTATAACAAAAAAGTATCAGAAAGTTTTCCTCTATAGTCATTCGTTTTCCCAAAAAACACGTGACTAACGGACAATTAGTGCTGGCGCCCTGTGGTCGTCATACGCGTACAGTGCTTATGAGACTTCAGTCAGGATAGACGTATCAGTCCGTTTCTGACTCCATGGGTAAAAACCAGCCCAAAGACAACGTGAATACAAACAACGTCTGAAGGAGCAAGGCAGTTATGCACAATGGAAGGAACAAATAAAGGTAACTATGAGGAAAGGAAGAGCAATACTGAAACAAACAAAACAAGGAAGAGAACACCTCAAAGCTGAATATAGGAGACATAAGCAAGCATAGCAGGCAAGACAGAAAATAAGAGACCAAGAAGGGATTGATAAGGATACGCCATCAACATCAGCGGCTTTCAAAAGCAGACAGCATTTTGGAAAGTGCAGAAAACGTGTTAAGGAAGCATTGCTGCAATCTTCACGCAAAAGAAAAGAAAGTATTCGTAAGTTAGCAATTGAAGAGGGATTGCATGTTGTAAAACCAAAGCATTCTGTCCCGGTATCAGGAAAACAACTATCAGAGGAACTTAAAAGTGCAATCATCAAGTTCTATCAGAATGATTCAATATCTTACTAAGCTCCTGGAAGAGATGATTTAATTGAACTCCATGTTCAAGGAGAAACAAAAGAAGTTCGCATTAGGTATCTAGTGGTAACATTAAAAGAAGCACATGCTTCCACAAGACCGAGTAGAAATGTCCGTGGGGTTGACAAAATTCGCTGAATTACGCCCTGCTCACGCGCGTCTTCCAAGTCAGATGCCACATAATGTGTGCACATGCATTATACATGAAAATACGAAGTTTCTTCTCAAAGCATTATGTAAAAATCACATACTCACTGATACTGAATGTTCATACTGAAAGTTCACGTAATGGAAGAATGGAAATAGAAGTTAAAAAGGGATCTGTAAAAGACTGCATTGAAGAACTGACCAATTGCCTGCCACGTTTCCTAAATCACGTTTATGTAAAAAGACAGCAATTCGAGGCCTTTAAGAAGGCTCGGGAAAATGTTGCAATTAGTGAAGCTGTGATACAGATCGACTTCTTTGAGAACTACACATGCAAGGAGCTGCCCACTGGAACAATACACAGATCTCAATATTTACTGCTGTTGCCTGGTATAGGAAAGAAGATGTTGGTGAAATTCAGAAACAATCCTTTGCTTTGGTGTCTCATTATGTATCACATGACAAATATGCAGTTGATATTTGCTTAAGGAATATATTTTCGGAAATATTGGTTATTGTTCCGAATATTGAACTTGTGAAAGTGTTTTCTGATGGAGCTGCTTGTCATTTTAAGCAGAAATACACATTGAGCCATGTGACATATCTTTCCAAAGTATTTGGAATCCAAATTGAATGGCACTTCTTCGAATCCTATCATGGAAAGGGGGCAGTAGATGCAATTGGAGGACAAGTGAAGAGGATGACCTGGACAGCCGCGAAAGCAGGAAGCAGGTTTCAGAATGCTGAAGAATTTGTTAATACTCTTAGAAAGAAAACCAAAATATGTCTTCTTGAGGTTTCTCTGCCTGAAATTGAAGCAAAATAATTTCTCGACAAAAGATTTGAACGTATTTCACCTATGCCGTCCACTCAGCGGGTTCATTATGTAAAATTATTAGGTCTAAATGTTGTGGAATATGTTTTTCTTTCATGCGCGGAAAGTGTCAGAATGATGCACAACTTTCGGAAATAAAAACAGTGTAGTGATATACACGTGTACTACGAGGCTGCTGCATCTAGCATTCCTGCACTATAAGGAGTCCAACCAGTAACTAATGTGATACAGCTATGTGCTGTTTGCTCTGTGCTCTCATGTGTCGTCTTTGTTATGGTTTTAAGTCAGTTTTTTTATACTTGCAATGATGTAACTATAATAAGTAGGGCTCGGAAGTTCATACCCTAAAAAACACTGAAATATGCATGCAAATGTGCTCTTAAAAACGTCAAAATATGCCAAGACATATGCACTATTTCATTAGAACAGTTCAGGTCCCTTTGCAGTAGACGAGTTAGTGTAAATAATAAAGTTACCTTATTCCTTAGAGGTTGAAGCAGAAGTGGCCCTGTTGCTAGTGTTAACTGCTAAATTGCTGTTCACAACCAACACTACACAAATTTTCAACAGAAAACGTCGTCTATTGTCTGGCAAAGCACTTTTGTAACTTGAAAAACTTCATTACACGTCACAAGATGTTATAGGGGCATATTTAAATGATGTTAACTGTTTCAGAGAGAGAATCAAGTCTCTTCGTGTGACAGATGGTTTTGTTTCGAGGATGTCTCGAATATCGCACATCTGTTTTTAACCAGAATTTTTTGAAATTACATAACTCACTTTCTCTTTCACTTTTTGTCCTATGCTACCAGGAACCGAACTTAGATCACATATTGTTTTTTTCAAGCACAGTAAGTGATTCATGCAAAGGAGATCCTACAGCTTCCAATGCGGTTATGGCTGTTGGTAAGAAAGAAAAATGGGTATATATGAAACTAAGATCCTTCTTTAACCCAGTGCTTGGCATAATATTTTGCACAGTTTGTATTGATGAAGCATCGTTCGAGTCCAATGAATTAACAACCTCTTCCATTATTTCTATGTGCTCAGCATAATATAAAACTGCATCGACTCATGTTCCCCATCAATGGCGTCGCGAAGGGGAGGGGGGGCAAGGGGGAGCTTCGCCCCCTCCCTGGAAGTTGGTCAACTTAATGTGCAATCAATTACTGACTATTAAACTACTATTTTAAAAGATCAATTTCTATTTAACACAAATTAACATGGTTATATTCAACGAATATTATGAATTTTGTCAATAATATAGTGAATTGATATTATCTGATTGCCTGGAAAAATGTCTGCCGACGCTCATGTTCCCCATCGAGTTAACACCGGTGTAGGAGGAAGTCGGATATTAGATGCTGTTGATCTAAACAACTTAATTCTTTTAGGAGATTTAACAAAAATTCTCTTTGTACTGGACACAAATCTATCTACCAGTGGGAAAGAATCGCGTATTGTCTCAGAAATTCGATGAAGAGCGTGTGCCTAACAAGTTATATAAATTAAGTTAGGAAAAATACCTTTCAGCGTTTGTCCTAATTTCACCATATAAGGACCTGCATCAGTAGCAAATAAAAGCAACCAGTTGTATTCGATTCCACATGGGCATTGGAATTTCAAAGAGTCCATCACAAACTTTGCAGTTACATTGTCAGTGGCCGACAATTTGCACACATTAAGGAGATAACCTCTAGTCTTTTGTTCATTATTTAAGGCACCCACGATTATATTAGCAATAGAACGGCGTTCAGAATCAGAGGTTTCATCAACAGACAACCACACAAACTGATCCGCTAATTCATTTTGTATATTCGACAATACGTTATTGTAACAATGCCCTACACAAGTCTTACGCAGTGCACTTTCTTCAGGCACATGTTGTTGAGTACACTTGGCAAGAAAGTTTTTAAATATCGGATTATTAATTTTGAACAAGGGAATATCAGCAGCAAAAATACTTAGCACAAGTCATGTGAAAATTCAGTAACCCTACTTCCTAGACACTATACTAATTGTTTTAGAACAAGTTATTTTTTTGCGAGTTTTCTGAGTAAATTCTCCTTATGTTTTACTGTGTTTATGTGCTGACCTATTTGAAATCTTTTCTCACTCCCTATATTTTTGTCACACGCTCCACAAAACAGTGGCCTATTATCTGTAGATATTAAATCACCCGAAAACTCTTTCTGTAAATTAATTAATCTAGCACTTTAAGTTGGTTTTATTTTCGGCCTTTGAAGAGCTTTTTAACATTTTATACGCCTAATTTAATTTGGAGGGAACCAGTTCACAACACTGTTACGTTTGAAGACCACGCAGAGGCAAGCTTTTTATATAATCATGCTGCTCAAAACGTTGACCTGCTCTTTATCTTTGTTAATATAAACCTCTCAGATAACGCACTGATTATTCTCTACGCACATACATATAATGAAAGGATGGAAACAGGGGATTCACTCCAAAACAACATGACTCAGCGTTGCTTCTCGCCACCTCGCGAGTTACATCATCATACGCAATACTACCAATATGAAAAATATTATCCAGGTGGGAAAAAAAAATCACAAAAATCGATAAAATATGCTATATAGAGGCCATAGTAGTGAAATAATATGCATTTATCAAAATCAAGAAAATATGCAGTTATATGCACCATAAAATCACGTCCAAATAACTGAAAATTCCATAATTCGTGCACATAATGTAAAAGCATACATTTTTAACCCCTAAGAAAAAACATGCAAATGCATGAACTTCCTAGCCCTAATGATAAGAAATGAGAGCTGTCAACATCTGTTTATTCTGTTTATGTTGCATGACTTTAATGCTTCTCCAAAGGGTATGATTATTGTCAAAACGATAAATACAATTGCTCACCTGTATGTATTACATGTATGTAACGTATAATACGTATCACTATGATTTACCATATGTTATACCATGTAAAACAATGACAAGGTATTACAATTTTCGCAAATGTCAGTTAGTCACAAACTCATGTCAGTTAGTCACGCTGGCCTTTTGAATAAATATCTCCAGATTGGAATAACATACCAAACCTTTTTTCAGGTCATTTTAAAGCTTAGAAGTTCCTGTCTCAAGTGATTTTTCAGAACAAATCAAATAAGAAAACTTTCAGAGAAAACGGAGGACAAACGTTTGAAGTTGGACCTGCAGTTGACAAAAATGTCAGTTAGTCACGAAAAGTTTAGCGCTCATTATTAAATAATTGTTTCACTTCTTTTAAGGTTTTTATCTTTCCTATCACAACCGCCAATGTATTCTCTGTCATCGTATGTCGTTAAAATAACATTTTTACACCTATATTGGCCATTAGACAGACATTTTAAGAAGAAAATGTAGTGTAAATGTCAGTCACGCGCGGAATTGCTCTATACAAAAAATGTAGATCTTGCTAAAATATACAATTTATGTCTGAATAAATTTTCTTGTAGAGTGAACCATTTCGGAGATATTCCTTGTTAGGCGTGTGAGTTTCGGAAACTTAAAATTTTCGTGAAATGGAACATCGTTGTTCATTTTTTTATATGTTAAGTGTGCAAAGACATCGGAATCTCAAAGCTTTAAGACTATCACTCAAAGCCTACTGTATTCTAATATTCGGCTTACACCTACAAGGAAAGAATAAGATATAGGAATAAGAGTTTGTAAGAATGGTTAGAACAAGAGTAGAGAAAGTCATGTGAGTGCAACACATCAAATTTTGTTTTTATAATATGTTCTGTGTTTTGTGAGAATATAAAGTACAGCTTTTGTTGCTTAGCAACGTAGAATTAAAGCATTGCTATAGCAGTATATAAAATACATTTAGATTAGTGTAAATAAGTAAAACATCACATAGTTTGTGCAATCAGGTACATTATTCATTGAAAGTATATGTTAAGTTCTGCTAGAATAAGTTCTATTGGGATTTTCAAAATTCATTATTTAGTCTTAAAATCAGGTTTATGGTGTTGGGGCACTCCCAAAGAAACTTGTGTTAAGGTAAAAATTAAAATAATAATCTTGTTGTTTAACGACGCTGTCAATTGCCAGGATCACATCAGCATCGCCGTTGTGCCGGAATTTTGTCCCTCAGGAGTTCTTTTACATGCCAGTAAATCTACTGACATGGAGCTGTCGTTTTTAAGCACACTTAAAAACCATCTATCTGGGCCGGATTTGAACCCGGGACCTTGGGATCAGTAGGTCAGCGTCTAAACAACTGATCCATCCAGACCGACCTTGTGTTAAGGGAATACACAACAGAAATTTTGTAGAAATCTAAAAATTTACATTTTTATTCCATAACTTAAAAAATCTGGTTACGGTAAAGCTTATGTTCTAGGTTCATTTATAATGTTGAAAGGAAGTTGATTCCATTCCAACCTTCTGACAGATGCTTTTATATATGTTGTATAATTTCGTTAATGGAATTTTGATCGTCTTAATAGAAGAAACTTTTCATAATTAATATTTCAATCATTCATTCTGCCCTCAATCAATTTTCAAAAATCGATCAACAAAATCTGCGTTTATTTATTTTCTGATGCAATTGCATTGGAATATACAATTTGTGAAATATTTCAAGAAAAGTCATCTTGATTTTACTGGGCGCAAAAATAATAGCCCAGGGAATTAGGTTCAAACGTATGATTTTGCCAATTATATTAATTTGCATTTTAGCCATATAGATTGATACATGTATTCATAGTGTATCCGAAAAGAAAACATCCACGTCGATGTTTACGAACAAGTAAGGTCAGTGCACCGAAAAGGTTTGCTATCCTGTTTTCACATCTACCCTGATAGCATTGCTGATGACATAGTTAGCAATTGAAATACTTAGTGTTCTCCAGTTGTTACTTTGCAATTTTAATACACATTTCGCGCAAGTCGAAAGGTGGGAAGTTTTGTTATGAAAGCGAATTGACGTATTCGCATTTCGATAATCTGAAGCAGCTTGTCACTTAATTGCTACAGTTTGGTTGTAAATGTGGTGAAATAAGTAAACTGAGGCAGAGTTTGCAGAACATCCGAAATTAGCTGATTAATGCTTCTATGTAATATTTTCCGATGTTGAATTCTGCACTTCTGAGCATTGATTATGACTATTTTTTATTAAAAGCGAGTACTGCATCTTTTGTATGGCTTTCTGCCCTAAATGTTTCAAAATTACCCTCCATCGTGAGACTACATTAGATGCGAATGTTTCCAAGGCTCTGGAAATATAGTTGTATAAACAACGTGATAATTAGCTGTTGATAGCGCGTTTTTCTAGATTCTCGTCGGTATGTATATTGCTTTGGAATAAATCAGTACTTCTTGGGACTTCTAAATGTTCACTGTTTATTTTTTGTCCGACACAATTATTGGCCTCTGCTGTCTTCAACTTAATGCTAGATAAGATTCCATTTATCCACCTCAGAAGCCGCGTGTCTTATACGACACATGTCTTAAGGTTCTCTATGCACTAGGGGCATATATGTAAACTTGGACCTTAGGCAGCACTGAACTCAGTATTGATAAGGTGTATTTTAGCTTGAAGCCATACCTTAACTGTCACCCTTAAAAGCACCTGAAATCGGATCCGAAGAGGATATGCAAGCGATTTCGTGTCGCACGACAATCTGAATGTAAAATTGAGTGTAATGGAAGCATTTATACCAGGACAGGGCGACTCGCGGGATGCACTGAGCGAATCTTTTTTACCTGCTAAACATACCGTTGTCAGTGCAAGGCCGTGAGGAAGCTGCGCCCAATGAGCACTAGTTGCCCACCCTTGATTTGCACCTAGCGGTAGTATGACTACAGATGGGCACATAGGCCCTATTTTTACACGTACAGTCCAGTGTATGGAAATGTCCCGATGTTGTTAATGGTTTTATATGTTTCTTAATTTAATGTTGGTGGAACCCTTTCACCATTTGTGTTCCACACTGCTCCTGGGTGTGCCAATCTCCTATCCTATTGGATTGTATTCAAGTTCAACACACAAACAATGACCTATGACCAAAGATCGTGGCGAAGGTACAAGGGAGGCATAAGGAAACAGTTTAACACGAGTGGAGCGATTGTTAACACCGCTCTCTGATTGTCCGTCTCAAATGGTTTGCTCTCATAACTTTCATGAAATGACGTCCAGCTTGCTCCCTGGGTGCCTAAGAGCCCGGATTTAAATCCCATAGAAAATGTGTCAGCAGCTATGCAGAAACAGGCGAACAGCGCCATTGAACACAAAAGACCTCACCAAGTGATCAGTTATGGGAGATGGTGAAAACTTTCTGGGGCCAACGTACAAATTCACGGGAATGCGTGCAGAGCCTTAATTAATTCAGTATCACGAAGAATGGATGCTGTTAAACGAACGGGGGATCGTGGATTAATTACTGGAACATTAACTTACTTGAGTTCCATGAACGTTTTTGTTTTCTCCTAATGTTTTTCTGTTTAACGAAAACATGCTTTAGGAGTGCTTTAGTATGCTCGGTATACAGGATGGAACTGAAATGATCCGCCAGACTTTAACAGCGAATTTTTCATGTTGTAAATAACAAGAAAGTCTAATACCAAAATATTGAAAAGTTTATAGGTTTCTAGAAAAAATATTTTTATCAAAAAAATGTATCATCACCTGGCTGAATTATTATTGACTGAAGGTTCTTGATTTATGGCTATATTCGTAGAAAATTGAATGAACAACTTTTTTCCTTTGGCGTATTTCAATAGATTCAACGGTTTTTGTGTAAATTAAATCTAAAAGAATCCACAATTTGTTGCCTTTTTATTGCAATAAATATTACGTACATATGAACAAGTGTTCAGTACTAGGTATTAACTTGCAATTAAGATCTAATTGAATAGAATGAGTTTCACTCATATGTAACTCCCTGAGGCTGATGAATTCTCATGGCACTAGATATCTGCATGGAACGAGGTTCAGCCCCACACGGCCTCAACCAAGTGCTAAACTGTACCACCCAGACTGGGCCACCCACCTCATTGTGTAATCTTGTTTTGAACAACATTATTTCACAGTTATTGACATCATCATCATCATCATCATCGTCATCGTCATCATCATCATCATCATCGTCGTCGTCGTCGTCGTCGTGATGATAATAATGATATTAATAATAGTAGTAGTACTAGTAATAGTAATAATGAAGCTTATGATGACGACAACGACGATGATGTAATAGTACATTATAAATAAAATTGAAGAGTTAAATGATACTGCACATTTACCCAAACTCGAATATTAAAAAATGTAACTTGGGGTTTTATTAAATTTATTAAATATTTTTTAAAATTAATAAATTGTAGTTTCAATAAATCTCTCCATGCTTGGTTGACCGTTCTAGATTTGACTTCAAAATCTTTTAGAAATACCTATGTGCATTTATTTATTGGTTTCGCCGCATAATAGAAAGTAATTATTGTAGAATTGAGATTGATTGCCATGTTTGCAATGTAATGCATGAGTTACTACGTCGAGAAGCGTTAATTTATGAAGTAATATTTAGCTACACGTAATATTATAATATATTATTGTGTTTTAACATAGTATGAAGTTGTGTTATTTCACTTCCATCCTGTATTTTGTGTATATTAAGCTTTAATTTACAGCCACTTCTTTGTAATGAAGTAGCATTTTGTACATAAATATGTACCATGTGGAGTTTAAGTTGATTCACATATAATAAAACAGATATACCTGCTGCATTCCTCGTCTCCTTCCCCCAAAGAACATGTAAAACTGAGTATTTTTCATTATTCGAAAAGGATTGGCAATCTGGCTTTTGCTCCCTTCCTGAGCAACCTCTGATATTATAATCAAATTAAGATTTAAAAAAGTTTTGAATTATATTTTTCAATGCATCTAAAACTGTCTGGGCCTCTGGTTCGCATCTGCCATCGCGAAACAAAGGGCAAGCGCATATTACCAATCAAGGTTATAACTGACAGGGGTTTGAACTGGAGGCGTGGCAGAGGAGTGTGCCCTTCACCTTGCAACTTCCACAGCCGTTTCTCATATCGGCATGTTTCCGTACACTGGAGGGTACGTTGCCGCATTGTGAGCGAGTCAGTGCTCCATTTTGGAGAAACTCAGAGCTGTAGTTTTAGTATTTCAGGGTGATTTGTGTTTTCACGTGTTGCGAGAGTAATCTGAATTTCGTCATTCAGATGTTTATCAATGGCAGAAGAAATTCAAGGAGTGCAGTTTGGCATGTCGCCTCAGAAAATTACAAGAATCGTGACAAGTAGAAGCAATTTCCCATTTAATTAGGTTCCTAAAAGGTTATCAACCTAAGCCAGCTTTGCATAAGAAACGGTGAGGGGCCAGCCATGGGTGAGTGATGATCCAAACCATTAGGTTCAACAATTTTAGACGCCTTTGCAAAATACAAATGCTCACCCTTCCTCTTCCATCCTTTCGTGTCTTATCCGAACTGGCTTTGGATCGTCGACATGGGTCAAAATAAGGATACCTACATCTTAACCACAGAACACCTCACTTTTTCGCTTTTATTTTTTTGGATGACTCTACCTAATACAGTGAGAATTTACATCTTGCGTTTAACGCGATAAGGATTTTTTTTTTGGTTTCAGGGGTACTTTGGTTGTATTCTTTCAGAAAAGACAATTGTAATTTTTGTAGTTTTCGTATTTTTTGATACCATACAGTCCAGGGAGCGAAGCTAAATACAAGGAACGAAAAGTTGCGAAGTATGTACTATAGGATTGGAAGGGGTTAGTCTGTTACGTGATGTGTCGTCACGCTCTGTACATGTGGCAGGTTAACTTGCGATCACCTCATTTTGCAATAGCTATATAAAGGTTCGAGCCTAATACAGTCTTTTGTTAGTTATTCAACACGATAAACACAACAGCGTCTTTTACCGCGATAGAGTTTGCTCCCATCACTGAATACGATATCAGCATAATATCTAAAAGAACTTACTTCAGATCACCATATTTGTAGGCATTGAAAAGTATCGCTAAGAGATGATTATTCATCATGTTAATTGAAGAGAGTTCAGAAACCAGACTTGAAGAACTCTAGTTCGAATTTAGATAATTTAAGCGCCCAGGATTCTTTCTGTTTTGAAAATACAGCTCTACGTAGTTACAAGGTTCTTTAGAATCTATAGATCTGATGTATTTAAGGTTAGGCTTCTTAAAGTAATGTATACTAAATTTCTATGAATTTCTTTCCATAAGTTTATATCCGCGTATGAAGTTTCAACAGTACCTCTCAACAGAAATAGGTGATAGTGTATGCTGAAACAAAGTGTTTCTTCCTTCTTTTGCACCGTAATCTTTATTATAAACCTTCATGCTCAGCAGTCCTTATGTCGTATTAACTTTTAGGCTTTTATTGCTGCCAAGTTTCACATTCGCAGGACATGCCCAGCAGTTTGGTGCTTACGGTAGGTTGTGCAAAAACTCTGTAGTAGCTGTTACTTCTGAGAACATGGTAATTCATGTGAATAAGATGCGCTGTACTTGTTTGCTTCAAATGATAGTGGTTTACCGTTAGATAACGCCAGTCTGACTTCTGCACCTGTTAAATTTACATGCGGAAAGAAAGCTGAGTTCATTTCCAAGCCAAACAGAATTAAGTAGGTTTTCTTGAAGTGTCCATCACCCTTTTACGACAGTTGATGATTGTCTTTCAAGCTTAGAAGTGTGTCGCGTCGACTGGTAAGATATGCCTATTTTATTTATCTTTGGAATTTGCTCAACTTGCGCTCATAAATGAGGAATACGGGTTCCTTTAGTTTGTACACGCTTTTGATGAAGGTGAATGGGTATTCTTCATAATGTATAGCCCAATAAGATGGCTTCACACATATATTCTCAAATCCAAATTGGCATCATATCCTTTAAACGCCGGTGTTAATGAATCGAAATTATTGAAACTTCAGTGAATATTTAGTCTTTCTAGTTACTTGCGACCCTCAGGGTAAACTAATATAGTGAATGCTTTTAAGCAAAGTGTAAACAAGAGAGAGAGAATTTTCCCAGAAACTTCGCTTTGCTTACGAAATAAACATTTTGTTTGTTAAAGATGAAGGATCATATCAGCACCGCCGGTATACCAGAATTTGTCCCGCAGGAGTTCTTTGCTAGCCAGTAAATCTACTGACAGGTGCTGTCACTTTAAAGCACGCTTAAAAAACATTGGCCGGGGCCGGATTTGAACCCGCGCCCTTGGATCAGTAGGCCAGCGCCTAACTGAGCCATCTAGACTGACAGCTTCGCTGAAGGACAAGCACAAACGATCATACAGCCCTATACGTTCGACGCCTATGGCTGTTTGTTATAGTTTCACCAAGCCGCTATAGTGCACATAATATAGCAAACATTGTGGTAATAAAAATACTAGCAGGTGTCAGATAAATGCAGTATCTACGTATCTATGGATACAATATCTCATTATGAGACCTAATATTGCACTGCTATATCGGGCGGTGGCTGCATCGAACAGCTATGGTAGACAAAGCTGACGTAATTGTGTATCAACTGTAGTCAGTGTTATCTGAGAACAAGAGAGTTAATTGTGAATGCATCAGCGCCTGGATGCACTTTTATCAAGTAGCTCTTTGACAATTACAGTGGATGTTTGACAGCTAGAGGTTAGCTTGTAGCTCTCTACAGATTTACATCAATTGATCTGAGGTTTCTATTTGTACCAGATAGATATTTTAAGTCTGCTTGGCCAATGAGTTTTCTGGTCTCCACTTTCTACTACATAGGGGCAATTTCTCCTGGAGGAATAGGAGTATGTTGTCTTTCGGCTGGCAACTGGCTGCAACCATGGGAGTTGTTTCTGCCTTAAGAATACACTGCTGCTCGATGAAATAACGTCTAATTATTAATAATAAGTATTCTTCTTTATTGTTCTATTCAACTGTAATGATCATATCGGTGGCCTTTTATCTTTGGAACATGATGTTAACTCATGTGCAGTTGTCATTTAGTTTATTTGGTTTTTATACATTGGATCACAAACAATCGTGTATACTTCCAGACTCTGGAAGGGAATAATCTGGACTAGAGAAAAACTCCCCCATCCCTTCTGGGAATAGAACCCGGACCCCTCGCACACCAGGCAGGTGCTATGTCGTGAATATTGTCAGAATATTACGTAGAAATGATGTTGGACGATGGAGTTCATTGCAGGTTGCTGTAAAACCTGGAAATGGAAGAATTTAAGCCTGAGGTAGGTATGTCACCAGGCAGGTGGTCTTCGGAATGGTGAACGTTTCTGCACCGGGTAACAATGGAATGGAGACCGGTCACAAGCACTCCAGGCATTCTCAGGTGAGCATCGTGATGAAATACCTCGATGTACAGTTCTCTTAAGACGTCGAGAAGAGACTTAGTGCTGATATATGGAGCGTGCTCAGAGAGGTCGTAGGCGCAGAAGTCTGTAAGTAACGGTGACTGTACAACAATGGCTGCTGGGCAGGTGGATTTCGAAGGTGCAGGTAGTCTGGCCGGTGATGTTCCCTATTGTTCAACAGCTGTCCACAGTGTCCACTACGACAGCGATAGCCCTGTATCATAGGGAGGGCACCGCGTAGATCCAACGCTGGTGATCCTTGTCGGAATAGAACTTCAATATCTTTACGGCAGAGGAGCTGCTCTATTGAGCAAATAATTTACTAACTCCTGATGGACCTCACCGATGGCAGATGAGACGCATGAGGCGATTGGTTGTCCCGATTCGTCGCTTTAACTCCGAATCGAGACTGAATCGAATGAACTGCTGCATTTGTGCTTTCGGCGCTGAGTAACTTGGAGTGGAGTGTGTCAGTGAGCTTTGTTAGTTGAGAAGTGACCTGCACTTGATATTTCATGGAGACTGGATAGCCGTAGCGTATGTGTTTTCATGTAATGTAGCACTCTCCCACATCTATATGCTTTTAAACGTTTACATACAAGCTAAATCGTGACTTGGAATAAAATAACACAACTGTCGTAGAGAGCAAATTAACTTACGACTATTCCTAAGCTGAGACAGATATTTTCTGCCTTCAAATATAATTAGTGGTACTAATCTCTTTGGGATTCAGTGAATATTAATGCTGTGTTTACAAGTCAGGTTTTTTCCCAGTGACAGTGTGGATTTTTTGTATTAAGCCGTTTTGTGTCTGTTCCGTAAGCAATGGCAGAAACAAACAAACATGCAGATGAGGAACGATTGGCAAATCATACCTCCAAATGTTTCACTGCCAGATTCTAGAACTTCACGCATTGACCATCTTAGTATAGTTGGGCCGCGCTTTACTTTTCCAGTTCAGCTTCTTTGATTCTAGCTTTGGGACAGCTTGACAAATTTATAGCACTTGTAACACACTGTTTTGGGTCGTGTTCACACTTTAGGTGTGGGGAAGGAGTGTCCCTCAATAAATGGCACAGCAACGTTGTCGCTTTTTGCCGTTCCTATATTATAGGAGTTTTCACGTTATGAAGGCACAATGGCTCTTATGGAGAATCAGCGGCGTTGCCACGTATGTTGCGCCACTGTGATTACCGCGTTTTTGCTCACAACCAGGTTAATTTGTTGTTGTTGTTATTATTATTATTATTATTATTATTATTATTATTATTATTATTATTATTATTATTTATTTATTATTAGTATTATTATTATCATTATTTATTATTATTATTATTATTATTATTATTATTATTATTATTATTATTATTATTATTATTATTATTATTATTATTATTATTATTATTATTATTATTATTATTATTATTATTATTATTATTATTATTATTATTATTATTATTATTATTATTATTATATTAATAGTAATACCCTATAATAAACCCTTACCCTTTTTACATTCTTTTCTTAATGTAAAAAATGTAGGCCTACTTACACCAGTCGCCTAATGAAGTTCACTAACAATAAACAAGTCACTGTGTCCGGGATTCTTTTTCTTTAAATAATCGCTCGCTACTTTTAATAATTTAGCCTTTTCTTCTGCGATCCATTTCGCACTGATCACTTAACTGCAATGCACACGATTACCAGAGAACTTGCAAAACTCGCTCACACCTCTAATCCCCGAAACCTATACGTCGGTCTGGGTGGCTCAGTTGGTTAGACGCTGGCCTACTGTTCCCAAGGTCGCGGGTTCAAATCCGGCCCAGGCCGATGGTTTTTAAGTGTGCTTAAAAACGACAATTCCATATCAGTAGATTTATTGGCATGTAAAAGAACTCCTGCGGACGAAATTCCGGCACACCGGCGACGCTGATGTGATCCTGGCAATTGACAGCGTCGTTAAACAACAAAATAATTTTTTTCCCGAAACCTATTGAAAACCTCCACTAAAGTACAATCCCTTATCGGCCCTTCAACTGCCACGCATCTGGTTTCCATCATCTGCAAGACAGGAGAACCGGGTGTTGTTGGCCGTGTGCTTGGCGTGCTAAAAACATTTGCCTTTAAATGGTGATTTATGGATGGCTTGTTACTGGAGATGTTCTATATTTATATAAAACATAATTTCGTTATTTCCTTGACAACTTTGTCGCTGGAAGTTTTTCCATGGACTTACAGACTGAGAATTAGCCAGCGACGACATTTTCCACTGTATAAACAAAGAATCTTAACACTTTGTTTTAAACTTTATTTTTTTTTTTTAAATATATTTGGACATATTGATATAATCTAAATACTAACGTTGCCTATAAAACAAACAAATAAACCAGATTTTTTCATTGCAATTATTTCGGTTTAAAGCCATGTTTAAACGTGCGGAGCGAGAAAGATGTTAAAAAATCGGCTTTCAACAAAATTTTACGTTTCATTATTTTAAAAAATGTACAATTGCATAAAAAATTTATCGTGCATACCATAGTATTCTTCGACACATTTTACACCGAAATGCATGTTATCTTAGTCACATTTGAAAACACGCAAATTTGGAAACGGCGTACCTGATTCTTCCATAAGAATAACATGGTCCATAAGAGCCCGTTGTGCCTTCATGACGTGCAAATATCTATAGGTGTAATGGTACGAGTTCTCTTTCTCCTTTTCTTTGTAACACCACCATTACCAACAGCAATACTGCTACTGCCGCTGATGATGATGATGATGATGATGATGATGATGATCACCATAATCATAATAGCTCGGCTGTCTAAATCTCGAAAGTATTTTCATGCAAGTAATTATTAAGTTATTCTAGTTCTACACCTCTAGCGTATAAATAACAGTGAAGCGGTTATAAAGCTAAGCTATATTTTGCGTTGACAGTCTCGTGACATTCTATGAGCAATTAGAGAGAAAATATCTTTCGTCTGTCTCTACATAAGGAACCAAGGAGAATGTTTAACCAAGAATGACTAACTTCCAGGATATAAAATTACACATGACTATTATTATTGTTAGGCATGTCTTAGTTTTTTTCGTCGCTGTCTTCTGCAACATTTATTATGACGCGTTCATCATCCTCACAACACGAGTTACATATTTTCTCTCCTTTTTGATAACGTGCTGCATACATCTTGCCCAATAAGTACTGTCGATCTTAGATGCACACTTATGTAGAGACTCGCAAACACTGGCACTAAGAGAAGGGGTTACATTCTGTTTCCTCACTGTCTTTTTTAATTGTGCCCAAATTAGTTCTATGGGGTTAAGCACACAATGGTATGGTAGGAGCCTCAGAACTTTGTGCCCGTGTCTCCTGGCAAGCGCATTTATTGCATATTTTTTCTTGATGTTTGCAGCTTTTACTTGCTGCAAGAGAATTAACTTCATAGGAGTGGGGTTCGGTATGTTATTGTCTCTCATGAACTGCACTATGCTTTCTTTGGTAGAGTTTCTATTGGGACATCGAACTAGTAGTCTGGGGTGGTAACTGGCGTGATCTAAAATAATTGCACTTTTTGTCTTAGGGAAGAATCGATAGAAGTGAGTTCTAAAACCAGCATTCGAAAACATCGGTATTCATTTTATGGCTGTCAGCTTTGGCATAAGCAGTATTCTTTAATGACAGAAACAGTCTGGTACCCAACCCTCCGAACCTCCGACATGGAGAACCATGATGCGCTTGCCTCTTGACACAGGGGTTCTTAATGCACACGAACATGTTCCATCGACCTAACCCCCTTTAACCGTGCCGTATGTATCATACCAAGTTTCGTCCAAATAAATTATGCTATGACCATCTGAACGCAACAATTGTTAAGAGAGGCCCTAAAACTCTGCAGAAAGCGGGAAATAAACAAAAGCAGTTCTCGAAAATCGAAGACTTTGACTGCTACATTATTCGTAATGAAATTTACAGGTGCTTTAAGAAGGGATAGCCACCAACGGTCACATTGAATATTCTGAAAACCTTAATTGACTTCTCCTATCAGGCTACAACTCCTTCAAAATGTTCACAGCTTCTAACCACGTACCCCATCTTGTAAGTACTGGCTGAGGAGGCAAAGGGACATGTTGGAGATGATTTTTATAGCACTGAATTCTGTGTGGTGCTTTCACAAAGACCTTTTTTGTTGCTGATATCAACTTATTCGCACAGGGAAAATTACTTTATACTACTTCAGCAACACGTTGCAATACATGGGCCAAGCAGGTACATTCTGGTAGAAAACCTTAAGGGCAGTAGCAGCTTCAATCACGTACGCTGCGGCATCTGAATACATGATTTAAAACCTTTTCCTCACACACACCCTCTGGCCACAGAATCTTCATCCCATCATTTACGAATCTTGCAATTGTAGAATGATTTGTTTGGTCTAACACCTTGCAACAGATTAGAAGGACTTTCAGAATCTAGTTTTCCTACTACTAAATTTGCTATGTACCGACCCATGTCATCTATAGTTTCATCGACGGCAAACCAAATACAGGAGTCTCCAATTTCAGTCCGTATATAAGCAACTGCTTCTCCATAACACACATAAAGATACTTTTTCCTCAGAGTAGATTCCCCAGGAATAACTTTCTTGCAATATTTTCTAGAAAGGAGCGAAATTGAGGAATTTGAAGTTTATGTCACGGAATATTAGCTGCAACCATTGCACTGAACAAGTCTTTAAAACGTCATTTCCGGACGGTTCATGTTGCATTTGTGTCAACAGAACTTGCTTTGTAGAAGACGGTAGGTGTTTGTTGTATATGTGAAGAGCACTTTTGATATGTATTTCCAATTGAGATTTCATGGAACAGCCAGTTATTTCACCGCATGCTTGACAGACTATTATTTTTCCGTCGGTTGTAAAGACGCTATCTAATTTCACCCATGAACTCAACTTGCAGGATAGCGAGGACGCAACTGGTGCTATTTTACTAAGTATTGCAAGAAACTAACTGCAGTATTATCGCCTCGCTATATTGATGGTTGTCCAGCGGCTCACTTTGTTTCCCCGCAGCACAAGATGCCGATACCGCGACAATGGTAACAATCAATTTCTCCAGTCCTTGTAAATGACGAAAGCGCTACGAGAAACGTGACACTGGAGGTTAACATTGTCGAGCGGCACCTGCTTTGATATAAACGGACAACAATCAGAACGAGGCGAGGCGGTTATTATCGTATTCTTAATTTAACTTGCATCCTATTTCGCAGATTGATTTTCGTTGCTTTCAACAAAACTTGTCAAAACGGTAGTTTATAATGTGACTACAATATTTTTTTAAAAAAAAAATAATAAAATTGTAACGAAATCCAGAAAATATGTACGTTTTATGTAACATCGTTAAAATATGTAGAAATGTGCAAAATATGTAGAAAAATGTAAAATAAAAATTTGTAAGGGAGTCTGAAATGACGCAATTCGCCAACATTTTTACTTATTGCAATATTATGCAGGATTTAAAATGTGTAATTACGTAAAAATCCGGGCTCTGCTTATGACTAGAGGGCGGATTTCTCCATATTTGCATGTTTTATTCCTTCAAATATAAACATATACATGGAATGGGAAAATGTGTTTCATGTCATTTGGAATCAATTGGCAAAGTTTTATAGTGTATAGAAATGCATATTCACGGGATTAGCGCACATTTCACTAATGTGTGCATATCTGCATGGGTGCACACTCTTTTGTCCATTTAATGTTACAATACTAGTTAACCCCATAAAATTACAAGTTTCTGCTTTTACTGTCATGGTTTTGCAAGTGAAGATAATGTTTTCATAGAAAGTCAGCATTTCTATGTACCTATATAAAATATTCGCTTTTTCGCACAACACTGACAGTGTCGAGCACGAGTCTACAGTTTTAAATTTCAACACGTCAATAAAGCAATCCGGCCTAAGCCATTTTCTAAAAGTAAGATTTCAGAAGAAAGGAACATGGTTGCCAACAATGGACAGTTGGTGGTAACTACCTTGTTTTCGTTTTCAACCGGCGATATTCTTCGAAGTTTGAACATCAGCTTTAATGTAGATTATTGTTGACCACGGCGACAAAACAAAGCGGGAATCCGAAATTTAAATTCTTATCTGTTTCTCAAATACCATTTTGTGAGTGGCAGTGGGCCAAGACAAGTGTATTTCAATGTTGAAGGAAAAATCCCAGTAAGATATCTTTCTTTCATCAATGGATTGATAGGAATTCCACATTGACAACAAATGTAATTATAACAATTATAAAGTTTATTCGGGATGTGAACCGTGCATTACAAGGTGAATCTGAAAAAGAACTTAGTCCTTATTCTGTGAATGACAGCCTCTTTGCGACCTTGTGCGAAGTGGAGAGATCATTCTCTTGGTTCAAACACATTTTAAGTGACAGAGGAAGGGCTTGCTACCAGAAAATTTAGAAAAATATCTGGTTATTTATTGTAATAAAACTGATATATGTATGATTGATCGTTAAATGATTTTTGCTTATATTTCATATTAATTAGTTAATTACACACAAGATTAATGAGAATGACAACAAAATATAATTATTAACTTCAATTAGGAGCAAAAAGTAAGAATATTACAATTGTTTCATAAACAAATAAAATGTTGTGAGGAAATAGTGTATTTTACTATCAGAAAAAAATTCATTTTTGTGCATATATCTTAATTCTAAGAGCATATTTTCAACTTTTATGCTGCATAGTTGCATGCATATATTTGTAGTTTTTAGTGCATATAAATCCGCCCTCTACTTATGACAAATTAATCAACACGTTCTTTTTCAGTTTACTTTGTTGCTATTGATGGAGTGGTCGTGATCAGTCCGTGACTTGTGGCAATATTGTTAGCTGATGTATTCAAATATTGCACTTGTCCCGGCCTGTTCAAGGCTCTACTACTGCTGTTCTTCGCTTTTGTGTGTCTCGTCTCCATGTGGACCCAAACAAATAGGGACATGTGGCAGCTCAGGTCGTGATTGGTGCATTTTGTTTTCTGTACAATCAAATTGCACTTGTCCCGGCCTGCACTGCTCACAAGGGTTACATCCCTGTAGCAACACCATCGAAACCATCGCGCAGGTTAAGCCGTATAACGGCTAGGTACTGCGGACATGACACTCGGACGGGGCAACCATTGCACCCGTTCGACTCGAACTGCCTCTGGAGCCTCAGTGGTTTGCTTTGTGAGCATCAACTACCGCTTTATTTTCCTGCATGAAGGTAAGAATTTAAGATAGCATAATCGAGTTTTATTGATTATTATTATTATTATTATTATTATTATTATTATTATTATTATTATTATTATTATTATTATTATTATTATTATTATTAATCTTTAAGATACTGAGCGGCAACATTATAACTAGGGGTCGGATTTTAGGTAAATACATATTTTGTTTGCTCCTAATAGGAACTTGAAACTGAGTTTAATTTTCTGGATATTCACACCACAGCAAATGTTTTAAGTTTTATTGCATATAAAAAAGCACATTTTCCGATTTTTATGTAAATAAATAGTTTAAAGGAAACCTCTTTTTAAATAAATTTCACATATATATAAAGCCGCATAAAAACGCAGCTGAGTTCCTGTTTTGTCAAGTCACCATCAAACTTCTTTAATACTCAATTATTTCATGCGCCAGATGTTATTGTTGGAAGAATTTATATTGTGACGTTGGTAAAGTTTTATTAAGGATAAATCTATAGAATTTATCATCCGGAACAAAATTTATTAAAGTCCGGACATGCGATTTCCTGTTCACATTTGCGGAAGTCATGTCCTGAAAGAACACGTTGCATGGTAAGGTTATGAACCGGAGATACTAACACGATCAACTGTGCTGACCAATTATTAGGCAAGCACTGCTTAAACGAGTTGGGGTATTTAAACTCCTAATTCTGACCACACAGGGGGTCGACTTTACCTTGCTACCCGAACCTGCGTCACTCGCATTCATGAAGATGTCTTTAAAAAATGGAGCTCGCACCGTCCAGAGCCTCTGCTCAGATGACAATCACAGCTGTTCCTTTCTAACTTTAATTGGAGCACTTTTACACTCTAATGTAACTCTTTCACTTTTGTAAAATATACTTCCTAAACACTAGAATTACATATCAGTTCTGAACAGTAACCATCACCACTCCAGCGCCTTAACAACCTCTGAGCAACCCTGAGCGTAAGCGTAAGCAAAATGCTTAAGCCACATCTGGTGGAAGCGCCTAAATTTTGTACGTTACATCTAGTGGGCGGCGCCGTCGTTATAAATTGGCGACAGCGTCAACGTTACAATACTTAGAAGAAAATATTATAGTTTAAGTTGAAATATGGGAGATAGACATAGCATTATATTCCACAGGGAAGTTGGTAATCCTTAACTGCCTAATCTCAGATCCTTTACTATTGAAACTTACTATTTAAATTCTGGATTGCAACGGTATTTCCCAACACCCGCGTGTATCAATACAAAAACCGGCTAAGCGAGGATGGCTAAACATATCAGAATATTTTCCACATTTCTGTAGAAACTCTTCCATATTTCAAAAGCATAACTGATTTTGAGAGACTAGGCAGTGAAGTGTAACTGTGACAGTGTTTCTCAGCGTTTGGAGCGTCATTAACGCACGCGCCCCTCCTAGAACCCTCAGGTAGGATTCCACGGCCATGTTTCAGCTTAAACCTCATACACTATGACATCCTGCTTTCTCATACTACATTAGCCCGTAAGCTAAGGACAGGTGATCTCCGCCGCCATGTGCTTGATTAACAATCTGTTATCGTTTCACACCCGCTAGTCTATACACGAATTAGGTGGCCATGAAACTGTATAATCAATTAGTCATTTGTTAATCCACTTTCTAGTTGTGTTGGGAAGCAACATATCGACAGTTTTGAATTCACAGTGGATTAAACATGCCCAGAGTGAAAGGAGTGCAATTTCAGTATGCTGCGGAATTTAAGTTTTTTTTTTTTTAATTGTGATGGTAAAATCCTGTATTGTCAGTCATGTGGTAAAGCTATAACGGCAGACCAACGTTGGTAAGTAACACAATATTTATCTGGTGACAAACATAAGGCAGATATTTCTCGCTTTACAATAATATATATTATATTATATTATATATATATTAAAGATCCAGGGCGAAGCACTTCAGCAGAGCCTTCCAAATTTTCAGTGCATTATGAGAATTTATGCGGACCATTAGCTTCAACGAACATACCCATTTCAAAAGTGAACCAGCCTCAGCTTTCGTCAGCAAATTGCTGACGAAATATACAAATACTGACATATCTGGTGAATCAACTTTGCAAAATGGTTATCTTCCCAGGTTCTAAGAAGAAGCTGTGATGTATAAATAGGTATATATGCATATAAAATTTGAGGAAGCATATGGTCGTATACTATAACGCTACAGTACTTGATGACCCCTTCCAGAAATAATATCAGGTGAGTACCACAAACATTTATATTAGCTTAGCCACTCAGATCATATTTTATTTGTTTGGCACATATTTTGACATTTTGAGCACATGAAAGTAAATATTTTCCTGAGTTTAGCACCTAAATACCCGAGCCCTAATTATAACCTCAGTATTCGTGCAGGTTGCTAAAATATGCAAAGTACTCGTATATACAATATACTTTAATAATTATATGCCTACTTGTTTTAAATGCTTTGATTCTTATTTGAATACTGCTGTGGTGATGTTTCACGCTTACTTCCAGACATAAATGAAGAACAATTGTTACGATAACAATCTGATGTGTTACGCTCACATAACTTTCTCACTCTTTAACAAATTATGTTCCTTAAAAATAAAAAAGAATAAAAAAAACTAATTCCTCTATCTCCACGTCAATCCAGACAAATATTTGCAGAAATGCTTTTGTTGCATATTTCCTCGTAGATATGAGAATAGGGGAAAGCAGTAGCTTAAGCGTTAATCAAATCTTTTAAGAGCTGATCGCTATGGGCAGTGTTTTCAAATTCCTTGCGACGAACCTAATGTACTTTCCCCTCGCGTTCCCTCGCTCCCCGCAGATCCCAAGACTTAAGGTAGTAAACAAACCTGTGGCGCCCTCCTTCAAGTGCATTCATATCGTGGCCGAGTAGTATGTACATCTTGCATATCAGTGATAGTAAGCACTTGAAAAAAGAGTTTAGAGCAATTTTTAAATCCCCCTCCATATAGAACTTCAGCAGATGCCCCAAAACCCAGAGCCCGCCTTTGTAGCGCGGTGGTAGCGTGTCGGCCTCACGCCCAAGAGGTTCGAATCTCGCTTATGGCAAGTTATCCGGATAAGGTTCTCTTCTGAGGTTTTCCCTTATCCTGAGAAGACGAATGTCGGGTAACTTAAAACTCCATGTACCTCGGGCTCATTTGAGCATCACTTTACCCATTTCATTAACTCACCGTCCGATATGACGCTACGTTGGAGGACGTTAACAAGCAGGGAGGGCGATGAATGTTTACGGGCGTAAAATCTTTGGCATGGCTTCCTTCGGAAGGGAAGTAAAGCTGATTGCCCTGTCTCATAGATTTAGGTACGTAAAATAACCTCAAGCTTGATAGACAGGCCCATGAGCAAACTTAAGCAGTCTTTCATGCCCAAGGTAGAATGGGACACTCAGAATACAGTGTATGTACCTATATTTCAATTTCTAGTGGTGATTATGAAGGAGCTCCTTCAGTGTAAAATATTTTGTTAGATAAGGGAACCAATATTACAGCAGGGAACTTAGAAACCATGCTTCCTTGTTATTTCAATGAACATGCTACATGTAACATTTGAAATGTAAGTTATAATAGTAATATTTCATATATTATTAACTTATTACACCACTTTTATCCTGTTTTGAGCCATTTTTTATACCGAAATTCACAATTTTTATCTACCATAAAGTCGTGTCCCTAGTCATTCCTGAACACATTCGTGGTTGTGAACTAAAGGGGTAAAGGGTGCAGGCACAGAAGGGACACCTCGCTCACTTAGACCTACTCAGATCTATTGTAGCTACCACTCCCCAGGAGGCAGGTATAAAATAAGGGAACCGAAGTTTGCCACTAAGGGTCGCAGCTACACAGGCAACAGAGACGCGCGGAAATCTTCAGCCAGGCCCCGTCAAGCAGCCGCACTGAGCGTCCGCCCCCCTCCAAGTTCAGCCAAACGCCACCTAGCACCGAGAACAGCAGTTACCATGTGCAATCATCCACGCCATCTGCCCGCACTGCCAACACTACACGCCTAGAAGTACACCTGAAAGATGATAAGGAAATGGAGTGAAAGGAAATGATGGAAAGGAAATAATGCACCCCAGCATTCGCCTAAGTGAGGAAACTACGGAAAAAACCCATGCCAATGCACGGCCACGGGGATCGAACCCGCGACCTGCCGAATGCGGGTCACAAACGTTACCGTAAGCCTGAGCCATCCCACTCGGTAGTTGTGAGGTAACATCATATAACGAGTTATGATATTCGAGTCATTAACTTTTAGATATGATTTACATGTCTTCTTAGAACAGGCCCATTTCTCAATACAAATCACCAAAAATAATTTTTTGAAGTGAAGTTTGTAATTCTGAATACAATCCTTTTCTAACTCAACATAAAGCTTAGCTTCAATAAAATTAGCTTCCATTCTTCTACGGTTGCTCGATTCATTGTGAAGATAACTATAGTGCACCTGAAAGACTCAGCAAATGTCTTTTGGGGATGTTATGTAGCATGCATCGAAGCATTGTTTTGCCACTTTTAAACACGATATATTTTACCCTTAGAGGTTGTGACGTTACACTCACGGTTAAAAATATGATCGCTATATGTGACGAAATTTAATATATTTAACTCAGTTTCACATTTTAAATGTTATAAGAAAGCCCGGATTTTTATGTAATATCAAGGTGCAAAATATGTAATATAACCAGAGCATGGTTCACACAAGGCGCGTGCACTATGCTACAAAGCAGGCTTGTACACAACGAGATAAGACACAGTTTATTACTTTATAACATACAATAAGCAATCAGGGTACCTTCAAAAGAACCGTTCTTCGCCAATATGTACAGAAACACTCACGAAATACGTACATCAAACCTGGAGGGCTGAACTGTATACAAGAAAAGCTTGTACGTGGTAGAAATGGCTCAGTACCAACATTCTGCGCTTGAAACTCAGTATGCTATGCGGGAGAGAGGTTCGAATCCGCGGATCGAGGTAGTTTTTTATTTCTTCTTTTTTATTTTATATTAACACAATCGACGCAGATTTCGTTTTGTAAATCAATATTGACTACTGTACATGTGAAATCTTCATCAGCTGTTTTCGCAAACTAGCAAATAAAGAAAAATACAGCAACCTGATCTCCAGTTGCTTAAGTGTAACAAAACGCTAATAAGCCAAGAGAAAAACCACGAAACAAATTCTAATACTCAGTGTGGTCTCAATTATTTGCTACCACTGCCCTCAATCTTCGGAGCGTGGAATCCACCAGCATTTTAAAATAATTAGCGTCTTCTGCTAATGACTTTGCGATTGCTAAAGTATGAAAGAACGCGTCGCTGTAGGCTACGCAGTGACTGAGGACCTCTTTTGGTGTTGAATGGAACTAAACATCAGTGCATGACTGACACAAAGAAACACAATGATACAAAAATCGGGCTTGTCACCAGTAGTTGAAAGAGTTGGCTATTACATAGAATGATACATACATATTTCTAATACTCAACTCTTAACTAATATTGTGTAAAAATCTATATTACGATATAAAACATGAAAATAGAGGAAACAAAATAAAGGGAGGAAGAAAAAGTATTTTCTGTCGCCGAGGTTTGAACGTAAGTTCACCAGTTCTCAAAGCGCATACGTTATCTCTGAGCTGTATTTGCTTGGGGCTCGAAATGTCTACTGAAACATCTAACACCGGCCATGTTTTTTATGGTAACGACTTATTTATCGTATTTGGGGTACTTCATGTCTTATGGAACATGTCATTGGTTGTTTCGGTTGATTGGATATCGCTGCCTCTCCTATATGCATAACTACAAATGTACATAGCATGAGGCAGAAACACGTTTGGGTTTGCCAACAAATTGGCCAACGAAGAATGGGAAGCACGGCGCTAGTTCTAGCACCATCCCTCTTTCTTTATCAGAAGCCAATACAAATGCAGACACGTTTCAAGAAACAGGCTATATATGTGTTCGATAGACGGTAAAATCCAAGTTGATTTTATGTAGGTCATTTATACTCTCGGTGGTCCTGTACGCATGCGTGGCCTACAAATTCAAACCCTCCAAAACCTCTCCCTTAGAAAAATCCTCTCTGCTCCACTCCTTACCACTAACCAAACTCTTCACCTCGAAACCCAGGTACCGTCCATCCCAGAGGCAATAGCAAAAAGAGCAACGGCAGCATGGACGCGCATTAGGAACCACGAAAACTGCGTGATCGCCAACATTGGCAAAGGCGAGCCGAAGCACCGCAAACATACTAGAATAAAAATGTTCTAGACGCGGCACGGCTCGCCGACTAATGCGTGTCCATGCAATCTCGCTCTTAGGCCACACACACGCTACGGCAGAGGTCCTCGCCTCGGAAAATACCCAGGAGCTACACTCTGCCCGAGCAGGAAAACAGCGGGAAAATGTAAATATTGTGACATGGCTTCTCCATGTCATTAAGACTCTTTGATTTTCAAGGAGGTTGCCATAGAGACAGTTTGAGTTGTTGAAGAATAAGAGACAGAAACTAGTATTGTGTGAGAGTGAGGAAGGATTAAGAGACAGAAACGAGTAGTGTGGCTGTACTTGAAGCTTGAGAAAATAAAAAAAGAGTTGTTAAATTTGTTACATTTGGTGTCAGAAGTGGGATGGAGGGAGATTCGGAAACCAGGATGATGGCAATGATGAAAGAATTATTTGCCAAAATGGAGACGAGAAACGACAACCTCGCTGCCGAGCTGAAAAAGATAAAGACGGAGCTATCGGCGAAAATTGACGGGCAACTGGCTGGCGTGACGGAAGGCGTGGAAGAACTCGGCGAAAAGGTGGAAGACCTCTGCCAGCACGTGGACGTCGTGGAGGACGACGGGGAACGTCTTGGCGCCCTGGTAGTAAGAGTTGACGAGAGCGTCAAAGTACTGGATGCCAGGGGCAGACGGAATAGCGCGGAGCCGGGGAGGGAGCACCTAGTGGCCGAGGCGACAGTTGCGCCCGTTTCGGATGATATGAGGGAAAACGTGGAACAACTCGGCGAACGGATTGGCGTGACGGAAGACGTGGAACAACTCGGCGAACGGATTGGCGTGACGGAAGACGTAGAACAACTCGGCGAACGGATTGGCGTGACGGAAGACGTGGAACAACTCGGCGAAAAGGTGGAAGACCTCTGCCAGCACGTGGACGTCGTGGAGGACGACGGGGAACGTCTTGGCGCCCTGGTAGTAAGAGTTGACGAGAGCGTCAAAGTACTGGATGCCAGGGGCAGACGGAATAGCGCGGAGCCGGGGAGGGAGCACCTAGTGGCCGAGGCGACAGTTGCGCCCGTTTCGGACGATCAGCAGGGAAGCGCACAAGCAAACGAGCAACACGCGAGAACCGACTTGGCGTGTGACATGGGGGGACCGTCGGGGCCATCCAATCACCTGACGCATAGTGCCGTGAACGGAAGAATGGTGGACATCATCGTGGACGGCAGGATACAGGAGAGGCCGTGCCGAGCACGAGCGAACACGAGTGCAGCGGTGGACGCGACTCGCGCGGATGTGGTGGGGTTTGTTGCCGGACCCATCGGAAGCAAGGTGGCTGCGAAGGTGCGCCAGAGAGGTCGGCGGACATGGTACCCAGTGAGCCGTTTCAAAGTGCGCAGGATGGCCCGTCAACACACCAGGAAGAAGGGCAACTGGACGAGGGACCGTCAAGACCGGCGGTACTGTTGCAGAATTTCGAAGCAGGATGGCATACATCGTCCTACCTGGACCAAGGGACACTATCCAACAGCGATACCTAGGATCGTGCCCCCTGGAGAGCGAGGTCCTACTGGCCCTCAAGGTTTACAAGGATTCCCTGGCCCTCAGGGTCTGGTAGGCTTGCCTGGAATGAAGGGTGAACGTGGATTCCCAGGAATGAAAGGTGAACAGGGCAATCCAGGACCTCCAGGACAAGCTGGTGCACCAGGACCTGAAGGACCTAAGGGTGACTCAGGCTCTCAAGGACAACATGGAGCTCCAGGACAACCTGGTCCACAGGGCCCTCCAGGAGACAGAGGACTTCCAGGATTACCCGGCCCAACAGGACCTGCTGGCCTCAGAGGTCAGAGAGGTGCACAAGGTGAGACAGGTCCACCAGGGAAGCCAGGCAGTGAAGGACCTCCAGGACCACAAGGTATTGCAGGACCTCTAGGACCACCGGGACCAATTGGAGAACAGGGACCAGAGGGAGCACCAGGTAAAGCAGGAACACCTGGTATTGCAGGAAGACCAGGAGATAAGGGACCTGTAGGACCTTCAGGACCTCCGGGAACTCCAGGGGCACCAGGTCTTCCAGGGCCACCTGGTCCAAATGGACCTCCAGGACCAGCAGGAGAACGGGGTCTTCGAGGAGAAACTGGACCACAGGGTGTAGAAGGGCCACAGGGAGCTAGAGGAAAGCCAGGACCTCCAGGGCCAGAGGGAGGTAAGGGTGATAGAGGAGAAGAAGGTCCAAAGGGTGCAAAAGGACACCGTGGTCTCATTGGTCTACAAGGGTTACCTGGACCTCAGGGACCTCCAGGAGACAAAGGCATGACTGGACCTCCAGGATTGTCGGGAAAAGATGGTGAACCTGGAACTAAAGGTATGCCTGGAAGAGATGGAAACCCAGGACCTCAAGGTATACCAGGACCACCAGGCCCTCGTGGACCACCAGGAGAAGAGGTTCGATGGGTTAATCCACCGGGGCGCAAGGGAGATGCCGCAGTGATAGTGCTGGTCGGGACGACCAGCTCTGAGGAGGGAGCAGTGTGACATGGCTTCTCCATGTCATTAAGACTCTTTGATTTTCAAGGAGGTTGCCATAGAGACAGTTTGAGTTGTTGAAGAATAAGAGACAGAAACTAGTATTGTGTGAGAGTGAGGAAGGATTAAGAGACAGAAACGAGTAGTGTGGCTGTACTTGAAGCTTGAGAAAATAAAAAAAGAGTTGTTAAATTTGTTACAATATTGTAAATAGTGCAGTGCGCGAGCTGGGACGCATATTTCTGGTGTGCCCAGTGAACGTGTGAGTGTAAGCGTGTGAATGTGAGTGTGTGGGTGAATGCGTGCGTGTATGTATATAGAGGTATATAAGGAAAAAAACAACAACAAATAATTGGAATAGACACCAAAAGACTAACGAAAACTATTCTCGGTGGCCTAAAGATGGCCACCGTATGGGTTTTTGGTGATACCCAAAACTATAAGCATGTAAAAAAAAAAAAAAAATGTAAATTAAATGTAAATTTATAGCCTGTAAGCCGGGCCCCTTGTACCGGCACCAGACCAAAATTATGAATAAAGAAAACTTGAAAACTTGAAACATATGCCGCTCAGACTATTAGTTCGGTTTAGCTGCATATTGCAAATACCGACCAGTGTAAACTGCGCTGCGATACAAAGTGGGACGTAGAAATTTTCTGCTTTCAGAGTGTGCTCAACCATTTTTTCCGTGGCTGTACATGGTAGGGAAAGTAATAAATATGTAGCATTTGTTAAACTATGCAAACTGGACTTGCCTAATATACCACATTGTTCGATTTGATCATGATGCTTGCATTTTCAGGCAATATTTATAAACACATAACATTAGCACGTTATTAATGATTACAATAAACACAAATTAAATAACCTGAATTTTTGTAATATTTTTCACACTATCTTGTTTCCTTTTGTTATGCTTTTATTTATTTATTTTTTGTAATGCTTCATTAATATGCCGCCTTTAACATCTCAGGTAAGATCTGTTAACATCGGAAGAGACAGGGTTTTGTGTTGAGGCAATTACTTTGAAAATTTGCATCAATAATTTTAATTAGTGGTGTTTTGTGTTGAATATTTTACCGCAAATGCGCATTAATTTCGTGCTAATTTTCGAGCAGAGTTACTGGGTAATGAGATGAGTGAAATGGAAATTAACAGCTAATATGTTAAAATCCCTTATTTCTAAATTCAAAACTATTATTTCAAATCAATATAATGAAAAGAACCAAATATAAATCAGACATAATGAAACTAACAAACAATAAGTTGTGACATTGTCCTTCTGTCTGTTACAACTAAGTTGTACGTAGTGAAAAATCTCTCGCTGTCAGCATTCGATGTTGGTAACCAAAGACATTTGAAGGGACTTTTCGCAGTAAACCTGGTAAGACTCATCTTTTGATTTCAATGTCAAGAGTGCTGTTACTACATCTACTTTGTTATAGTTACCACCATGTCTTAGCTGTTCAACAATGGCACAAAGAAGCAAACCAGCATAAATATAAGTAGTTTTAAATACTTTTAGTTAACTAAATGCTGTCATTACATTATTTCAATCAGAGATGCTCAAAAATAATCTAAAGCTTTCATTGTTATTATATCATGTTTCTTTTGCCCTAATGGAGTCCAATTTAGACAGTCATAGAGCAGCAAACTTTTAAATTGCCTTCTATTGTATCTCTTAACCAGTGGCGGCTAGTGATTTTTCGCAGTGGGTGTGCAGTAGGGTTCGAATTATCGGGGGGGGGGGGGGGGGGGGATTTCCCTTCCCGTTAAACAACTTCCCTAGCTTGTCAAAGAAGAATTTCTTCCCTGGTAGGGGACACGACTTTATTTTTTCACTTTCACAGATACTATGGTACTACAGCGCAATGTTCACACACAGGGAGAGAGCGTTCGCACCTTGTCCACTGGCTTGCCATTTGGTAACAGGTAACGAAACACAATCACCATTTGAATCGGCCATTACAGCAATGTACTCTGCTTTAGAAATTTCTCCCTTAATTTCTTCTTGGTATACGTCAAGCATACACTGCAATAAATTATTTTGTATTTCTTCCGACGTTCCCCGAAAAACCCGGGCTTGCTTAAGATGTTCTTTCACCGCGGAATCTAATTCTGCTGTGAAGTTTATCATTCCTTGAAACACGCCGGGATTCAATGAATTTTGACTTTCGTCGTATCCCCTGAGAGCCAACTCCAATGCTCTGCAGAATTTTATGCAGTTAATTATCTGCGACAGGCATATCTGTTCTTAGTAATTTCCTCATTGTGTTTTTCCACGTTACGCCTAAAAGCACTATCTAACTGCTGAAATATATATTTTCCTAGAACATTTAGTTCTGATTCCAATTCATATGGACCATCAAGCGACCGATATCACCACAACCATTATTGGTCCAGGTGCCGCTTCTGTCGCTCGCAAATAATAAACATTTAAAACAAGAACCGGTTGGTTACTTCACAAGTAACTTCACCCATGAAAAAGTTGAATACACACTTTCATTAAATTTTCTTGTAAGGGTTTTCCCTTTACAATTAGTCACCTGAACTAAACAGATTGGTGGCAGCGGTCTGCCTACGTTTTTAATTTTCAGCTTCTTTACCAAGGCAAGGATAAAATGGAGAGGTTTATCTCCTTTAGTTTCCCAACGTCATTAATTTCCACAATTGCACACATTGAAATTTACTGCCAAGGACACACATATGCATACAGTTCGCTACCAGAAACACAAATCTAACAAATAAAAAATATAAACTCAGTAACAAAGCAATTATCCCAAACTGAAGCATTGGCCTTAGTAAACTGTAAAGATCAATTGTATGCATTTATAATGGTTTAATAAAAATATATGCAATGCGTTTGCAACATTAACATAACTATCAAGCTAATACAGAAAATGGCTACATTATATTTAGAAACGTAAAGTTGGCTATACCGGTGGCAGGCTGATCTCAACTTCTGCGAAACGTTCGTTCAGGAAGGAAATGAATATGACTTGTACGTGAACGCAGTACGGATGCGCGGTAAGAATCGCATTGCTCGGGTTTGTCGATTGTACCGCATTAACTCACCGTACTCCTAAATACAAGCTACTCCTCTCCCCCTGCACCCTCTCGCCTAAAAACTTCCTTCGCCAGTCGCAGAATCTGCTTTATACGTGTCTACGACGACGACGACGACGCTATCTGGCAGGCTGAGATCAGCCCGAGGTGTGTCATACGTGTACCTACCCTTTTAGGGCTTAACCACTTTATGACGGGATGTAGGATTTTGCAGGGTGGCGGGTGAAGTTTGAGGTAGTAGGTTATAAGGAGGCAGCAAGATTTTGCTCCTCAGCGGCTGTTTAATCAGTGTGCAACTTCCGTTGGGTACTGCTGGTGTAAAGGTCCAAATATGGAGGTTCATTTAATTTTGAATTTAGAATCCAAGCTTATCTTGGAGGACTGTGATGTATTCAGCTTTCGCTGTTGAAGGGATGTCTCCTTCGTTACCGGGGATGCCCGCAAGCCATGCGGGGAACCCGGTGTCCCACACACGTGCGTTCAGTGGGGTTATAGTCCCCAAGAGACCTAATCAGGGCACTCCTATGATGAGGAATTTGGTCGTAAAATTTGGTTGCCCGGCGCCTAATTTCGTCCTCCACATACGGAAGAGACGAGGCTTCGTGCAGTAGTCTCGAAGGGAATCCGCGGCATACAGAATAGATAATCCGAAGTCCTCTATTCTGTATACGCTGCAGACGCAGGAGATGGGAATCTGCGGCCATGCCCCAGATTTCGCAGGCGTATAGGAGGAGTGGGATTATGAGTGCCCGAAAAAGGCGTAGCTTTAGGGGAACTGGCATCCCCGACCGCAGCATGGGGTACAGTGAGGCAGTTGCCCCACCGGCCCGCGCCGACAAGTCGTTGATGTGTTCCCGAAAAGTAAGGCGTGTCTACGATGTTGACCGAATGCATTGGCCTCGCGAAAGAAGGCGCGGGAAGATTAAACGAGCAAGTTTGTATAGAAGAAAGTTGAACATTTTACCTTCTCGTATACATATAGAACTAAATACACGTTCACATACAGGAAAAATTAGTGGGTGTGCACTTGCGAGCATGCGATCCCCCAGGAGCCGCCACTGCTCTTAACACTGGGATCTATGCGTACGTCAAGTGCACTTATTTGCTTCCAAAGCGACTACTCTAATATTTTACGTTTCACTCTCAGCCAGTTAATTCGTAAGTTGAGCTAAAGGTTCTTCTTTAGATTGAAATTCTAATATTGAATCTGTTACCAACCTGCAATTTCCAGAAACAAATATAATCTGTATCTTTAAAATTTCCCCGCACCTAACATCGTTAAAATGGTTATTCACAAATTCTGTTCCAGAACTGAATTTTTTATAAGTTAACAAATGCATCAAAATAATTGAACGGTAAACTACTGAATTGAACAAGCTAAACTAGACAACGTGTCGGTACAGGCAATGGAAACAGGTTGTTTTTAATTTGGGTAGTTTTCAGTGAGATATTGTTTGTATTAGGTTTTTTTATTTTATTTTTTTAACTTCGGTACACTTCGGAATACATTCTGAAGCCCTGAGACAACACTGTTTAATTCCTTGGAAAATTTCTGCAATTTCATCTAATAAATTTAATTTATGGCACCAACATAAGAAACGTATAAATGATCCCCAGTAAGTACTTTAAGTGACTTGACACATTTTAGCATATAAGAGCACTACATGTGGCTTTAACATCACTAAAATCAATATTGAGGTCATTAGAGTCTGCAGAATTTCCTGACATATTATAACAAAACGACAAAATCAGTCTGACTGATTCATGTCTACAACTCTCACTCATTTTTTGTTTCCTGGTTTCGTTATATAGTGGGGATGACATCACATCAGTTTCTATTGTTGTTAGTCACGTTCACGTGTTCGCTCGCGTGAGGCAGCTTAGTTATGTCCATCTTTTGTTATGCGCCGAGCCCGGCGTCACATTATGGTTGCGTTTGCTCTTCTAGGAAGGTACATGAGCCGAGATATTGTAGCTGCTGGCAAGTATCATCGTTCAACATTCATAAAATGACCGCTAAAACACATTTACCACTGTGTTCTGTTGTTTCGTCACAAATATGGCAGTTAGGTTGTCAACAAAAAGTTCTTTATTTTTAGATTGACTTCTGCATACTTTAGTAGATATTATTCCCTCAACCAGTAGGCAAATCCTCAGAGCCTGGAATGTATTTTTTCACCCATTATCTCACAGCGGGGTTGCCTACTTCTGAAGGTGTTGTTGTTGTAGTGTTTAACGCCCGCTTTTACTACTACGGCACCGCAGGCGGTGACACTGATGATACATGAAGATTGAGCACCGGTGGAATGAGATGGCGGGGGAAACCGGAGTACCCGGAGAAAACCCGCCCTGACGCCGCTTCGTCCACCACGAATACCACATGCGGGTCCTGGGACCGAACCCGGGCCGCCTAGGTGGTAGGCGAGCGCGCTAACCGCTCGGCCACGGCGCCGCCACTTCTGAAGGGAAACTTTAGTCTAATATAAAGCGATTTCTGTTAGAAAATCTGCGATACTCGCATATGGTTTCCATTTAATTTAGACATTAACCTACTTTAATTCTATTTTTAAAATATTGAATTAAACATCTATGCTCATCACAGATGATCAAGGAAATCGTTTAGACATCTTTGTAAATATAATTATTTATTAATAAAGCAAGTGATGAGGAACGATGCTCTAATACTAAGATAGAAAAGTATTACAATGGCACAATGAAGATTATGCACCTCCATGGGGGAAGGGAAAAAAAAAAAAAACAAAAAAAAACTGAGTCATATCTGGAACGTCAAATTCGTCCTGCGGCACAACGCCTTGTTTACACCATCCGTGATGCAGTTGTGTAGCGGCAGCAAGTTGTCACAAGTTCTAAATCTTAATATGTATTACTAACCCATATGATCAATAATCATGACCAAATACATAACTTAAACTTCTTTAAAAACAGATTACCAATATTAACTAAAAATATTAATGACACAAAACATTATATAGTTTGGATTGTACGGCATTAGTAAACCTACCACATTCCCTGTGTGTTCACCGTAGCGCTGTGGCAAAACGTAGGCTACTCCTGTGGTGAGGGTCGCAGATTCGCATCTGGCATGTGGCAAATTTTTTTTCCTTCTTTTAATGATGCTGAATCAACAGATAGCGGCTATTTGTTTTAGATATGTTTATTTCATGCACGACGTCTGGTAAAGTTAATAATAGGATAGTTATTACAATACTTCTTTAGGAGTTTATTCTATTGAACAGCAATATACTGCACACAAAAGCACGCGGTGCACACGATAGTGTGCAAACGCATCAGGCACCTCTCTCAATAAATCATACCATGTTTGACAATGGCAGAACGTGCACACAAAGATAGGCACAAGCAAGTCACTCCTTGCACAAGGTAAAAGTAGAAGGTTTTTCTGCTCGTGAAGCTCCAGCTCCCTACATCTACAGCGCAAAGATGAGTGAAATTATCCAGGGAAGGGATTGAACACCGTCGTCCTGGTTCAGGAAGATGTATGTTGATTCCAAATGGATGCAGCTTTAATTGCAGTAGCAGAGAGGAAGACTTTCCAAACTGCTTCTAAATGAAGGCCAATTCGCATTTCCCTGGATCAGCTCGAACAGCTTTGCGATGTGTAAATGACGCGAACCGCAGCTAAAAAATCTGACACACGATCACGGATTGTTTTGCCTTGTGTTTGCAGAGGAAAATGCCAACCGCAACTGGAATAATGTGATATTCTCAGACGAGGTGACCTTTTCTTCCATACGTAAGGGAAAGGTGATTGTCTATCGCCCAAAGGAGTTCTCATACGATACAAAATACGTGGCTTCACAATTGTATCATGGTCATGTTGGGGCTGGACATCAAGGCACGGTCTGGGTGTACCGTGGCAATATACCGTACAGTTAGCAGTACACGATAATATTTGAGAATATTTTGATTCCCTCTGAGAGGATGAGATATCCTGATGGAACTGTTGAATTCGTACAGGATAATCATCTTGTCCACACATCTCGAAAGGCTTCGAATTGGTTCTCAAAGAGGCAGGATATCAGAGTGGTAGACTGGCCTCCCTGTTCACCAGATTTGAACCGCATTGAGAATGTGTGGGCCTAGATGAAAAGGAAGCTGTGCTCCACTTTCCCTGTAGATGGACGAAGGGCAGAAGATGGCTTCTGGACACAAATTCAAGAAGCCTGGATTTTCGTCCACATTACTGCAGGCATTAAATTGTGTCTACGCCCCGAAGATTGAGGGTAGTTATACGTCATGCACCCGATGTTAATTGTGTTTATTTTTTGTGTTTTAGTTTTACAAGATAGTTTATTTGCATGTATTTTGTTAGTTAATACTAGTGTTAGTAGAATTATGTTTTGTGCGCATAGATAAGCCCATGACTTCAAATGCCGAAGTTATATTAATGCAACATTATGTTCTACATATCCAGTCATAAAATTAACAAACGTGAAAAAATGAGAATCAACGTGGCATTTAAACCTAGGTACTTCTAAGTGGAAGACATGCCTTCCTAACCTCTTGGCCACCGTAACGTTACTCTGTTTCGTTTTCAGTACTCATCAGTTAACCATTGCATTATCAGTCGTAGACCATTGTACAGTTTAGGAACTTTATTGTCAGTAGACTGTAATATAGTTTTGACAAATTCAATTACATAATTAAAATACATTTCTTCAATTACACATTTATAATTCATCCAGGTTGTACAATGACATTTATTAAATAGCTCTTGAGCTGACACTTAAAAGTATTAGTTATGTTAGTTTGCTTTATTGAATTTGCTGACTTATTATAAAGATACAGCCCCATTAAACAAGGGTCTTTGTAACTAATATTTAATCTAAAGCCTTGTCTATAAAAGTCATAGTTATGCCGCGTGTTATAATGATGGACATTGTTGTTTCTTAAGTTGTCTTTTTGAAGTGCATATATTATTGTTTTATATACATATAGTGAAAATATTGTAAGAATTTGTTCTTCTCTAAAATACTGTCTGCATGAATCCCTAGTGTGTAAGTAATATATAGTTCTAATTGCTTTCTTCTGTAATTTAAAAAGTCTTTCCATGTGTGATTTAGCACTGTATCCCCAGAGCTCCAGCCCATATATAGTATGTGGGTATATGACTCCATAATACATCAATTTTAATTCTCTTACTTCTAAGAAACTTGGAAAATGCCTGAGCAGATATAGTTATTTGCTTATTTTCCCGCAAATATAATTAATATGTTCCGACCAAGTCAACTTTTGATACAGTATGATTCCTAAAAATTTATGTTTATTCGTACTAACTATGCTGTGTTATGATAATTGTGGAGTATTATGTATATCATTTACATTTCTTAGATTGTTAATGTAGTCTTAGATGCATTTGAGATTACTTTGTTTAAAGTATTTAAAAAGTGTATCAATAGTTATTGATCAATTCTTCACGAGTGATCAGCCGTGTTAGATTTAAGAAGGTCGAGTTTTCGGACATTGTGGTCTCCATGGCCATCTTCAGGGCTAAAAAGATGAAAAAGTCTCCTCAGTTTTCCAAATATATACTATGATTTGGAGGAAACCATAATATATATTTGGAAAACTGAGGAGACTTTTTCAGATATTATTTTTATAATATCCACTTTTCGTTGCTTTATGAAGATTATAAAACTGCTTCATTTCTTCTTTTAACTTTATGGTTTTTTCATCAAGTTTAACTCTGGCATTATTTCTTCTATGCAAAACTTTAGATCTAATTGAACAATTAATATTCAATTGCATCCCAAATACACGATAAAATTCTTCCCACTTTTCATTTACACTGTTTGCTGAATACATTGTGCCCAAATTTCATCATATAATTGATAAACTAGTTTAGCAATACAACTATCACTAAAGTCACGGAAGGATTTAAACTCTTTTTGTTTTTCGCTCCCATTTATACCTATAATATCAACACTGGGTACAATGATCCGAAATATACGTATTTATGTTTCATGCACTAATCCTTACAATATTTCAATTGGATGCAACATGGTCAATTGTAGGGGATGTCAATGCAGTTTCCCTAGTGGGGCTGTGTATTAAATCAACCATAATGCAGCCGTTGAATATATCTAGTAGTTTTTTTGTAGCAATTATTTGAATAGTTTCTATTTATATTAAGATCACCTAAATTACTACATTTGTATATTTAGTTGATAATTTTAATAGTAGCTCATCCAAATCAGCAAGAAATAGATCTACTTCTGTGTTTGGAGAGCTATGAATCCTACGATTATAGGCGAGGCCTTCAGCAAGCTTCTGACTAGCATAACTACCCCACTTCCCTTACATACAGACCTACTAAAACTACTTAAAACGTTATACTTATTAATTTTACAAAGACTCACTTGTTCACTATTGAGCCCATGCTCAGTTAGTACAACAATTTCAGGTAAATACTCACTGAGTATTTGTTCACAGGCTGCAATTTTTTGGCTCATATATTGCACATTTAAGTGGATTACTCTAATTTCATACGAGTCATTGCACTATTTTTCTTCTGATGCGGCAGATATGTCATTATTGCACTCCAGCCTAATTTATGTTCTATAGCATCCTCCACATCTGTCATTAGTTTTCCTTAATTACAGATCTTATTGCATTGCAAAGTAATTTACCAAATTTGTGAGATCCCCTCCTATATCAGAGTTAGAATCCCGGTTATTGTAATGATTTTTTTTCCGATTCTAACTCACCGAAGAGTCCCACTGACTGCAGTGATAAATGGATGCAACTTTAGGTATAATTTTATCATCTCAACGGATATTAACGGTTATAGAGAATTTCAGCACAGAAAACAAACTGTTCAAACAAAATAGGTGGGCCTGTGGTACTTGTGCCCCTCCGTAATAAAGCCAAATGCCTCCAGCTGTTTTATTTCCAGTTTATGTAATCAATGAAATTGCTGGCTCCAGATTTTGTGGTAGTAAACGCATAGGCAAAACGTTAATTTCCTTTCCTGTGAAGAAAACTGAACTGTGAAGTTTTAAAAAGTAGCATACCTGTAACAAGATGGTAAAGGTGGTCATCACGACACTTTCTGGCATTATAAAGGGTCCCGAATATTACTACATCCATCACTGATTCTCGTTTGTATTCAAGATGAAGCGCATTCAGCCCTAGTAAAAAGCTTTTCACGAATATACTCGACTAATGTTGTTAATTGACGAGGGCGTTACGACCTCGTCAGCTTGACCCGGACGCATTCACAAAGTTAAATATAAATCTGCTATACTTCTCTTCGTTGTCACTCAAGCAATTCAAAATTCAGTGCATTATATGATATCGTATATGGTGTAACATGTTTTTATGTAACCAATGAACCATGAAATGAGAAGAGGTGAGGGTGATGGAAGGATAGCTAAGAATTAATACATTTTAAACGCAAATTGATTACCGATTGAAGCCAGAAGGAGGACTAAAATTAATGGTTAAACCACAAACTGTTAACAATTATGAACATATGAAATCCTTACCGTCTTTCAAGACGCAATAAGGCAACGCCTTAATGCCGCAGATGCCATTGATGGCCAGCACATAGCCAGCGAAGCTGTTTGATCTTACAGCACTCCGACTATACAGAACCAATTTCGCTGTGTAACTAATTACAGCAAATGAACTAAATAAAAAAATCAGTAGTCCAAGCACTGATTTTACATTTCTAAAATTCCATGTTAGTGTAGAGGTGAATACCTATGTTATATTTTTCTCTTGTGTTGTGTTATAGTGCCTCTGGCGCGGAGAACCCGGGTTCGATCCCCGGTACCAGCATGGGGATTTTATCCCCTCTGGGAGGTCTGGCACGGGGTGCACTCAGCCTCGTTAGGTCCCGGGGGGACCAATTGAGGAGCTACTTGATGGAGAAGTAGCGGCCCCAGGTCTAGAAGACCGCATAACTGGCCGGGAGGGCTCGGGGCGCTGACCACGTCCCACCCTCCAGTACTGCACCTCACCAATGACGCCTGTATTGGGCAGAGGTGGGGGACGCAGCGGCTGGGCGGTAGGCCTTGGCCCCTTGTGGGCTGTTGCGCCGGGGTTTAGTTTAGTTGTGTTATAGTATATTATGTGACGACAGAATAATCTCCATTACACTCAAGTTTCATATGACTATTTGTGCTCCACTATGGGTCTTTTAATATTCTACACTGCAAGTTATTGTCACTGGTGTCCGATATTTTAATCGCGTATTTGTTATTCGATTGTGCACACGAGCAAACCTTCAACTGCGAAATTATTGATTTTATGGTTACGTTAGCCTTGATACAATAATACAGAGAAATGTCAAACCTTTCAAAAAGTTGACTTTCAAAAATGAGAAGACAAATGGATTTGTTAGAGTGGTATTTACAATATTAACACATTATTAAATAAACAGAGTAGCTTTAACGTACGGGAATCGATAGTTACGCTTTTAGCTGCATGGGAATGTGCGCAGACGGCAATGTATTGATTGCTACATGCGGATATTTTGATTGGTGATTAGTAGTGTCGTTATGAAGAGGTACACCTTTGTTTGGTCGATAGCAGTATCGTCATGAAGAGGTAGATAATATGAGGTCCATTACAGTGGCGTATAACTGCTACGTTATATCAGATCGAGCATAGAACACCATTATTTCATTTATGTGCGGGTGCTTACAAACCACAATTGTCACACCAAACTCCAGTGTTCGAGTAATGAATATTATTAACACTTACAAACACTACCGAACAGCTATTATCTCTACCAGAAACGATGAACAGGTTATTGAAACTACGTCATACAGGCCACCTTATAAATTCTATGGTTATAAATAGTTCTTCCAGTGCTAATAAAACCACATAAGACTGTCTCTGTGGTCCACTCTACAGCTAGTTGACATCTCACCCTAAGGTCACGGGTTCTGTTCATGGCTGGAGGTAGGAACTTTTCTTTAATTAAGATTATTCCCTATCCTATATAGCGCCTGGAACTGTGGGTGTGAGGGTGACCGTGCGTATGAAGTTAAAAGAAAGAAAGAAGGGAGGGAGGAAAGGAAAAGAGGGAGGGAGAGAGGAAGGAAGGAAAGAAAGAAAAACAAAAGAAATTATTAAAAACGAAAACCTACAGTAACCTTGCCCAGCAGTTCAAAGAGTATAACAACGATAAAATGTTTCGCTCAAAGCCTCTGATATGACCAACACAGTTAAAGTTAGTAAAAATATGAAAATAAATAATGAACTACCAAATAAGAAACAAGAGTCCAGAATATTTCACCTTTTACATCAAGTCTGGTACAAATAATACAGAATAAACCTCATTGTACAAATTCAGTTATCTCTAATGTCCCTATCATAACATATTTCAAATCTTTAGCATTCAAAGGATTATGAGAACTCGGATGCATTAAAAAAAATTATCCTTTATATAACTTCTACATACTGTTATTACGAAAGTTCATTGTTTCTATCCTGGTGTTAATCGAGATACACCTTTGCAAATGTATATATTCAGGTATATAAGAAGTAAATCTTGGAACAATGAACTCTTGATTTTGCAGAATAGGCAGTGAGACAAACAGTAAACAGACACATAAATGGATGTGTATATAGGTATGTAACCGGTGATCCAAAAGACTCCGAACCGGTTGCGTTGTGTTTTGCCTGTACGCGTCCTCGGTGCTCGTCGCCGACTGCCACTGTCATAGAACAGCGCGAATGAAACCATACAACATTTTTAAAACTACTTTTAAAAGCTTTACTTATCAATGTTATTAAGGGAGATGCTGAAACTGGCCACGTAATTGTCTATACATTTTTGGCACCTCTTTAGTAGACTATCAATTACTCGCCGTAGTTCACATTGAGGAATGCTGACAATTTCCTGGCGGATATTTTGTTTTAATTCTTCCAGGGTGTGTGGATGTTTCTTGTACACTTTATGCTTTAAGTTATCCCAGAGATAGAAATCGCAGATCACCTGGAAACTTGAGGAACAGACTGAGTTAACACATACGAATCATAAATAAATACATGCTGTGCAGTAGAAAACAAATGCTGAGCTATAATACACTTTGTAACTAAGTACAGGACAAAATAATAAAGCATACTGGTAATAACTCAACCACACGATAGTGCATCAGCTCAATACTGCACTTTCAGAGCAGAGAAAAACAAGTCAACCGCATGACTTTGTGTACAGCTGCTGGGTAACCGTGTTTCCGTTTGCGCAGTGGAAAACATCGCGCACCGGTTCGGATTTTTTTGGGTTCTCTATATGTAACGGCTAATCTGCGAATCCGTACAACCAATCACCTTGAAATTCGGCATGTATGTGTATTTTTTCATGGAGAATGTTTGTGTGCTGTCCATTCTACTGTGCAGTGTATTACATTCACACGGTTTTCTCTACTCGGTTTTATTTTACGTAGCACATTCACATATTCTCTACTCGCCCTTCAGCGTATAGTTAATACAATTTTCTATATGTTTGAAATATAGATTCAACGTATTACATGCACATGTTTTTCTCTGCCTGCTCTTCTTTTGCATAACACGTTCACATGTACTTCTCTACTCCCTCTTGTACAAACAATTAATGCAATTTGCTATATGTCTGAAATAGAAATGCAACGTATTACATCCGCAGTTTTCTGTACTCACTTTTCTTTTATGAAACACAATCACACTTCCTTCTCTACTCCCTCTTCGACAAACAATTCATACAGTTTTGTGTGTGATTGAAATTGAAATGCAACGTATTACATTCACATGACTTTCACTACTCGCCTTTCTTTCTATAGTATTTGTGATTGTTTAACAGTGCGTTTGCATGATGCCTTCCCCAAGTTTTTATGTATTTAATTCGTTTATTTTTTGCTCTTTATGGTATCCTAAGAGTTTAGTCTTTGTTTAAACGTATTAGTAATATTTTTAAACAGAGTAAATCGTTAAACCACTGGCAACGCCGGGTAATTCAGCTAGCAGGTTATAATTACGGAGGGAGCACCTAGTGCACCGCGACCTACGTAGGTATATTGTGGCTACCACCCCTAAGGGGCAAGGGATAAAGTGAAGAAACCACAGGGGACTACTACAGGCCGCATGCAGACAGGCCACTGAGACGCCGGAAATCCCTAACCGTTCCAGGCTCGAAGACCCGTCCCACTGCTGAAGCTGCGATGAGAGGACAAGAAATACCCTTCGAACAAGCAGCCTTTTAATATCCACGAAGAGTACTTCTTTCTATGAGTACGTATCCGTGCCATCTGCCCGACACCGCCATACGCCATGAAACCTTGAAGCACATCTGAAAGTAGAGAAGGAAACGAAATGAAAAAGAAATGATGGAAAGGAAATTACAGTAGATGAGGAACCAACCCAGTATTTGCCCGTCTACCATGAAAAGCAGCGGAGCCGTCTCCCATGGTTGCAGAAATGGTTGCATTAACATTTCGTTCTAGACACAAAGTAGACAGAACAAACCAGATCGACAGTCAGATGTTTAAAAGCGAGTCTTCAAAACCTATACTGTTTCTATAACATCGCGTGAAAGAATTAATTAGGGACAGCATTTTAAAAATTACGGAAGTGCTGGAAAATTCAAATCGATACTTAATAATAAATGTGGAAATACTTACAAAGTGAATAATAAGAAGTAACGATTTTAATTAAGAGTTAAGTCAACGTCAGATACATTTGCTTCTGCCTATACTTTGTTCTACGTGCGAAATATACGCAAAGTAATTACATTGTTTTTATTTATTGTTTACTTGTTCCGAAAGCTTACCTGTGAAATAATATCGAAATATTTCTCCTTAAAACTTCTTTATTTTCATTAGCTACATAATATGTACCATTTTTCCTGTCAATATATTGTGACGTTGGGCTCGGCGCTCGGCGGGGGACGGACAGGGCTGGGCTGCTTCGCGCCGCATGCCGGGCTGACGAGCAGGTAGAGCCGTTCAGGGCCGGGCTGCCTCATGTGACTGTAACAATCGAGGCGGCAGAAACAAAAGGGGTTTCAGGAACGTTCTCGAGACTTCTAGCCGAGTCATTTCCGGTGTGTGTGCGCGCAAAAATTCTGTGTAACGTCATCCCAGTATATAAGGAGACCAGAGAAGAATAGAGCGGTGAGTTTTAGAATTAAGTTACGTGCATGAGTCGGTGAGTGTGTCAGTGACTGCAAGACAGCTGTGCGTGTGTGTGTGTAGTCGTGTTAGTATATCGTAAGGAGGCTCAACGAGCGTCGCGAGTAATTGTAACGTCGTGATTAGAGCATTAAAGACAGAGACTAAAAGGACTGAGGAAGGTCATGAGAAGTAAAACGTGAGTTGTGATAGTCCGAAAGACTGTAGACTGTGTTAACGACGAGAAGAAAATTCTGTATTTGTGATAAAATTTTAGAGGATAATATAGTGATAGAAAAGTAACCGTACTGATTTTTGTCGTTTTATCTCATTAAGACAACAAAAATCACAAATTCACCATACGTTTGTGCTCACCGTTCAAGAATCAGCTGATAATACAGCTGGCTTCAAAGAAATGACTTCATTCATTGTCTACTAGTATACAACGTTTGTTAAATGTCCCATCCACCTAAATATCTTTTAAAGCATGTCACTGATTAACACATCTCGGCGTACGGAGAGCGGTGGATATTTTTGGGTGTAAAAATCCATAGCATGACTTTCTTCGGAGGGAAAATAAATCCGGTAGGCTCGTTTTGTAGATTTACGGCACGTAAAGAACCTCGTTTCCTTAGCACGGTGGTAGCGCTGCTGCTTACCGGATTCGATTCCCGGTACCGGCGTGGGGTTTTTTCTCCCGCTGGGATAACTGGTCCCGGGTGCACTCAGGCTCGTTAGGTCCCTCAAAGGCCAATTAAGAAGCTACTTGAGAGAAAAGTAGCGATCTCTGGTTGCGAAGACTGCGCAACTGGGCACGTTCCACCCCTGTACTGCACCCCACTCATGACGCCTGCGATGGGCAGAAGTGCGGGACGCAATGGTTGGGCGGTAGACCTAGGCCCGGGAAGGGCTGTGGCGCCTTGGGATTATTATTAAAAGAACCTCAAGTCTGATAAAGAGGCCTCTGAGCAAAATTAATAATCCATAAGGCGTCTCTCCTATACAGAGGACACCCTTATCGCCCGGCTGCTGCGCCCTTCAGCCGCAGCTAAGGCTACGGAGAAGTGTAGATTGGGGGGGGGGGTCAGTGCACCGACTCCCTCGATCGTAAGGCGACTACTTGACCTTTTAGGGAAGCTACCTTTCCATCAGCATACCTTCTCAATTGGCATCGCGAGGCTAAGTACACCCCAGACCAGACCTCCTAGTGGGAAAAAATTCCCATCCCGGTACCGGGGATAGAACCCGGGTCGGCAGCGCCAGAGACAGGTGCTGTCTTCAGATTTCTAATACATAACGGAAGAACGTATTATTATTATTGTTATTATTATTGTTGTTGTTATTATTATCATTATTATCATTATTATTATTATTATTATTATTATTATTATTATTATTATTATTATTATTATTATTATTATTATTATTATTATTATTATTATTATTATTATTATTATTATTATTATTATTATTATTATACTTTCGGTATTATGGAATATCATATGAGGCATCATATTGTCATGTGGGTTGCGCATTCAAACATAAATTCTCGCCGCTACAAGAAGAGTAATTCCTCAATGATCTGATCAATGCGCTCAGAAATTAATCGTCACCATCACCACCATCGATCATTACATTTATTCGGGACTATATCGACAACTAGGCTAGTAGAAACAACACCTGAAACTCACACAGACACTTCACTTTATAGACGTAGAGTAGATATTGACAAAAAACCTCAATCAGTCAACACACTTTATAGCGAAGAACAAGCAGAACTCTGCAAAACGAGAATGCGAGTATTGTTGCAGTAACAATGAAAGAACCTTTATGTATAAAATTGTAACCGCTTCATTCTTCTCTCTATGTTGTCTAAAAAGTATAATTATTTTCAGAAGATTAGCTATTCAACTGTTAAAATTTGTTTTCTAACAGTTACAATGTCTAATGTTTCAGGTCCACTAGAAGAAGAACAAGAGGCCCCTCCAGATCTCTATAGGAGGCTGAGATAGAATGAGCCACGAGACGCTCAAAAAAGGTGCAATCATCAGCCCTCGTGCTTCAACTCGCCAGCATCTCACAAACCGCAGTGCGAGCGTAGAATTATTTCATGATATTGCAGTACTCTCCATGAAATCAGACAATAACAATCTCGAGAACATCACATTAGTAGCCTTGGCGTTAATCTCAAAAACATGTCCATATATTCCACACGCTCCTGAAACTGAAAAATTGTCCATGCAGAGGCGTTTATGGAACTGAAAAAGTTAAGCATTAAATATAAGTTTAAGTGACGGTGAAATATTTTTTTTAAATTAAGATGAAATATCACAAATAAGACTTGAACCTATATTGACAGATATATTTGGTACCTAGCCATTGCAAATGTAGGGATAAGGTATTGGATGAGGAAGGCAGAATTGTATAAGAAAATAAAGAAATGATTGCTTTGTAGCTTGTTTTTATTCTTAAAAACACCTTACATTTCATATACTCCTCATGAAACTCGAAACTTTGAAATTAAAGACCAACAGGCGAGTAGCACGAGCTTGCATGTAAATATTTTGTCATGAATAAAAGCCGAAGGCGTGTGCGTTTTTCCATAGGTATACTACACATGGACTTCACTATTATCGCTCGCGCGTGTAAACAACTGCAGGTAGGTACAGGCTGACCATGAAAGCCGCCTCACTGCAGCACAACCTACAATCATCATTAACTATGTATTCTGGAATTTCTTATATATACTGCTATTTATTAACTATAATATCGTCACAGAGTGCATTACACTGGGTTACAATGTACACCTGTAAATTATTAAATGTGAAATTTCGACGCCTATCGCTGAAGCAGTTTTTAAACAGTGAAAAGCTTCTTTCTCTGTCACATGATGTCAGAAGTGCAAATGTAAAGAACTCCACTCTGTCGTCTGGCGTGTTTTCCTTCTTACCCATTTTCAAAATTTCACACATAGCTTGATAACCAATATTTTTGTTTAGAACTTTCTGCAATTTAGCTTCAACCTTTTCGATATCTGGCACAAGAGGTACCCTGTTAATTGAATTAGCTAAGTCTTCTATTATGCTTATGCTCTTGGACAGTTCCAAACCCGATTTTTTCTAATTGTTTAATAGCTTTGGGCAACACTGCAAAATTGTTGGATATCAACTGAAGATTTTCAGGCAGTTCATCCGATATCAGACTTTGCAGTTACAATAGCAGATGAATGCTTTACATAGGGCGCCAATAACATTTACAATTTCATTGCAATGCACTGCATAATGTGTGACGGCCTCTACCCAAGTACCCCATTTTGTAATTAATGGCATCTGTATACACTTACAAGGCAGAGTACCATGGTACGTTGTTTTTGACTCTTGCTTCAAGTGACAGTTGTTAGCACATTTGATGGCCGTGCTGTACTTCTGACGTCATTTATACTCTATGTCCAGCTAACCTGTATGCATGCGAACGCACACCCTTCCGCCCTTAGTCATGAACTCATGAATTATTATCAGACAATACAAGCAGTTCTTTGCAGGAATATAATTTTGCACAGGCTTGAATTTCAAATCTATTATTGGCAGCTCCATTTACAATATCCTCAGGCTAATGTAAGTAGTCTACGATAAATATAGGCGCATGTTTAAGAAAAGCCTTTGAGTTCAAAAAGGGTCTTTCACTAATGGGGGTTTTTGGAACTTTGCTTACTTATTAGATCCCAAACCATTCCCTCGTGGCATATAAATGTTTCGCGAGAAATAAGTAATCGTAAATTATAGTTTAATTTATTAAGGCGATATTTAATCCAGAAGCAGTGAAATGAAATTGAGTTTTATTTATGGACGCTCTGTAACTGCTATGGTTTCCAGCGGTCCATTCTATATTGGACGCGACAGACAGCTTAATTTTGCTCAGAAGCTTCTTTTATAGGTTTGAGGTTGTTTTATGTGCCGTAAATCTATGAAACGGAACCACCGGCTTTATTTCTTAGAAGTCATGCTAAGAATTTTTACAGCCAAAGACACTCATCGCTCTCCGTTGGGTTTGAACGTGCGACCTCGGGGACCACAGTCTAGCATGTTACCGCTAAGACATGGAGAATGACATCCAGAATCAGTGAAATGCTACATTGAAAATAACCTAGATTTCATAAAGTTTCCACTGATTCTATACCATAAAGGCATTCTTATTTGCCATGCTTGATTACTTCAGACTGCAAAGGATTCTCCATGGAAGCTAACTTGTTCCCTGAGATAAACACATTCACAGCTCGAGATGAACATTTGGAGGGTTATTTATAGAGATTACAATTTCATATTTGATGTTTAGAAATTCTGTACGGGCGTCAGGCACTCATTACAACATCATAAAATTATTTACCTCATCTTAACCTAACAGTTCGTGAAGGCCGCATAACTGACGGGGGGAGCTCGGGGTGCTGACCATGTCCCACCCTCCAGTACTGCACCCCACCAATGGCGTCTGTAGTGGGCAGAGGTTGGGGACGCAGTGGCTGGGCGGCAAGCCTTGGCCCTACATGGGCTTTTGCGCTAGGGGTTTAGTTTAGTAACCTAACTAACCTATGCTACTGTATCCAATGCAAGGCTAACACACCAGAAAAACAAACACAAACATACCGTGTATGTATATACATACATACATACATACATACATACATACATACATACATATATACAGACTCACCATAACCTATCTCAATGCAATCCTGCAAATGCACCGTAACCTAACAGACGTTTGCCTTATCAACCGAACATTATCGGATTTATCCTTAAGATCCCTCAAATTAAATCAGGAAATAACATAAACACAATCTTCTGAAGGCTTACTTGAAAACTGCTGCATGATTTTCTCATGTATGCTATAATTAATTGGTTTGTTCTCTTGATCTGCAGTCAGCCCGCATATGAGCAGATATAGGAATTTCGAAGCATTAGAACCAGGAACCTACGCGGCGCCGTGGCCGAGCGGTTAGAACGCTCGCCTATCACCTAGGCGGCCCGGGTTCGATTCCAGGGACCCGCATGTGGTATTCGTGGTGGACGAAGCGGCGTCTGGGCGGGTTTTCTCCGGGTTGTCCAGTTTCCCCCGCCACTCATTCCACCAATTGCTCCATAATCACCTTTCCAATAATCGATTTCGCCTGCACTTCATATCATCCTCCTCCTCACTCTCATACCAGAAGTTGGGCTGACCCTCCGCTTGCAGGTCTCCACTCTGTCCGGTCCATAGGTTCCTGGGCTTCCCAACAGGCGTCTGACCCTAAGCTCTGGCTTTATAAGTCCTAGGGGGTGTAAGTCCTACATAAGGGGAGGGTAATCAGTTAAAGAAGAAGTAGAACCAGGATGAAAGTTATGTTACCGGAATTTACGCTGTGACGTACATCAACAAGCCACCCCCAAACCTTGTACTGTCTGTTGGCATGTTCAGACCAATCACGAGACCACTCGTTACGAGTACCTGCCATCAGTAATTCGTATCGTTTTGTAAACTCTATGTATTGATGATGGGTTGAGTTAACTTCAAACCAGCTGCTTGAGAATATCAAAAGAATGGTAATTGATGGCACTGAAACTAGAACTATGGTGGTCTCATCATCTGATAGGAAAACTATATTCAGGGAACCAATGGAAGATACACCTATCCACCTGAATGGGAGTAATGTGCTGCAGGCTTATTCTGCTTATTATGCCTATTGGCATACCCCAAAAACCAACTGTGACATTTTCCCCCATTATGGTGCGGTCTAGTTATACTTGGTGATATTCCATCTGTTACGTTGCATTAGTACCGCCAGCTATTCGTAAAATATAACCATGGTAAAGCTACGGCCATAGTTGGTATTTTTGCATCCGTTATGTTGTCACAGAAGCCCTTATTTTTGAACCCGTTGCAGAGAAGCCAACCGATAGATTTTAAAACATTTTGTTTAGACGCCATCTTAGGTATTAACTTTAGCACCTTCTAGGCGTCAGAAAGATTTCTGCTATTTTAGCAGAATGAATTGTTGATTTTAGTAAAATATCTGTTGGTTTTAAAGAATGTATAGACTATTAGAAAACAAGACCAAAGATTTCCTATGAAAGCATAGAAAATATTTTAGCTGAACGACTGGGCTACCCAGCTATACTGGGCGCCGCTCCCCCCCCCCCCCAAAAAAAAAAAAAAAAAAAAACACTGATAATGTATGTTGTGCGGTATGGCACACTGATCGATTTTCAAATAGGAACCCTTGTCCGGAAATGTACGGTTTGGATGCTGGAGAGCGTCGAAGTTTGAGAATGAACGGTTGCGACAATTTGTTAATAACACTAAACAACAAAAATGAAACTTTTTTTTTTTTGTCTCAGAAAGAAAAATATGTGATTCTGATGGTAATTTTTTTCCCCTGAATTCAGATATGATATCAGATTTTCTCCATCATGCAAGGTTTCCGAGAGACAGGCATTTATAATTTGAAACACTTTAATAGTTTTTACATTCTTAACTAACAATATTCGAACACTCGGACTCACCTAGAAAGTAAGAAATGACGGTGTTCTGCTATATTTCGCCTGTGGAGTGTCCCTCTTGATGGTCCAACAATAATCGGCCAGCATATTAGGATTCCATTTGCCTTGATATCTCTTTTCCATAGCTGAAATCTCCTGATGAAAGTGTTCCCCATGTTCATCGCTCACTGCGCCAAGATGTTCCAGGAAGAAATGGGGTGCGAGTGCAGGAAGTGTACTTTTAAGGACATATTACGACCCAAATTGTTATAAGATATTATAAGGTCATTGACAATATCACGGTAATTTTCCGCCATTCGAGTTTGCAAAAAACTGTAATCTTTTTGAATGCTTGCCAAGCTGCTTTCTCCAGTGGATTCAATAGTTCCTCAAACTTCTCATCATGCATTAGTGATCGTATTTATGGACCCACAAATACCCCTTCTTTAATTTTTGCTTCACTAATTTTAAGAAATTTCTGTTTTAAATACTGAACCCAGGAGTATTGTCCATGGCTTTAACGAAATTCTTCATATATCCTAGTTTGATATGTATCGGAGGTAGATACACATTTTTAGGATTACACAACGTGTCATGTTTCACTTTTTCTGTCCATACTATCCCAAAGACGTAAAAAACAACAGTACTTTGTGTAACCAAGCTGCAGACCAAGAATAAGTGCAATAACCTTCAAATCACCACAAATATTCCATTCATACACTGCATATTGAAGCTTTGGCAATATAAATTTAAAATTGTAATATGTTTCTTTCATATTAGCAGAGTGAGCCACAGGTACTGATGAGAATGTATTGCCATTATGCAGAAGCACTGCTTTTAAACTAGCTTTGGAGGAATCAATGAACAAGCGCCATTCTGTTGGGTTATGCTCAATACCAAATGCCTCCATGGGACAAAATGTCATTACAAAACACTAAGCCATTTTCTTCAGAAAAATAGTCTTTAAATTGAGAATGACGACGACGATACATACATATCTTTGTATTCTTTTGAAGAAGATTCCATCGTTTTAGCCAGGAACCAAGCATTTTAGTCTGGTTTTTGGATAACTTTAAATCTCGTATGAGATCGTTAAGATCTTCTTGAGTCAATAAATGAGGCTCAGATGAACAGCTTTGTTCAAAAGTTGTATCTCCAAAATCTGTGTCTTTTTCTTCCTTAGTACCATCGGAATCTGAGCTCTCTTCATCTAATGGCACATGTTCTGGAGGCTTTGGTATGGTCAATTCTTTGCAGTGTGGAACTGATCTCATTGTAGATTGCAGGTCAGGGTGCACCACTGTATGTTTTAATTTTGACGTAACCCCTTTAATGTTTGTTAAGCAGAAATAACAGTCACAGGAGTGATCTTTGGGTTCCCTCCAAATCATAGGGATAGTAAATGGCATGTGGCGTGTACCGTTTTTCCACGCAGTGAGAAGCCTACTACATGATAAACAACAGATACGTGGGGCCCAGGCCTTTGTTTGGTCCCCCACTTTACATTAAAAATAAAGTTCATAACACTTTTTTACTAATGGAGTAAGGTGTCGCCTTTGGGACTTAAACGTCACTTCACCACATAACAAAAGTTGTTAGGATGATTTAAACAAACTCTAGGCATTTTGTAACTAACAACAAATTAAAGGAAATAAATTTATAAATATATAATATACAATAATACAGACACAAAGCAATTACGTGTTTACTGGTTCACTGCTATCTCACAACTGACAATAGACGAAAAAACTTTTGTTTAAAAACATTGAAATTGAAATAAAAAAATAACTATGGTTGATGGAGAAATTCCGAATACATATTTGAAAACACGATAAAAAACTGCATTAAGTACAACTGTTGGTACTCTGAGACAAAAATCATGTTGACCAGTGTAATTGGTTTTGGCATCATAATATCTACAGAAGGTATGCAATCCTTTAGCCATCTGCTTATTGGGATGAACGACCTGAGCATATTAACATTCCTGCACATGCGCTAAATTCCTCCGTAGAGTCCTTGGTGCGCATCCTACTGCGTCACTACAGTAAAGTTTCTTGTACAGTAACGTTTCTTAGCAGCAGTGCAACAGGTACCAGCACGCAGCTGCTGAAATGGTCAACTTCAGCACACTTTGATGTAAATGTGCGGAATCACCTCAACGTCACATATGCAAATCGAAGGATTGGTACAGGTGGACCAGTTCCATGGCTAGCACAGTCACCAGATCTGACACCTGTCGACTATTTTCTGTGTAGTGTATGAAGAGTATGGTGTATGGCACTCCTGTAACGTCAGCGGAGGACCTTATGGCTCCAGTACACGGAGCGATTGAAAATATTCAAAGACAAGCGCACGTATTGGGTCATGTGCATGAGGCTCACCACCGCCGATGTCGGCTCTGCAATGACGTAGGAAGTACACAGTTCCAAGCTCTTTTCTAATGCAGACAGCTCGAACTTGGGTTTTTTGACGAAATGTGAACGTACATTTTACCTTAAGTTGAAACATGAAAAGTAGAGAGATAGCACTATATTCCACGTGCCAATTGGTAATCCTTACCCGCCCATTCTCGAAAACCTTTATTACTGAAATTTACTATTTAGAATCTGGATTGCAAAGGTTTTCTTCGCTTCCCAACATCCGCTTGTAACAATGCGAAAGCCAGCGATACAAGAGGGCTAAATATATCAGCTTATTTTCCATATTTCACTGACAAAAGTGTAACTGGTCAGGCCCAAATTACTGTTGTACAACTGATACTGTAAGGCTACGCAGTGAAGGTTGACTGTGACAGGGTTTCTAAGTACTCCGACCGTCATTAGCGCACCCTCCCCTCCAGGTCCGTCAGGTAGCAGAAAAAAGGTCATGTTTCAAGTTAAACCTCACACATTATAGCTACATAAACGAATGCTCCTATCACTAAGCAGTTTTCTATTAATCTCTCGGCCAGCATATAACAAGACGGTGCTCTTCAAGCATTTCCATGTGTCAGCAGCTGCAAGGTTTTCTCAAGAGTTGTTCAGCTACCGCCAACCAGCTGTGGGTATTTAATTATCTCTCTCTGTTACGTTTTACGATAGCATCAACAGGTTCGAAATCTGTGAGGCGATCTTAATGTTTCTAGTTCAATTAGGAATCGGCTGTATAAAACAGCAGAAGGAATTTGGGGACAGGAGATGCTTCAATTGTAACAGATGGCCGTGCTTATGAATCAAAACTGGGTGTTGTTTTAATCAGAATAAACTGTCACGAAGCCATTTTTTTCAAACTGCAAGATATAGTCTAGTCTCCCTTGGCAGCACGAAATATAAAGTTGAATAAAATTATACCTAATATACAAAAGTCATTCAAAATAAAGACTTCACGGGTGTTCCCAGAAAATTCAAGATAATATACGATTTATTTGCGACGCAAAATCAATATCATAGTTGTTGTTTAGAAAGTAAAAAAAAAAAAAAAAAATATTCGTGAAAAGGGTAATTGTGGCGGAGGGTGGAGGGGGGGATTTTCTTGAAACTTTTCGTGCCGCATCTTTGAAAGACGCTGAACTGAGCTACCAAGTTTGACTCAAGGACACATAAATTGACATCTTTTTCTAAGAATGGCATTTCTGGATTAAGAGGATCTCAAAACTTGTATTTCTAGTGAATTTCCATATCGAGTTTTTGGATGAAATGAGATACTTCCTTTACTTCCCACAACTCAGTAGTAGGGCAAATAATGCATTTTTTGTGTGTGAGAAATTTGTAAACCAGAAATGAAAATACTTACCGGATTCGATTCCCGGTACAGGCGTGGGTTTTTTTTTCCCGCTGGGATAACTTTTTACTTCCTCTACCACGTATAGTAAGAAGAGGAAGTATCACATTTCACCCAAAAATTCGATGTCGAGATTTCACCGAAAATATATGTTTTGAGGCCCCATGAATAAAAAAGCATTTTTAGAAAAAAGATCCTTTTGTGTCAGTGAACAGCATAAGTAAAAAACGAAAAGTCGGTTAAAACCATAGTTGGTATTTAAGTTTAATATCTTTCAAGGATGCGACACAAAGATTTTGAAGAACATCCTTCCATCCTGAACTACCCTTTACACGGAAACTTTTTCGAAAATTTTGATTTTCGGAAAGTGACTAACGATTTTGATTAAAACGCCATCTGTTTAAGATATTTTTGTGGCTAAGATAGTTTTATGGCAAATAAAATGTATATTTTGAATTTTCTTGCTATAGCATAAGTAATCCTGTTTACTCTTGATGACTTTTGCATGATTGGTAAACCGTAAGACAATTGACCAAATCTTACTATACAAAAATGTAGATCCCGTTAAAATACACAAGTTATGGCTATATGCATGTTTTTGTGGAGTGAAACATTTCGGATATCTATCTAGTTGGCACTACAACCCCTTGTGGGTTCTGGCCTCCTTCACAATTCTCCTCTATTCATCTCGATCTTGTCCTTTTCCCTTCCAAGCTCTTATTCCCATCTTTTCATGCCCTGCTCCACATCCTGTAGTCACCTCATTCTTGGTCTTATAATCTTTCTCTCGAATATACGTAGAGCATTTTCATCCTTTTTATTCAATACCCCTAATCAGGGTTTTGTATATTTTCAGTTTTATTGTTCTCGTTAAGAGTTTAAATTTTAGATTTAAAGATTTGCAAAATGTGCTTTATTTCCTGTTAATATTCTATGATTTATTTCTTCCGTAATTAATATTTATTACTTATTTTTGCTCCTAACTATGTGAAAATAGTAACTTTTTCAAATTTATAATTAGCTATTTTAATGTTTTGCATTGTATTGCAGCTTGATTTACTTCCATCTTCATATACCTAGTTTTATCCCCATTTATATCTAAGCCGGCTGACTTCCCAGCTGCTTCAATTGTATACATCATTTCTTGTAAAGCAGGTAAGTTTCTGGCAATCAAGGCAATATATTCTTTGTTATCAGTGAGTTTTGCAGTACTTGAATTTTCTCAAATCTGTTTGGCCATGCAAATATGAACGGAAATTCAAAGCTTTAGAATATTTGACTATCACTCAAAGCCTATTGTATTCCCATATTTCCCTTGCACCTACAAGAAAATTAGCAATAAGATAATTTCTACAAATGTTTATCTCAACTAACATGGAGAAGATAGATGAATAAGAGTTTGTGCGAAGAGCTTGTACAAGAATAGAGAAAGTCATGTGAATGCAACACAACAGATCTTTCTCAATAGCTCATGGCATGTCATGTCACTAAGCCTCGTAGCAACGACCTTATGTTGCAGTACCCAGCATAAGAAGAGTGATTGGCGCAATACTAGTCCCAACTGAGGCGAAGTCGCTCCGCGGTAACGTGTACGACTCGCGTTCGTGAGGTTCCTGTTTCGAACCCCAGCGACCCCACACTCAGACTTGGGTTTTTCGTGGCTTACCCTTATCACTTAGGCGAATGCTGGGGTGCTTACTTTCAGTCCACGTTTCCTTTCCTTTTAATCTCATTTCCCTTGCCATCCTTCGATCCCAGGCAACCGCATGTGAGATTCGTGGTGGATGAAGCGGCGTTGGGGCGGGTTTCCTCCGGGTTCTCCGATTTCCCCCGCCATCTCATTCCACCGGTGCTACATCTTCATTCCATGTATCACCAGTGTCACCGCCTGCGGTGCCGTATGTAGCAAAAGCAGGCGTTAAACACTAGCAAACCGACTTGCCATCCTTCAGGTCTGCCTATCAGCGCAGTGGTTCTGGCAGATGCAGGTAGACGGTGTGGTTGCTGGCGCTTTGTATGTAAACTTTCCCCTTGGTCTGCTTGAGGTAGTAGCTGAGTCCCACTGCCCAGACCGCTATAACTGCTTCGACTCGTTCTCTGGGTGAGTCGGTGACACTCGCACTTAGTGACAGTTGCACTCCAATTCTGGGAAACTATCAATACTTAGGTCGAGCGTAAATTAGGAGGTAGTACTGGGGGGGGGGGGGTAGTGGGGAAATCACTCCTGTTGTTACTTGAAACTGGATTTGTTAGTTCAATTTATTCAGCCGAATAGACTGAAGTTCATTTTGGTTATTTTAACTTATGCTTTGATGTAGTTCACCGAAGCTAGCAACGGTAAGGCACTGTTGATCTATATTGGCTATCAATATGTACAAAATTATACAAATTAGGGAAAAGTCACTCATTGGCGCTGTGCAAACTACAAGAAGATAAAGTGCAAAGGACAGGTTTCGACTAAGAACAACGTTATCTTGGAAGAACAGCTCCATGCGTGTGTTCCGGATGTTGCAGCAAATGAAGTTGGGAAACAAATGACTAACGCTAGAAACAGAGAGAGGGAGTCCGATCAATCAGTTTCTAAAATATATATGCAAGAATTTGGAAATCTCTTTAATAGCGGTTACGATTTTGTAACTGCTATACCAATGCACACGGGCTGTAAACAGACGCTGCATCGCATTCGGAGAAACATCAGGGTTTATTACAAGATCCAAGCTCTTGCACAAATATAACTCTCTGAGCACAATAATTACTAACAATGAAAGATGGAGAAAGTTTCTTTCTTCACTATGAAAATCGCGGGCCATAAGATAGGATACTAGTGTTTGCCAGTGCAAAAGGAATATTTTGGAAATTGAGTTCTCCTTTTTACTTTCTCTACATGGAATTTTTGGTTGGAATACAATACTTCCCCTACTTGCAGTAGAGAAAGTAAAAATGAACAACGATGATCCATTTCACGAAAGTTTTAAATTTACCGAAACTCACACACATAAGAAGGAATATCTCCGAAATGGTTAACACTACAAGAAAATTCATTGAGACATAAATTGTGTAATTTAGCAAGAACCACATTTTTTGTAGAGTATGATTTGGTATATCTCTAACGGTTTATCAGTTATGCAAAAGTCGTCCAGAGTAAATATGACTACAGAGCCTATAGCCAGAAAATTCAAGATGTACATTTCATTTGCCATCAAAATATCTCAAACATATGACATTTTAATCAAAATCGTTCGAGCTATTTTCAAGAAAATAAAAATTTTCGAAAAATTTTTCATATAAAGGGTAGTTTAGGGTGGGGCTATTTTCTTCAAAATCTTCGTGTTGCATCCTTGAAAGACATTAAATTTAAATACCAACTTTGGTTGTTAACCGACTTTTCATTTTTATGACAAATGAAATGTATATCTTGAATTTTCTGGCTATAGCCCTGTAGTCGTATTTACTCTGGACGACTTTTGCATAACTGGTAAACCGTTAGAGATAGACCAAATTTTACTGTACAAAAAATGTAGATCTTGCTAAAATACACAATTTATTTCCAAATAAATTTTCTTGTAGGGTGAACCATTTCGGAGATATTCCTTGTTATGTGTGTGAGTTTTGGAAAACTAAAGCTTACGTGAAATGGAACATCGTTGTTCATTTGTTTTGCATGTTAAATGGGTTTTTTTTTTGTTTTTTTTTTTTTAAATTAACCTCCTCCAACATTGTGTCATATCGGAAGAGTGAATGAAATGAAATGGGTGAAATGATGCGAAATGAGCCCGAGGTCCATGGAGCTTTAAGTTACCCGACATTCGTCTTCTCAGTGTAGGGAAAACCTCGGAAAAAAACCTTACCCGGATAACTTACCCTAAGCGAGATTCGAACTCGGGACCTCTTGAACGTTAGGCAGACACGCTAACCATCACGCTACAGAGGGGGGCATGCATGTTAAGTGTGCCAGGAAAACGGAATCTCAAAGTTTTAAAAGATTTGACTATCGCTCAAAGCCTATTGTATTCTAATATTCCCCTTGCACTAACAAGGAAATAAGCAATAAAATCATTTGTACAAATGTTTATCTTAACACGAAGAAGGTATAGGAATAAGAGTTTGTAAGAATCGTTAAGAGAAGAATAGAGAAAGTCATGTGAGTGCAACACATCAGATTTTTGTTGATGGAACATTCAGGAATTGTGCTAAGGAATTTAAACAGGTCTTTAGGATCCACGCTGATCTAGAAAGTTCTTTAGAAGAAATCAATGTTATACCTGTGCTGTACGCACTTCTGCCAAATAAGAAACGCTAGACTTACGAAAAACTGTTCACAGCTGTGAAGAACAACTTGCCGGGCTGGAATCCAGAAACAGTGAGTGTTGACTTTGAGACAGTTATTATTGAGGGAATAATTAACTTGTTCTCGTCAGTGAAGATTTATGGTAGTAATTGCCATTTCAACCGATGCTTGAGAAAAGTGCAGGAGCTTGGCCTGGTAACAAAATACGTGGGAAATTAAGAAATTCCGCTCCACGCTAGTATGTGTTCTGCAATAGCGCGCGCGCACACACACACACACACACACGCACACACACACACACACACACACACACACACACACACACACACACACACACACACACACACACACACGCCCGCGCACACACATACACACAATTGATGTTTAGCTATGCATCCAGGAAAATACGCCTGAAAATGCAAAGTTCCGGCTTTTCTACGATTACTTTGTCAAGCAGTGATTGGAAAACGACATGCTTCCAAGATCTATATGCCCTGATCTGTTGCTCAGGGAAACACACAGGGCCAACAAGGTCTCTGAAAGTTGGAATCGAAGGCCGGGCAGTTAATACCTAATGCACGTCCAAATGTATACAGATTAGTTAATACCCTTCGAGAAGATGCTGAATACCATATTCATACACATAACAGAAAAGATCTCAATCTTAAGGACAAGAAAAAATAACGGAAAAAGTCAGCAATAAAATCTGATCAAATAATATTTGATAAAGTTGGAAGAAAATGAAAATCTTATGCATTTCCTTAAAGTAATGGCATACAAAAATACAGTAAATATTTTTATCCTTAATAAAAAAAATATTAAAATGACTATTTCCACTTCGAAGATTGGTTTTTAATACAGTTTAAAAAGAAATTTTAAAAAATCACACTATGTCGGCTAAATGTCTCTTGATCAACAATAATAATATCAATAGTAATGTCCAGAATCATTTTCTTTACCTAGCAGTGGAGAAAGATTGCCAAATTCAGGGTCGTTGAGTGTCCCTAGTTGAGTGTTGTCAGTGGGCAGGTAGCAAGATAATTAGGGAAGAACCAGTTTTTACCCTGATAAAAGGGTGGTTGAGTGCAAGTGTCACTAAGTGCAACTGTCATTAAGTGCAAGTGTGTGTCTGCTCTGGGTGATGGTGAGGAGCTTCTGTGAACCGGCTGCACTGTGTTGTCGGTACGGGTCCTCTGCGCTCGTCGCCGACTGCCGCTGTCATAGAACAAGGCGGATAAAACCATACAGCATTTTAAAACTACGCTTAGAGGATTTACTTACCAATATAATTATAGCAGTTGCTCAAACTGACCACCGTCGTTGTCCATACATTTTTGGCACCTCTTTAGGAAATTATCCATTACTCACCGCAGTTCACGTTGAGAAATGCTGGCAATTTCCTGACGGATATTTTGTTTTAATTCTTCCAGGGTGTAGGTTTGTCTTGTACACTTAATGCGCTAAGTTACCCCAGAGATAGAAATCGCAGGGGGGTGACAAAGTACAGGACTAGACAATAAAGCACACTGGTAATAATGCAGCCGCACGATATCGCGTCAACTCAATACTGATTGTGAGCAGAGCACAGAAAAACAAGTGATGCTCGTGACCTTGTGTAGGTATATCAGCTGCTGTTATCGTATTTCCGTGTTCGCATTGGAAAAACATATGTACTTGGATCCCGCTGTACATGTGGCTATCTGTCCAATTTTAGGGACCTTCACACGTCTCTGTGTTTTTACTTTCTCTACTGGTAAGTAGGGGAAGTATTGTATTCCACCCAAAAATTCGAAGTCGAGATTTCACCGGAAATACATGTTTTGAGGCCCCCTGAATAAAAAAAAAAAAAACATTTTTAGAAAAAGCTCCGTGTGTATGTCTGTGTGTCTGTGTCTGTCAGTCTGTCAGTCTGTGGACAGCATAGCTCAAAAAGGAAAAGTCGGTTAAAAACCAAAGTTGGTATTTAAGTTTAATGTCGTTCAAGGATGTGACACGAAGATTTTGAAGAAAATAGCCCCACTCTAAACTACCCTTTACATGGAAAAGTTTTCGAAAATTTTGATTTTCTTGAAAATGGCTCTAAAGATTTTGATTAAAATGTCATATGTTTGAGATATTTTTATGACAAATGAAATGTATATCTTGAATTTTCTGGCTATAGCCCCTGTAGTCGTATTTACTCTGGACGACTTTTGCATAACTGGTAAACCGTAGACCAAATTATACTATACAAAAAAATGTAGATCTTACTAAAATACACAATTTATGTCTCAATAAATTTTCTTGTAGGGTGAACCATTTCGGAGATATACCTTGTTATGTGTGTGAGTTTCGGAAAACTTGGAACTTTCGTGAAATGGGTCATCGTTGTTCATTTTTTTATATGTTACGTGTACAAAGAGAACGGAATCTCAAAGCTTTAAAAGATTTGACTAACGCACAAAGCCTACTGTATTCCAATATTCCCCTTGCACCTACAAGGAAATAAGCAATAAGATAATTTGTACAAATTTTTATTTTAACTAACACGAAGAAGATATAGGAATAAGAGTTTGTAAGAATGGTTAGTACAAGAGTAGAGAAAGTCATGTGAGTGCAACACATCAGATTTTTTTTTTTCCGTCCCCGCCCTCCACCACGATTGTAGTCTCCCATCATCTCATCTCTTCCTCAGGAGAGTGGTAGCCTACAATAGATACATACCAGATCGCAGTGACGAGATGTCCCCCCTGTTCCAATATCTCATACCTCATGATTAGTCCCGTAGTGCACCGGTAGAGTGTCCACCTGCTGCTCTGCGAAGCCTTCCAGGTTCCATTCCCGGATGGAAGAAAATACATGTTTGAGTTACCTTTTTTCTTGTTTTCTTTCTTTCTCTCTCTTTTATTGGCCATTTCCTAATTTATATAATGGATTGCTTTTGAAAAACCTAACATATCCACACGCAACAATAGATTAAATATATGTATAGTCTAAATTCCCTGCCCATTTTCATTATTTCAACGGAATGGTAAACAGAAAGTTAATTACCTCTAGGTAAAGGAATTAGGAAACAACTTAGAATTAACAGCGAAAATTATCTTCAACATTTCCCGTTAACCTTTATACTGCAATTATTGATTGATAATCATAGGAGATAGATAAACAATTGCAATAAACAATTTCAGTACAATAAAATCAATGCGTAATGTAAAAGCATAAGGTAAGATTTTTGCCACGATCATTCAACCAGAAAAACATCAGCTTACACGTTAATTCCCCATAAATAATTATGTACAAGGTTTAGGATGTTGCAGATTCACATAGACGAAAGCTCTGAAAATTAGCAAGGACATGAAATTCTTAGGATTGAAGAAATAACAGTACTGTTTCATTGGCAAATGAGAACTTTCGATTTTAGCAAAGTAAAATAACATTGTACATCATAAAATTGTATTTAACAACGTAAAGTTGATGGGAGTAGTGAAATTGAGGTGGGACTTGAGTCCTAAAATCTGGTCTTTCTCTTCGTGTTTTACAGTCTTACAGAAGTGTGTATACGATTATCGGCAGCTGTAGCGCTTAAAAACAGGGCTCAGGTTAATAGATTTAGCGGTCACCGCATTTCTGCGACTCATGGCAACGTACGCTGTGCACTATTATCTTTAAACTGTAAAGTATTGATGTGACAGAAGTAAGTAGGTAGGCATAAGTAATTCTATAGTTACAATTTCGAGAGATAAACTTCAGAAACTGTGTAATTCTTTAACCTCAATAGTTGGCAACTCACTTCAATAGATAATTGGCTCAATTAAATTCATCATCCAAATTAACAGGTGTTTATCCTCAAATCTGCCCATGCATACTCTGGATTTCATAGCTCAATGCTACAGCATCTGGCAGCAGATTCATCAGAGAATGAGCTTGAGGATTTCAAAGGTAACGTACACATTCCTTCGCCATCAACCTAAATAAGAATAGTATTATCTCATGCACTAATAGGGGCTAATTGTATATCACTTCTAGAGCCCGGAAGTTCAGACATTTATTTCGGTTAAAATAGGCACGCAAAACGCCCTTAGAATACCGAAAATCCGTAGTAATATAACTAAACTATGTATTTATTAAACCTGAAAACGAGAGTAATGCAACTCTTTATTAACAAAACAGTTATCTAGGACAATTAATAAAATATTTATCACATAAAGTTCTTACTGTTACTTTTCTTCATTACAAGCACAAGCAAGGTGTTTTTTCAAGGTGTCAACTGCCATTGTCAGCCGACTGTCAGAGAGAATGTTCTACTTCCACTGAAGCGACTGTGAAATATTTAAAACAAGCTATTTTGGAAGGACATGTATCACTTACAACAGAACGTTCCTCTTGAAGGACATCACAAATGTTCTGAAGTTTTTCACATAACACTCACAACACGCTTATACTTTTTTTTTTTTTTTTTTTTTTAATTTATTGATTATTTGAAGTCGCTTCAACATAAAAGTCATATCGCGACTAAACATTGAGGAAAAAAAAAAAAAAAAAAAAAGGAGGAAACATATCATGA